>CM074789.1:12548474-13074499 GCA_037355745.1 Pseudo-nitzschia multiseries | reverse complement strand
AATTACTAGGATGAACAACGAAAAGCAAATTCCTGGAGGTTTTGAAGCAACATTAACAAGAAGCAAAGGCCCGTACTACACTATCCTATCCTATCCTATCCAGCAAATTCATACAAATGGACTGTTTCCTTTCTCTTAGATGAGCACGTGGTTCAAGAATGCATGAACATTGTTCGGAACCTCAAACCGTACTAGTAGTATCACGCCAATAAAAAAATTACTAACTATCACATAGTACCGTAGTACTGCTGGTTGCGTGCGCGAGCATGAAAATTGTGTGCAACCAATTGAAGTTTTTACAAGAGAAGAACAAGAGTGTGGTACGGTAATTGTAACAGTAATTAGCCCCGTACGATCATTGAATTCCTATGATTCATACAAATCTGAAATGATGATGCTGTCAGAACAAATGCCACCACACCAGCCGGCCTTCAATGTTGAAGAAGACGACTGGATGAAGTACATATCTTAATTCCTCTAGTATGTATTTGCAAGACCGTTGGATTTCAAGTTCAACACCTTTGCTGTTGCAACTGTTTAGAAAATAAAGACAAGCCTTTCAACGCATCTTCAGAGTGGTTGACAGCTTGCTCCCTATCTTAGTTTTAATTCTGTTTCAACACATACATACATACCCACTCATTGTATTACTACATTACCTTCAATTAGAGGCATACGGCACTGTTTAAACAGTCAAATAACTGCTTCGACCTACTATCCTTCACTTGAGTAATACGTCGGACGTAACTACTACTCCGGTAACAAGCAACCAACTGCTCCTAGTATTATAGATTGTCCAGCAATGATAAGTTACTCTGTTATTCCTTTCAAGTTTGACGTTGACCAAGAGTCCCTTGAAAAGATAGCGTTGAAGCACACGACAAGTACCACCAATGGAGTCTCCTCCGAGACTGTCAAGCAGGTTCAAGTACCTTTATGCATCAAAAACGGAGGAAGGATAGACGTCGTGGTCTCCAAAATTATGGCCCCTGCGCACGGCCGGCCCTACGGTAGTTCGTACGAGTACGTACGGTACGTACCGGTACTGTACAATTCGTAGGTACGGTACTGTATTTGAGATCGAAAAGACCCATTTCGTTTTCGTCGCGCGGGAGTTCGCACCGCCATAATTATGACTCAATGGACTGCACTGCCTGCCACTCGTCTGGATACGAGTACTCGTACTCGTACTCGTACTCGTACCATTCCATGCCATGCCATGCCATGCCATGCTATGGCATGCCACGATTGAATTTTGAGATGGAGTTGACACAGATGAAATCGAATCGAATCAAATAATCGAATCGAACACGCGAATTCTTTGCAATGATACGACCGGTATGATCTCTCGGTTCTCATTCATTGTCGTGAATCAATCCCACACAAGAAAAAAGAACAAATGTCGTTCTTCAGCACTGCCCTGCCTTCGACCTAGTAGATCACTAACACCTGCTACTGTCACTGTCACTGTCACCGTCACCGGGTACGAGGTATTCGTACACCAACAATTTGGACTACAAGTACTTATACCTAGGGGTCATCTCATTGGCGTGTAGATGATCTCTTTGTGATACGGTACTACCAGTACATCACACTAACTATTACGAGTAACTACGCAAGCCACATTCGCATCTACATTCGCATCTACATTTGCATCTGCATTTTTACTTCTAGTACTACGGAGTGGAGTAGTATTCTTTAATTAATAGTATTGCAACAATGCATGCATCGGCGACAGCAGCAGCGGCAGGAGGAGGAATGCCTTTGCGATTTCTACAGCGGGCCGGGACTCTTACGGGAGCCGTCGTTGGCGGCAGCGGCACGCATTGGAATCACCGAGCGCTCGGTTACTCTGTTCGTGTTCGATGCCACGCCGCAAAACGAACGGATTCTCGGGGGGTTCTTCTTTCAAACCAACAGCAACAGCAACCGCAGCAACAACGGTCGTTTGCTTCGATTTCAACTTCGACTTCGACTTCGACGACGGAGCGAATGAATCTGTTCACCGCTATCAACGACGCACTTTCCATAGCTCTTCGGTCGGATCCGAGCTGCATCGTCTTTGGAGAAGGTACGGGTCAGATTTACGAACGCGCACGCATGGATGCATGCATGGATGCATGCATGGATGCATGCATGGATGCATGGATGCATGTACGCACGGAACTTGTGAACTCGTGTGTGTTGTTAGTGTTCATTGCGCGTTGTCGGGGATTCCATTGGAAACAGAACAGAACAGAACAGAATAGAACAGGACAGGCCAGAATAGAACAGAATAGAACAGAACGAAGAATGGATACACAATACATTGGTTTCTGGTTTGTATTTTGATCTCGATCTCGATCTCGATGTGTGTATGGCTCATTCTCATTCTCATTCTCGTTCTCTTTCGTATTCTTTGATTTGTTCCGTTCCGTTCCTACTCGTACCGCACTCTACCGATTGATTGCCCAAACGCAAAGACGTGGCGTTCGGGGGTGTCTTTCGATGCACACAGGGACTCCAAGAGAAATTTGGTTCGGACCGAGTGTTCAACACACCCCTGTCCGAGAACGGAATCGCAGGTACGGTACGGTACGGTACGGTGCGGTATGCGACAGCCAGTCAACCAGTCAACCAACCAACCAACCAACCAGCCAGCCAGTCAATCAACCAGTTGGCATTGGCAACAGCTCATTCGTCGTCTTTTGTATTGTTGTTTCTTTTTTTTTCCGGTCCCCAACCACTGTTTCTGTGCCTTGCGATTTCATTTCATTTCATTTCATTTCCTGTTGTTGTTGTTGTTGTTGTTGTCGCCGTTGTCGTCGTCATTGCCGTCCGCGAAAACTAAAAGGCCTGGCGATTGGCTACTCCAGCATGTCGGGTGGAACCGCGGTCGGAGAAATCCAGTTTGCCGATTATATATTTCCCGGTACGTACAGTGCGATAGATACCGGTGCAGTCGGCTCATTGTATCATTATTATTATGAATGTTTTGCATCGGTTGTACTGTACTGAGTACTGTACTGTATTGTACTGTATTGTATTGTGCCAGCTTTCCGGTACCGGTAGTCCTACACGCAACGCACACCGACTCGATTCGATTCGATTCGACTCGACTGGAGTAGCATGGAACACACATGCCGTGATGTGATCTCTCTCACATATTGCGTTGCATTGCATTGCATAACTGCTTATTATCGATCGTGCGTACCATGATTGCATTGCATTGTATTGCATTGTATTGCATGCAATCGATTGTCGTGGTCGTGGTCGTGATCGAATCATTTTTTCTCTCAGCATTTGATCAGGTAGGTAGAAGTGGATACGATACTCCTTTTAGAGTATGGAGTGTGTTGTCGTTGTGTACCATACACGCGGCGACTACCATTGTTTCTTGTCAGAGCATTGCATCGCATCGCATCGCATCGCATGGGGAAACAAAGCAAAGCAAAACAAAACAAGACAAGACAAAACTCATCTCGTGTCTTTCTTTGCCGTTGCTGTTGCTGTCGGGATCGTCTCCCATTATTTTATGGATTGTTCGAAATCGAAAACGGTTTCGTTAGATTGTAAACGAGATGTCAAAATTTCGGTACCGATCGGGCAATCAATGGAACTGTGGGGGTGTGACCCTGCGGAGTCCCTGCGGAGCCGTTGGCCACGGTAAGTGTGTGTTCGTGTTCGTGTTCGTGTGCGTGTTCATGTTCGTGTGCGTGTGCGTGTGCGTGTGTGTGGGTGTGCGTGTGGGTGTGTTCCCCGAATCCAAACCTTCGGATTAGATTCATCCGTCGACGGATTTGACTCGTTCCAGTACAGTAGTTTTGTGTTGTCATTTTTATTTTATTTGTGATTTCATCGTGATGGACGCATTGATGGATGGATGGATTGATCGATCGATTCGTTACTTGTTTCTCACCGTGCGACGACGGTCGATCCCACGAAACGATTGATTCCATTTCATTCCAGGTGGACACTACCATTCCCAATCTCCCGAGGCGTTTCTATCGCACATTCCCGGAATTGCGGTAGTCATGCCAAGAGGACCGAGGGCAGCAAAGGTAAGCAGCAAATACTATTAGAAATAGCAATAGCAATAGCAATATAGCTCAACCTCGGACCGTGTTTGCTGTGTACTGTGTATTGTTTGGGACGAAGCATTCGATTCGATTCGATTCGATTCGATTCGATTCCCTCTCCGTTCTACCATGGTAACGGATTACTCATCGATCCTCCATGCTACTATACGTTCCGATCGATTCCTTACTTCACTCTTCACTTCACTCCGCTCAAGGGCCTCCTGCTGGCATCGATCCGATCGAAGGATCCGGTGGTCTTTCTCGAACCCAAGGCCCTGTACCGCGCAGCGGTCGAGGACGTGCCCCTCGGCGACTACGAGGTCGAGCTCGGCCGGGCGGAGGTCCTGCGCACGGGCACCGATGTCACCGTCCTGGGGTGGGGCGGCCACCTCCGGGTCCTGGAGGAAGCCTGCGACATGGCGCTGGCAAACGACAACGTATCGTGCGAACTCATCGATCTGCAGACGATCGTCCCGTGGGACGTCGACACGGTCGCGGAGAGCGTACGGAAGACCGGAAAGCTCGTGGTGTCGCACGAGGCGCCGGTGTCGTCCGGATTCGGAGCCGAGGTCGTCGCGACGTTGCAGAGGGAGTGTTTCTATTCGCTGGAGACGCCCATTCGCCGCGTGTGCGGATACGACACGCCGTTCCCGCTGGTATTCGAAAAACACTACATTCCCGACAAGCTCAAGAACTACGAGGCAATCAAAAAAGCCGTAGCCGATACTCGTTGAGTTAGTTAGTTAGTTAGTTAGTACGCCAGTCAGTCAGTTAGATTAGAACGCCAGTGCTTTGTACGAAGTACTGTTTTTTCTTTTTCTTTTTTCGAGATAATTGTTCGTGTTATAAAAATCATTCAATCACGATAGTATCTTATCCTACCGTACGAACCCAATGGATGGATGGTTATGGATGGATGGTTATGGATTTGACACAGTTGTGGTGGTTCCTTCGGGTCGATCCCATTGAGCCTGGCGTGTGTCTAGATTCCAGTAGTAATACGTTCCGTCGTTCGCAATGGACTTGGTCCACTTTGGTGGGAGTATTTCTTCTTCGTCTGCGAGAGGCGGCATCGGCAATTCCTCCCCGGTGTTGCCGTCGATCATTCGATCGAACGACGGCAGATCGACCCAGGCGACGCGGGCCTTTTCGAAAAAACGACACGGGGAGGTCGTGGAGGATGTTCTGAAACTGGGTTTCGACGTACCAGGCAATGCGTTCGGCCTGATCGTCGCGTTCCACGTGCTGCCGGAGGGCTTCCTCGTCGACCACCGCGCTTTCCTCGTCGTCTTCGGTTTCGGTTTTGGCTTCGTCTGGTTCGTCGTCGTTCGTCAGAGACGGCAGCAACAAAACGTGGGTCTTGATGGTCATTTTCAGGGCTTCCAACCGATCGGAGGGGTTTTCCAGCAACTCGTCCGCCGTGTAGCAGTGATCGTAGTGAAACATGTGCATGAAGGTGTATTGCTGTACCTTCTTGAGGTTCTTTTGGATGAGCATCTCGCTGACCCCGTGCGCCCGCATCCGATTGGACGTATCGATCCAGAGAATATCAAAGAGCTCTTCCTGGATGAGCGCGGCGGTGTGCGGATCGAACGTTCCTGTTGTTGTTGCTGTTGCCTGGTCCACCGAGACGAGACGCTTGTGGAGAAACCAAATGTGCATCGTTAGTATGGCTTGGTAGGAACGAAAGTCGCGGCCGATGCGACCGGGACCGTACCATCGGCTGATGATTTGCAGCAGTTAGTTACAGTTTCGAGAACAATCGATCGGTCGCACGTGGAAATGGAAGGCGGGAATGCAGCAATTAACGCAATGCAACGATTGCGTCGGTTTTGGTCAGGTTGTTTTGTTTTGTTGCAAGTAGAGACAACATCTCACGGCAAAATCTTCGGCACACACACACACACACACACAGCACGCAATCCATCGAATCGAGTCGCGTCGACAATTCCTGTGTTGAACTGAATCAACTTCGAAAGGCTGTTTTCTCGCTCGCCCACAACACAACACAACCCACCGTAACGTCTGAAATGACGTAACGTTGTTGTGCTGTACAGTACAGTACAGTACAGTACAATACGAGTGTGTTCGTCCAGTTCGTACTCACGGATCGCTGGCTTGGGTCGTAGCGGCTTGGAACAGAGATTCCGCCATCAGAATCCGATTGGTTTGTTTCGACATGGAATGTTTTTCGAACAATCGCTGGAAGATATTTTTGTTTGTAGCAGTGGTGGTGGTGGTGGTGGTGGTGGTGGTCTTTGTCTTTGGTTCCGATGATGGGGTCGATTCCTGGCTAGCGGTAGTAGCGGCGGAAGAGGTCGAAAACGGAGCACGCCGGCGGGACTGCCGGTAGCTCCGACGGCGGTGATTGTCGTTGTCGATCGTCACAATCGTTTGTGGTTGGACTACTCCTCCCGACGACGCCAATCTTCTTGCGGTTGTTGTCGTCGATTCGGGGATCCAACGCAGCGACGATATCGTCGGAGGTGCCAATCGGCGAGCAAGGCAACGCGATGATCTCGATGCTAGCATAGTACTGGCACGCGTACTCATGGTGTTCCGATACTGTTGTGCGTGCAACGTAATGGTGTTGTTGTGTCGTGTCAGAGTGTTCGATAAGAGTAATGATACCGTTGCCTTTGTTTCGACGAGAAAGAGGAGAGAAGAAAGAAAGAATCATCATCGAACGACGAAGGAAGACGAAGAAAGGAGATGAACAGATGATGATGATGATGATGATGATGAGAACTTCGAGAATTGAAGATCCTCCAGGAAAATTTGAATTTGCGGGAATAATCAAAATCGCTTCGAGATCCCCAAATTGAGTTGAAAAAGGGCCTAAGTCAACTCCAGTGAGTCGAGTCCTGGGGGTTTCAGTCCTACGAGCATTGTTTAGTTTTTATGTTTACGCATTGACACAACAACGGTTGTTGTACCGTACGGTACCTCGTACTCGTAATCGTAATGACGTGTTCGAGAGAGCTCACTTTTTCACTTTGCTCTCACTCCATCGATGACGGTGTGTGTGTGTGATCTGTTTTTCAATGATTGCAATTGCTGCTGATTGGTTGTTTGGGGATGATGATGATCTACCGTATGATGGCGGGTGATTGAGAAGTAAGATTATGTACGGTAATTACGTAATACCGGCAGAGTGTGATGGATTCTACAAAAACCTTCTTTTGGCACAGCAAGTCCCAAGTTGCACGAGAAGTGACACAACAACAGACAGTTCCAAGAAACGAATAAGATCGAACAGTTGACAAAAAATAATGATGGCGATGAAATCCGGTATCCTCCTCTGCCTTCTCTCCGTGTTCTTCGGAGCATTGCTACAGCTGCCGCAGCAGACCTCGGCCTTTGCTCCCGTTCCGACTGTCGGTCGATCGGCGGCCGTTTCCTCCGTTTCGACGACGACCACAACCGAGTTGTATTTCTTTGGCAAACCCAAGGACGACGGAAGTCCCGGGGACTACGTTTGCAAGGATTGCGGGTATGTGTTCACCAAGGGACCCCAGGCCTGGGCCGCCCTCGACGACAGCAAGTACAAGTGCCCGCCGTGCGGCGCACCGAAGTTTCGATTCAAGAAGGTTCCCAAGGGATCCGAATCCGGAAAGGTCGAGGTGAAGAAGAGCTGGTTCTGAGTGAGGTGAATGAGTGATGACAGGAAGACCGATCGACAAGACACGACACGACACGACACGACCACAAACAAAACAAACAAACACCACATATTATAGATACGCTACTCTGTGATACGAAGGCATCGACAGGCACACACGCACGCACAAACGCCCATCGTTGTCGGATTATCCGACAGCAAAAATTAAGATGGCAGTGGATGGTGGACAGGAAGAGGCATTCGTTCACGAGCGTCCCTTCTTCGTTCCATTGATTTGATTCCCGCATTCACAGATGGCAAAACTGCTTGTAGAATAAATAAACAAATAATGAAAAAATAATAAGAGATTACTTCGTATTATTTGTATGTCAGAGCGGTGTCCGACTCCTCTCCTAGCGATTTGTGCGTGTGATTTAACCGTAACGGTCGCAATCTCTGACATACTAAGATAACAACTTTACACTAAAACCAACCAATCAAATTCAACCAAATTCAACCATGGGCGAACCATGTGCGCGACCAAGTGACCAAGCCGGACCCTCTGATACCCAAATTCTTCAGCCAATCAGCTTTAAGGTGGTGTCACTTTGCGCCGGGCCCGGGCCCGGGGCGCCCTCTCACCAAAGGAACACAACAAACACAACACATACATACACTTCGATTCCAACAGACGAACATAAAGACACAAAAAAAAACACGAAAACAACAAAAACAAGATGACACGACAAAACGCCAAAACAACCAAAACGCTTACGATATCCACCCAAAATAACACCACTATCCTCAACAAAACAATACCCTTCATCTCTAGCAAGCAAAATGTCTTACACAAGTGGCCTATTTGCAAGAGCAGCACAACACGTCCAACAGGATGACCTCGATGGCATTCCAGCGAATACACAAATTGCCTACGGTTGCATAGGGGTAGTAGAGTTCCTCCAGTATTGCACTACCATGTTTGGCTACCTGGATTATCCGCAAACAGTAACTGAAGAGAAGGTATTCGGCTTCCTTTTCTATTAGGCCTATCAATCCCGACGGAGAAGAGGTCGAAAGATGAAGCGAGAAGAGGGAACACGGCCAATAGTAGAAAGAATATTCGATGTCGACGACTATAGGATTGTGATGGCAAAGTACAACAGCAATCAGCATAATTGCGAGGAATCCCTTGTGGAGGAGCTGGAGGACCCTGTAGGTTGGGATACAGTGAATCAATACTTGTGTCCCATCCTCAAAATACTGAGGCATCAGAGGAGTCAAAATGAAAACAATCTCACAAAGGAACACATTTGATCTGAAAGAAGAGTCACCCAACTGCTGTGAGTCGTTCAAGTCCGAAAGAAGAAGATCAAAAAAATGAGATTTGATGAGAAGATAGATCGTGCATTGTCACCATACATGAATGTGCAAAACATTGAGCAGATAGAGGATTTCTTGTTCTCTAAGAATCAGTACAAACCAAGTTATCATGTGGCAGCCTTGAGAGACAGATTCTGTTTCCTTATGACACATGGAGAGGTTCTCCGGGGCGAGTCCTTATTCAAATGTGAGCTGTCCGACCTGTGTGACCTTATCAAATATGATGAAGGCACACACGCCTGCCAGATCCTAATTATGCAAATAATAACAGGCAAAATGAATGGTCAGAAAACTTTATATGGACGCGTTATGAGACATCAAAATGTTAACATGTGTCCAATTGGTGTGTTGTCCTTCTATTTTATGGCACGATTCCATTCAATGGCTGAGCTTGCTCGCTACGACTTTGCAACGAGTGCCACTTGGTTCAACGTCAAATTACTCACAGATTGTAATAACACAGGGAACTAGCGGCAGTCAATCACCAATCAAGCCTATGCGAGTACAATGAAACAAGCTTGCAACGCCTTGGGGATCACTTCAAAGCATTTTGTTCACTTTGGCCGTGGTACAGGTGCAGTTGCATGTGAAATGCAATAGGTTGATCCCCAACACATCAAAATGATTGGCAATTGGAACCTTGATGTCAGAGAGGACCAATACTCTTCCAAACTCCCTTTGAAGGCTATTAGGGCATTGGCTGCGCATTCACAATATGAAGGGGGTTCTTCTTGCCAAGATGTAGTCTCGATCCACCTCCAGAGCTTCGGCGTCAAGTCTTCCCCTTCCTTGACAAGGCAATGAACACCATCAATAGCACCCCAAAGTCCACTGCTCAGGCTTTCTTTGAGCTCCTCCTCAATTTACAATGTGCCGTACTGCAGGATGCGACCATCTTGCTCCACCAAGGTAGGAAGAACCTCCTCTTTTTGTTGCCTGTTTTCGTGACTACCGCGTTCCACGCTTATCAAGCAGCTCTCATGGAGAAGGTCAGCGTCGAAGCGGGAATGGGAGCTACTACTTCAATCAAAAGGAGTATCAATGTTGCCCTTCCAGGGGCTCAGGACTGGCTTCAAAACCTTCATTCAGAAGCTCATAATACTTCACAGAACATTTGGCGGATACAGGCTTCAGTTACCACCTTCAGACAACAACAAGTTGTTGTCAACAACCAACTCCACCACTTCCTGCAGCACATGCATTTGTTTCAGCTGCCAGCGCCACCAACAGAAGCAACAACCGACACGCCGGATGATCCTCCAGAAACAAGAAAGTACTTGTTGTTTTGTACCCATAAGTCCGTTTCATCAATGTGGAATGAGTGGTTTGGACTTGGGGACTTTGATGACATTGACTTCCCCGGAGGGATCGAAGACCTTGAAAAGATTGGCAGCCAATGGAGAAAGCATCACAACACAGCCGACCAGAAGCATTTCGCCCGCCTCAAGTGCATTGCCAATTATGTGAAGAGTAGAGTTATTGCTGGTGAATCCTTAGAGGCCATACTGGAAGAAGGCAACAACTTAATGAAGACAAAGGCAAAGACCCTTTCAACACTCCACACCCATCTTCGAAAGACCAAGTCCTTTCAACTTCCCACCACCAACCAATTGCCAATCGATTCGTGGCCCAACCCCAAAGCATCAAACACTTTGCAAGCAGTTTGACTTGTAGATTCTTGGTTGGTTTTCCATTGTCAATTGTTGATTGTCGATTGGAGAGGAGAGGAGTCATTGTGGATTGGAGAGTCGATTGGAGAGTCGATTGAATTGGTGGAGAGAGGAGAGGAGTCAATTTGATTGGAGAGGAGGAGACGAGTCGATTCGATTGTTGAAGACGAGTCAATTTGATTGGAGAAGAGAGGAGAGCCGCTGGTGATTGGTGGAGAGGAGAGGAGAGGAGAGCGAGTCGATTGTTGATTGGAGAGGAGAGCAAGTCGATTGTTGATTGGAGAGGAGAGCAAGTCGATTGTTGATTGGAGAGGAGAGCAAGCCGATTGTTGATTGTTCAGATGAATCCCATGGTCGATTCCATCAGACGATTCAAGAATGATTGTTTTGCTTAGCATCAGTTTAGCCGATTTGGCAGAGGAAGAACAATCCCATGGTCGATTCCATTCTGAGATTATTCAGCTTAGCGAAGTTTACAGCAGAGCCAAAAAAGATGCAGAGTTTAGTTCCAAATTTGAAATTATGAGCACTTTGTTGCAAAAGTAGAAATTATGAAGTGGAATCACTTGTTATCTAGTAATATTGCGTGTTACGTAGTGGAATCACGTGCAAATTGCAAATTGCAAATAAGAGTTTCTTCCTTTTGCAAATCACTCCAAGCAATCGTGTCGGATCCCATTTTGTTGAGTATTGAAGAACGTGTTGTGTTTAGTTAAATATCAAAAAACAGAAATCATCTTAGAAAAAGTTTTGGGATTTACCTCGGCCGGCAAGTTTAGTCCCACCAGCGGGTAGGGCTGTCTTAATTTATGTTCAATCTTCAGTTCCTCACATTCATATAAAAAATTGGAGTGGTGATCACTTGTCGGGTTTGGGTTTGGGTTTGGGTTTGGGTTTGGGTTTGGTTCGTTGGATAGAAGAGGTGTGGGACTAAAATAAGTGCCCAGTACAAAACCTATGCTGACAGGATTAATAGTAACTTCTTAAGTTATTGTTAAATTCGAGTTTTAATAACTCAGTTATTTTATAGTACTTTCTAAAACTGCGCGCGCGCAGGTCTGTTAGACAGTCTGACAACTGATCAATTCTGGTTAAAAAAAAAAAATATTGATAGTCATGCACGCACACACGCACGCTGTTGATGTCAACCGTCGGTGAATAATAAATGTTGAGAAACAGCGCGCGCACAAATGTACAAACATACAATGTATACATGATGGATGAATGTGTGATCTTTGAAGAAAAATCTTTTGGGGGACATATTCTGAGGTACTCAAAATTAACACCTCGGGTCATCCAACCAATCAAAATTAACACCACAGGTCATCCAACCAACATGGCAGAAAGACATGATGTTGGAGTTTAATCAACCAAGATATGAAATCAAATCATACTTTTTAATTAATCTAGTCAATAGGATTATTTGTATTTCTGTATTCTTTCAGACTTGACATAATCTCGTACCGATTTCACGTTCAAACAACATTAATTAAAAAGTATCGCGTCGTATCCACACTCAAAGATAGTGTGAGACTAACAGCAAATATTCAACATCAAATACAAGAATGGAAACAAAGTCTTCCTACTCCAGCATGGCGGCAAAGCCACCGCCCAAGGCCAACGATGCCACACCCAACGGCCAGCAACCTACCAAGGCCAAGAACCCAAGCAGACCCAAGAGGAATCCTGACAGATTCCTCGGACACAACCAGACTGATCTAAAGGGGATTTTCATCCCTGAAGACGTAAATGCCAAGCATTACAATGAACTCAAGGACAGGCTTGAAACACTCGGAGGATCTAAGTATATCCCGCAGGTAGGATCATCCATCAAGCACCTAATCCGGTTCAAACGGAAGGACTTTGCACCAACCAAGCCCACAACAGCGGAGTACTCCACAGCGGTAACTGACCCGGTAACACAAACCATGCAAATGGTGGAGGTGCCAGGGCTGAAGGAAACGCTGATGGACATGTACAAAGAAGAGCTAAAGAAGAAAGCATATGAATGGATCCAATACCAACGAGATATGGAAAAGATGTATCGACTGGCGCTCGGCCAGATCGACGATGGGATGAAGGCCAAACTCAAGGGGCTGAAATCATGGAGAACCATCAACACATCCAAGTGCATCGTGGAGCTCCTCAAAGCAGTGCAAGATCTATGCTTCCAATCAAGCCAGACCAAGGTACACCCAGTCACAAACATGCTCAGAGCCATCCAAAAGCTACTGTGCACACAACAAAGGAATCTCGATGCAGCATCGTAGTTGAAGATGATGAAAGAGAATCTCAACGTAGTCAAGTCCGTAGGGGGCACCCTTGTCTGCAAAACCACAGTAATTTACAAACTGGAATCCAATCCCCTGTACTCATCATACGACTACCCCACATACCTCTCCCTTGGGGGAACCACAAGAACAGCCATCAACCACGCAGTGGAACAAAGAGCCCTTGCTGCACTTATCATTGAGGGATCCGACATGGACAGCAGTAGCTAACCTTCAACAGGTGCTTGCCAACATGGTGACGCAAGTGATTGCAGACCTCAACAAGGAATTCGGGAAGATATCTCCACTTACTGAGACAAGAGGCAAGATCCATGACTATGTGGGGATGACAATTGACTTCACCGAAGCAGGCAAGGTGAAATTCACCATGTTCGATTACATCGAGGACATACTTCAAGGGCTACCAAAGGAGCTTGATGGGTGTGAGGTGATTGAGATCAATCGAACGAGGGTTTTCGATCGTACTAGTCATCTTGCTTCTACAGGAATCTGATCGTATGGGAATGAATGAGACGCGAATGAATGAATGAGACACGAATGAATTGAATGAATGAGACGCGAATGAATGAGACGCGCGGTCGATCATACAAGTCATCTTGTTTCTACAGGAATCCGGCTAAATGGAATCCAGGAAAGGAACAGGGAATGGAAATGGGAATGAGATTTTACCACTTACCGGTTCCGGTTCTCCTCCTTATGAGTGTTTTAGTGTGTGTGTTGGAGTATCAACAGACCAATGCACCAATTTTAGTGATCTTAGAAAAAAGTGGATTTGTCCGCTCACAATCTCAGTAAACAGATAATTCAATGTAATAAACAAACAACCAGCAATTCAAATAGCCAAACGCCAGTCTTCTCCTGCATCGTTCAGGGCCCTTCAAACATACTTTGAAGTACTACAAAGCGCTCTGGAATACCAGTGAGGAGTTGGCATCAAAGCTACATATCAAACATCGACAACGACGACGACGACGACGATAACAAGAAATTGAGACAATAGAAGAAGAAGAACTCCATGAAACGAACCCCAAGAAATACAAGAACAACAAAAAGCCTACCAAAATCGTGTAGGAAGGCAGGATCGGTATCGACAGAATAAATCGAAAGGGCCAATTATCAAAAAACAAACAACAGCAGGATTGGTATCGACGGAAATAAGAATCAATAGGGCCGGTTATCAAGAAGAAACAAATACAGCAGGATCGGTATCGACGGAAATAAGAATTGATAGGGTCGGTTATCAAGAAGAAACAAATACAGCAGGATCGGTATCGACAGAAATAAGAATCGATAGGGCCGATTATCAAGAATCCAACAACAACATCAGGATCGGTATCGGCAGAAATAAGAATCAAAAGAGCCGATTATCAAAACAAAACAAAAAACAAAAACACAAAAGGAAGAAACAAGGATAGAATATTTGGACGGCCGGGCATTCAGACACAAACGTCGACCGGTCGGAAAATACAAGAAAGACCTACCAAGATCCCGCAGGAAGCAGAATTGGGCATCCGGAAGATACCGTCGAACGAACCGGTGCCGAACAATACAAGAAATTTATTTCCAATTTCAGCCTGCAAGTGGGGTAGCCGCGAATGCAATTCCCTTGCAACCTGAATTTGAAAATTGAAAATCGAATCGAATAGTGGATAGAGCAGGAAGAAACGCGGCGAGACTACAAAGACGTTGGCTAGCTGAACAAGAGGCCGCAGCAAGAAACCAAGAGATAGAAATTGAGTAGGAAGAAACGCGGCGAGACTACAAAGACGTTGGCTAGCTGAACAAGAGGCCGCAGCAAGAAACCAAGAGATAGAAATTGAGTTTGGAGAAGCAGAGAACAATCCCAGCGACGACGATACGAGTTCAGAGGATACGAGCTCAGATACAAGTTCAGAGGAGACCAAGGACACAGCCAATAGCGACGAAGATCCAAGCAGTAGCTCAAGCGAAAGCAGTTGGGGTAACGGCGACGAGGGCAGTAACAATTCGAAAATGAGCTACTCCAAGGTGCCAAAATTGCCTTGCGATGGAGAGGTCAACTTTGAGGGATGGTATCGGAAGTTCCTGACTCATGCAAGCAGCAGAAAGTACCTGACTATGGTGCCGGCCAAAGCACACACGGATCTTCCCCCTGAAGGAGAACTTATGGAATACAGCGACATGAACAAGGCACAGAAGAAGGCGCTTGAGGCACACTCCAAGGCATTGAACAACCTGCACATTGCATTTGAAGACAATCCTGTAGGCGAAGCTATAATCGATAAATCCAAGATTGATAGAGAGGGATCATGGGAGGATAATGCGAAGATTACTCTACAATGGCCAAGGGGTTGAGTGTATCGCATTTTTGAAGAACTATGAAAGCGGTACAGGAAAACCACCCCCACCCATAGGCTACAACTCGAAGAGGACCTAAGAAGCATCACAATGTCGATGAATGAAAACCCAAAGGGGGTATTTCAGGAACTATTTAGAGTGGTTCAAAGATACCAATACAAGACAATCAAGCCAACCCCTGATGACTTATATGCGACAATACTTTGCGCCCTACTGCGGTATCTGGTGATGCATCTGTCAAAGGACTTGAGTATGCCACGGCAGGAGGATGCACCACCATTTGTGATTATTGAGAAGATGGAAACCATAGCAGAGGACCTATACAACAACATGGTGGTTAAAGGCATAACAAAATCATCAAGTCATAAAGATATGACTCTGTTCGGTGCAGAAATGACCAATTTTGGACCAACTCCTGATGAACGCGATAAGTGGGCAGCGCAGGTCATGTGTTATTGGTGTCTAGAGAAGGGACATAAAGCTTACAATTGTCCACAGCGAAAGGCGGGCAAACCAAAAGTTGATAAGAAGGCAAACGGCAACAATGAAAGCAACAACAACAGTAATGGAGGACAGCACGGGCACCCCAAGTGCAGTATATGCGGTGGAAGACATAAAGACATAATGTGCTGGGAAGATGTCCGGAATGCGCATTAACCGCCACCCAAATGGAAGTTAAAGAATAAGAGTGACATGCAAGGAGCTACGATTGATTTTGATTTCTGTCTATGAGAATTAGAGATGGATGATTCCTTTGAAGCAGGGGAGTGTGATTGAGGTCGATCGAACGAGGGTTTTCGATCGTACTAGTCATCTTGCTTCTACAGGAATCTGATCACATGGGAATGAATGAGATGCAAATGAATGAATGAGACACAAATGAATTGAATGAATGAAACACGAATGAATGAATGAGACGCGAATGAATGAGACGCGTGGTCAATCATACGAGTCATCTTGTTTCTACAGGAATCCGGCTGAATGGAATCCAGGAATGGAACAGGGAATAGAAGTGGGAATGAGATTTTACCACTTACCGGTTCCAGTTCTCCTCCTTACTAAAAATAGGCCCTTATGTACTAGAATCTACAGGGCACAAGGTAAAGGCCTACAGCCCCTGGCAATAAAGGCACAGGGCATGTGAGAATGGCACCGGAGTATTAGCGGGCCGGTGCAATATTAGTGTTTTAGTGTGTGTGTTGGAGTATTAACAGACCGATGCACCAATTTTAGTGATCTTAGGAAAGAGTGGATTCCTCCGCTCACAATCTCAGTAAAAAGATAATTCAATGTAATAAACAAACAAACAATTCAAATAGCCAAACGCCAGTCTTCTCCTGCATCGTTCAGGGCCCTTCAAACATGAGGCAGTCACCCCGGCGGCTGATCACTTGTTCCAGGTGAATGAATCATCCAAGAAGCTGAATCAACATGATGCTGAAGTGTTCCACCACTATGTCGCCAAGTTACTCTTTGCATCCAAACGGGCAAGGTCTGATATCCAAACGGCCATCGCGTTCCTATGTACTCATGTGAAGGGGCCCGGTGTGGATGACCAAAAGAAACTGAAGCGCGTCCTGTCGTATCTAAAGGAAACATGATTCCTTCCACTTGTATTAGGTCATGATGACACAGGAAACCTATACTGGTATGTTGATGCCGCGTTTGCTGTGCATAATGACATGAGGAGCCACTCCGGAGGAATGCTGTCAATGGGGCAGGGAGCTATTATAGGTAATTCTACAAAGCAAAAGATCAACACAAAGAGCTCAACAGAGGCCGAGGTGGTGGGAGTAGATGACAATATGCCATTCATATGCTGGGCCAGATACTTCCTACTTGCTCAAGGACAACACGTGATTGCGTCAACAGGGCAACTTATTAGCACGTCACTCGCAACCGAATACATCCTCTATCAGGACAATGAAAGCTCCATCCGACTTGAGCGCAACGGGAAGGACTCCAACACCAAGAGAACCAGACACATTAACATTAGATACTTCTTTATCACTGACAGGCGGGTGACCAAAGGGGAAGTAACCATTGAATACTGCCCAACAAAGGAGATGATTGGGGACTACTTCACCAAGCCACTACAGGGATCCCTTTTCCAAAAGTTTCGAAACACTATTATGGGGATCACAGATAACAGTGCTTACACCACATACCGTAACACATACTTGCAGGCAAGGCAGGCGCGCACCATGTCTAAGGGCATTGCTCAGGCAAACACGCCAGCCAACAATAACTGAACAGGCAGGCTCGCACGATAGGAATCACCTGCTGAATTCATAACTTAACCGAACACCGTGATTTACCATAAGTAATGGGAGTGTGTTAAAAACAGCGCGCGCACAAATGTACAAACATACAATGTATACATGATGGGTGAATGTGTGATCGTTGAAGAAAATCTTTTGGGGGACATATTCTGAGGTACTCAAAATTAACACCTTGGGTCATCCAACCAATCAAAATTAGCTAACACCACAAGTCATCCAACCAACATGGCAGAAAGACATGATGTTGGAGTTTAATCAACCAAGATATGAAATCAAATCATACTTTTTAATTAATCTAGTCAATAGGATTATTTGTATTTCTGTATTCTTTCATACTTGACGTAATCTCGTACCGTCTGATAACTGTCCCACGACCCTTTTTTTTTTCGTCGCAAGGTACTTTTGCAACCCTTGCTTGTGTGTAATTTTTACACGAGACCCCCCTGTGATTCGTTGGCTTCGTATCAAGGTACGCCCTTGTAACTCTCAATCCCTGGTTCGCGATTATTTTTTTCCTTGGCTGGGTCATGAATAATTATTATTAAATTTTAATAAAACCTACCCGTACGTTCGTGAATCACACCTACTAAAATGAAATACACAAAGTCATGACTCACAACCGAGCCCCCCCCTGTGATACGGTAGCTTTGTATCAAGCCCGCCCTCGTAACTCTCAATCCCTGGTTCGCGATTATTTTTTTCCTTGGGTCATGAATAATTATTGTTAATTTTTAATATAAACTACCGGTACGTTCGCAAATCACACCTACTAAAATTAAATACGCAAGATCATGACTCACAACCAGTAAAATTTAACATTAGTGCTTGCAACACACAACCCTTAAAATGTATTTCCATTGCTCGCGACACACTACCCTTATAATTTAATATTTGTGCTCGCAACACACAACCCTTAAAATTTAATATCATCGCTTGCGACTACCTACCACTACAGTTGAATTTTTCAGGTCAAGAATTTGTCTAGTAGTATCATATGCAAAATATGTATGATAGGTATGAGTACTCCTTTCCGTACATTTTAATCATTTGTGTCACACAATGTACTATTTATTGCAACGGTATGCATAGTATGTAGAATATGTACCTTTTACCCTAATCACTCTCCCCGGAGATTTACCTGTGTTGTACTAGTAGGTGTGAACCCACCTGCGTTCTCGTCAAATTAGTGAATGGACTGACACAATGAACAGTAATGATTCTGAAAACAATGCCTAAACTTCCTCCATTCCGCCAAGCAATTGCATCAATACAGGATCAATATAGTTGTCATCCTCATTTTCCTCTTCAGCAAGACTACTGGCAACAGTGCCACCATCTTTTGATACAGTACCGGTAGGGTTTTTTTCTGACTTGAATCTTTCCAGCATCATTTTCTCCAAATTTTTACCTGTTTCGGGATCTTCTCTTAAGGATTGTACCTTCTTGCACAATCTACCTACCTCGTACACTTTTTGCACAGTACCCAACTATGTACCTTTTTGCATGCAATATTAGCTACAACTAGTAGTACTGGTAATATCCGCACCCTTTTTTTGTCTGAGAATAATAAAAAAACAGCACCTCCATTTCAATTAAACAACTTATGAATTATTTTCATTTGACACTCATTAAAGTACGTTTTTGGTGATTGGATTATACAAAGTAAATGTTGTTCTTCCTATTATGGACTTGACCTCATACTTTGCCTGTCATTACCCAATAAGTCATTTTGTGCCCTGGATTTGCACCAATAATATTCTCTTGTGTGCCATTTGGAGAGACAAACCACAACAGTTTCAGCAATCTGTGGGGCAATATTGTTACCAACAATATGCATCATAGGAGTCATGAAAAAATCATTCATGGCCTGGACCGGATACTTTGTAAGTCATTACCCAATAAGTCAGTTTGTGCCTGGATTTGCAACAAAAATACCCTCTTGTGTGTCATTTGGAGACACAAACCACAACATTTTCAGCATTATGTGTGGCAATGTTGTTCCCAATATGCATCAGATGAGTCATGAGAAATATATTCATGCATGGCACCAAAAACTTTGAGAGTCCTTACCCAATATTTTTCCTCCAAATCCAGTACCCAAATGCACTCATTAGTTTGTGACACACCAACCATCACATATAACTCACTTCTGTTTCTTTCATCTTTCATCTTATCCATGACATGAACAATATTCATTGACGGATCACCAAAAATATCTGATTTTCTAATTTCTAATTGCAAATTAGTGTGTATTTTCCCTCCAAATCCAGTACCCAAATGCACTCATTAGTTTGTGACACACCAAACATCACACATAACTCACTTCTGTTTCTTTCATGATTCATCTTATCCATAACAGGAACAATATTCATGGACTAATCACTAAAAATATCTGATATTAATTTCTAATTGCAAATTAGTGTGTATTTTTCCTCCAAATCCAGTACCCAAATGCACTCATTAGTTTGTGACACACCAAACATCACACATAACTCACTTCTGTTTCTTTCATGATTCATCTTATCCATAACAAGAACAATATTCATGGACTAATCACTAAAAATATCTGATAATAATTTCTAATTGCAAATTAGTGTGTATTTTCACTCCAAATCCAGTACCCAAATGCACTCATTAGTTTGTGACACACAAACTATCACGCATAACTCACTTCTGTTTCTTTCATGATTCATCTTACCCATAACAGGAACAATATTCATGGACTAATCACCCAAAATATCTGATATTCTAATTTCCAATTGCAAATTAGTGTGCATTTTTTCTCCAAATCCAGTACCCAAATGCACTCATTAGTTTGTGACACACAAACTATCACACATAACTCACTTCTGTTTCTTTCATGATTCATCTTATCCATAACAGGAACAATATGCATGGACTAATCACCCAAAATATCTGATTTTCTAATTTCCAATTGCAAATTAGTGTGCATTTTATCTCCAAATCCAGTACCCAAATGCACTCATTAGTTTGTGACACACCAACCATCATATATGACTAACTTCTGTTTCTTTCATCTTTCATCTTATCCATGACATGAACAATATTCATTGACAGATCACCAAAATTATCTGATTTTCTAATTTCTAATTTCTAATTGCAAATTAGTGTGTATTTTCCTTCTAAATCCAGTACCCAAATGCACTCATTAGTTTGTGACACACAAACTATCACACATAACTCTCTTCTGTTTCTTTCATGATTCATCTTATCCATAACAGGAACAATATGGATGGAATAATCACTAAACATATCTGATTTTCTAATTTCTAATTGCAAATTAGTGTGTATTTTCCCTCCAAATCCAGTACCCAAATACACTCATTAGTTTGTGACACACAAACTATGACAGATAACTCACTTCTGTTTCTTTCATGATTCATCTTATCCATAACAGGAACAATATTCATGAACTGATCACCTATAATATCTGATTTTCTAATTTTAAATTGCAGATTAGTGTGTATTTTCCTCAAAATGCAGTACCCAAATGCACTTATTAGGTGGTGACACACCACTAACTATTACAGATAACTTACTTCTGTTTCTTTCATGATTCAACTTATCCATTACAGGAACAATATGCATGGACTCATCACCCAAAATTATCTCATTTTCTAATTTTTAATTGCAAACTAGTGTGTATTTTTTCTCCAAATGCAGTACCCAAATGCACTCATTAGTTTGTGACTCACAAACTATGACAGATAACTCTCTTCTGTTTCTTTCATGATTCAACTTATCCATAAAAAGAACAATATTCATGAACTGATCACCTATAATATCTGATTTTCTAATTTCTAATTGCAAATTAGTGTGTATTTTTCCTCCAAATGCAGTACCCAAATGCACTTATTAGGTAGTGACAGACTAACTATTACAGATAACTCACTTCTGTTTCTTTCATGATTCATCTTATCCATAACAGGAACAATATGCATGGACTGATCACCCAAAATTATCTCATTTTCTAATTTTAAATTGCAAACTAGTGTGCATTTTATCTCCAAATGCAGTACCCAAATGCACTCATTTGTTTGAGACTCACAAACTATGACAGATAACTCACTTCTGTTTCTTTCATGATTCAACTTATCCATAACAGGAACAATATTCATGAACTGATCATCTATAATATCTGATTTTCTAATTTTAAATTGCAGATTAGTGTGTATTTTCCTCAAAATGCAGTACCCAAATGCACTTATTAGGTGGTGACACACCACTAACTATTACAGATAACTCACTTCTGTTTCTTTCATGATTCAACTTATCCATTACAGGAACAATATGCATGGACTCATCACCCAAAATTATCTCATTTTCTAATTTTTAATTGCAAACTAGTGTGTATTTTTTCTCCAAATGCAGTACCCAAATGCACTCATTAGTTTGTGACTCACAAACTATGACAGATAACTCTCTTCTGTTTCTTTCATGATTCAACTTATCCATAACAGGAACAATATTCATGAACTGATCACCTATAATATCTGATTTTCTAATTTTAAATTGCAAATCAGTGTGTATTTTTCCTCCAAATGCAGTACCCAAATGCACTTATTAGGTAGTGACAGACTAACTATGACAGATAACTCACTTCTGTTTCTTTCATGATTCATCTTATCCATAACAGGAACAATATGCATGAACTGATCACCCAAAATTATCTGATTTTCTAATTTTTAATTGCAAACTAGTGTGCATTTTATCTCCAAATGCAGTACCCAAATGCACTCATTAGTTTGTGACTCACAAACTATGACAGATAACTCACTTCTGTTTCTTTCATGATTCAGCTTATCCATAAAAAGAACAATATTCATGAACTGATCACCTATAATATCTGATTTTCTAATTTTAAATTGCAAATTAGTGTGTATTTTTCCTCCAAATGCAGTACCCAAATGCACTTATTAGGTAGTGACAGACTAACTATTACAGATAACTCACTTCTGTTTCTTTCATGATTCATCTTATCCATAACAGGAACAATATGCATGGACTGATCACCCAAAATTATCTCATTTTCTAATTTTAAATTGCAAATTAGTGTGTATTTTTCCTCCAAATGCAGTACCCAAATGCACTTATTAGGTAGTGACACACAAACTATCAAAGATAACTAATTTCTCTTTCTCTCATGATTCAACTTATCCATAACAGGAACAATATTCATGGACTTATCACAAAAAGTATCTGACTTTTTTTTTCATATTGCAGATTAGAGCCTGAAACACCGTTCCGGTTAGAGAATTCTGAAACGCCGTTCCATGATTGTTGACATGAATTGTACAAAAAAAAATTTCACCACCCCAACAGAAGTCATTACTATCATACCTACATTACTACTACTATCATAATACACCCGGACACATATATAGGAAAAGAGCATTTTTTGGAACGCCGTTCCAAAAAAAGGAAAAAAGGGATAATGGTGGTGAAATCTTGTAGGAAGGTAGTGCTGTAGATTTCTACGCAAATTTGTTACCAGAAAGTATCTAGTACAAAAATTGTGTAGAAAGCTACTGCTGTAGATATCTACGCAAATTCGTTACGAGAAATTATCTAGTACAACAATTGTGTAGGAAGCTACTTCTGTAGATTTCTACGCAAATTTTCTACCAGAAATTGTCTAGTACAACAATTGTGTAGGAAGCTACTGCTGTAGATTTCTACGCAAACTCGCTACCAGAAATTATCTAGTACAACAATTGTGTAGGAAGCTACTACTGCTGTAGATTTATACGCAAATTCAATACCACAAATTATTTAGTACGAAAACGGTGTGGAAAGCTACTGTAGTACGAAAATCGTGCAGAAAGCTACGGCTGTAGAATGCTACGCAAATGCATTACTAGTAATTATCTAGTACAAAAATCGTGTAGAAAGCTACTGCTGTAGAATTATACACAAATTCATTACAAGTAAAATCACTGTCACACATGTGGTACGAGTACGTACGTACTACGAGCCACCCGTACATGAAAGATGTCACTGTATCACAAGTTGAGAACGTTAAGTAAAAAATCAGGGCACTATTCTTTATTATTCTATATTCAAAACGCCCGCGCTGCACGATATTTTTTACTTAACGTCATCAACTTAATTGAGAAAATCAATTCATTCTTCATTGTTCTATATTTACTGCATTAGATCTCACAGGTTAAGTATCGATTTTTTTTCGAACACACACACACACACACACACACACACAGCAAAAAGTAATTTCGTACGACAACAAAAAAACAACACAGCAAAAAGCGATTTTACAGTGTGATTTTGCAGTAATTTTACAGTGTGGTTTACAGTGTGGTTTTACAGTGTAATTTTTTTTTCTTTTCGTGATGCAAAAAATACTCTTTCCCTTCATAATCTTACCGAACTTATCTTGAGCGGAGTTGCTTTACCGTACTTGTACGATTGGCACTCCGTCCAAGAACGTCGAATCCCACTGAACTGATTAGCAATGATCACTAGGCAGGGAATTCAGGCTCAAGATATTTTAGTCCGAAACAACTGCCTTGGCTGAAAAAAGATAATAGAGACCAGGACGAGAGAGGAATTGCTTGATAGATAGTGTTGTTTGGGTGCACACAAACATATACGTCTTGAAAAGCAACAAATCTGCATCCCTTGCGTATTTATATCAACAGGATCAAGATCCAGTTTTTCATGATATAGGAGTAAGATTTCTTCAAATCTACGGCAGCAGCAACAACAATAATTTCTTCCCTGGTGCGTGGATCGGCGACAATGAATCATCGGTAAACGACAACAACAAATCTGTGGCAAACGGTACAAATGAGAGAGAGAGAGAGAGACAATGATGCCTACATCCTACATTGCCGATGATGTATTCCTAAATTCTGTTTTTCTTCTTATTTTCATAGGGCTGGAACAGGAACAACGGATATCAACCAATCGTCGTCATCAATGAATTGACGGTATCCTCAACGAATCAACCGTATCAATGAATCAACGGCATCAACAACAGGAGCAGACGGCAACACAGGTGACCCGCAACACGGCAACGGGGTAGGTTAGCATGTAAATTATATTATTCTGTTGTTATTATTTTCTCTACATCAATAGATACTCACTCTATTTTGTTAAATTATCATATATTGTTATAGATCCGCAACAGCAACAACGATCAAAATGAATCCACAGGATGAATCAACAGCAACAAATCAACAACAGCGATCCAACCGCTAAATACCGCTGCTGGCTGCTGGCATCCTGCTGCTTGAAACTCCGCTCCAAAAAGCCATCCAAAATGCTGCTGCTGGCTTCCTGCTGCTCCACTCCAAATGCCGATGCTTGCTGCTGGCTTCCTGCTGCTCCTCCAAAACGCCACTTCGCCAGTCGCTGTTGCTGTTGCTGTTGCTGTTGCTAGTCGCTGTTGCTGTTGAGCTTGCTAGTCGCTGTTGCTGTTGCTGTTGCAAGTCGCTGTTGCTGTTGCTGTTGCTATTGCTGTTGCTAGTCGCTGTTGCTGTTGCTGTTGCTGTTGCTCTCGCTAGTCGCTGTTGCTGGTTGCTGGTTGCTGGTTGCTGGTTGCTGGTTGCTGTTGCTGTTGCTCTTGCTAGTTGCTGTCGCTGTTGCTCTCGCTAGTTGCTGTTGCTGTTGCTGTTGCTCTCGCTATTTGCTGTTGCTCTCGCTATCGCTAGACGCTATCACCGCTGCTCGCTGCTGGCTTCCTGCTACTTCAAAATGCTGCTGGCTTCCTGCTGCTCCAAAACGCCGCTAGAAACGCTGCCGCTTGCTGCTCACTGCTGGCTTCCTGCTTCTCCAAAACGCCACTGGAAACGCTGCTTGCTGCTGGCTTCTCCTGCTGCTCCAAAACGCTGCTGGAAACGCTGCTGCTTGCTGCTGGCTTCCTGCTGCTCCAAAACGCCGTTGGAAACGCCGCTGCTTGCTGCTGGCTTCCTGTTGCTCCAAAACGCCGCTGCTCGCTGCTGGCTTCCTGCTGCTCCTCCAAAGCGTCGCTCCAAAACGCCGCTCCAAACGTCGCTGCAGCATGCAGCTTGCTGCTTGCTGCTTGCTGCTTGCTTCCTGCTGCTCAAAATGCTGCTCGAAACGCCGCTCCAAAATGCCGCTTGAAATGCCGCTGCTTGCTGTTTATTGCTGGCTTCTCCTGCTGCTCAAAATGTAACCATTTTTATGTTACTCAAGTGACTTGTTAGCTTCTTGTCTCTGCTAGAGGACGACAAAGACAAAGATGAAAGGCGCCAAAGAGATAGGCGTACACAAAGGATAGCCTTTCCGTGCTCTCGCTAGTCGCTGTTGCTTTTGCTGTTGCCCTTGCTAGTCGCTGTTGCCCTCGCTAGTTGCTCTTGCTACTGCTGTTGCTGTTGCTCTCCCCAGTCACTGTTGCTCTTGCTAGTGGCTATTGCTCTTGCTAGTGGCTATTGCTCTTGCTAGTCCTCGCTCTTGCTAGTCGCTGTTGCTAGTTGCTGTCGCTAGTTGCTGCTATCTCCGCTCCAAACGCCGCTGCTTCCTGCTGGCTTCCTGCTGTTTGAAACGCCGGTCCAAAACGCTGCTGCTGACTGCTGGCTGCTTCCTTCCTGCTGCTCCAAAACGCTGCTTCAAATGCCACTGCTCGCTGCTGGCTTCCTGCTGTTCGAAACCCTGGTCTAAAACGCGGCTGCTGGCTACTGGCTTCCTGCTGCTTGAAACGCTGCTCAAAACGCCGCTCAAAAACGCTGCTGGCTGTTGGCTGCTGCCTTCCTACTGGCTTCCTGCTGGCTTCCTGCTGGCTTCCTGCTGCTCCTCCAAAACGCTGCTCGAAACGCTGCTGCTGGCTGCTGGCTTCCTGCTGCTCCAAACGCCACTTGAAACGCCACTGCTTGCTGCTAACTTCCTGCTGCTCCAAAACGCTGCTGCTCACTGCTGGCTTCCTGCTGCTCAAAACGCTGCTGAAACGCCGCTCCAAAACGCCGATTGATTGCCGTTTGAATACCCTTCCCAATCAAAATTGAAGTAGAGTAACGTGTAAGCATTTGAGTTGGTGTCATTTTGTACTATTTGTACGGTGGTGAGCCCTCATGGTCTGTTCTACAGTAGGAGAAATAGAATGGTCGTCAAAATGGAAATGGTGTTTGGATCTTCCTAATTTGCCGTTCAATCGCCCTTTGATTGTCATTTCTGGTCAGCAAATCAGTAGAGTAACATTCTGGTGTTCAAACCTGGTAGGATTTGTACATGTCTGCCTCCATTCTCTCCTTTATCCAAAGGGAAAGAGATGGGTTGGAGTAGGTCCTGTAGTTGTGGTTGTCTTTGCTGTTTGAATACCCTTCCCGATCAAAAATGAAGTAGAGTAACGTATAGGTATTAAAGTTGGTGTCATTTTGTACTATTTGTATGGTGGTGAACCTTCATGGTCTGTTCTAGTGAAGGAGAAACAGAAGGGTTGTTGCAGGGTTGTCAAAGCAACAAATGGAAGTTAATGACATCGGTGATTTTGATGATCGGAATTCCTGTCAAAAATAAATCATGTCTTTGAGGGTTTTTCTGCTGTGTTTGCAGGGTCTTTTCACTTGTTCTTTTTTTGAAGAGATTTCAGTGTATGGAGCACACACATGTTCATTACCTGTAGACTTGTACATGGCTTTTGTACTGTGTATTTATTGTGGTATTTTGTACACAGTGTGGAACGCGGCAAAGGAGCAAACAAACACTTCTGAAAATAATTTTATTTCATATCTTGGGTTAAGGTTAAGAAGTGTGGTAGCAAGAAATAGATTTTTTAAATCAATTTAGTTAAAATTGAGAGATCAATGGACATTTTGAGTCATCGGGGAGAGTTTTGGTCGCAACCTGAGGGGGGTCGAAACTCTTCACCACAAAAATTGTGATTTAAAAAAATGCCCTTGCGCATAACAAAGGCAGGGTCAATTTTCTGAAAATAGGGCTTGCGAGGGGTGGCGCTGGGTTGCGTGACAGTTATCGGACGACCAATTTCACGTTCAAACAACAATAAATACAACGAAACGAACCAAACCGGTACTCTGTCAAATTCCAAACAACAAAACCTCATTAGTCGCAACCAAAGTTTCTACAGTACATATTACGCACAATAACAACATTCGTCGCAACGCGTCAATTTAGAAAATAATCAGTTCCATACCCCTCATCATCTGTGCGATAGGACATCATCACAACAATTTCATCGTTTCAATTGATGAATCGGCACGTGTGCCTTTGTGTTTGTGATTTGTGGTTTGTGGTTTGTGGTTTGTGGTTTGTGGTTTGTGGTTTGTGGTTTGTGTGTGTGTGGCAGCATCTACAAATCACAGAGCGCTTTCTGTTGTTTGAACACGACCTAAATGGCATATGCGAAGAGTCAAGCCTTAAAAAGTACAAAAATACAGATAACCTTATTCACTAGATTAAACAAAAAGAATAGGAGTTAGATGCTGTATCTTTTGATGCCAGATTGATTTGGACCACTAGAACATGAGATTCTGGATTTGCTTACTTGGAGGACATTCCATCAAAATCTCTTTCTTCAACCGTTGGATGCCTACATATGCAATTATTGGTATGTTCTGTGCGCTCATTCTCAACACTTTTGTTGACTTCGTAGAATTCAGTCATTCATCAGCAGACCCATCATTAGTGAAGGCAAGAAGGCAAAGGAGGAGCTGTATGTAAAAAAACAGCAACAACAACTGCGGTTTGATGGTCCTCTTTTTTGCAATTTAAAAACCTCTCTCTCTCTCTCTCTAACACAACGATGAACGTTGGAAACTGACAGTGTTGCACCAGCACTGTGGTGGTAATAGCAGAGAGGAATTAGTAATTGGTTTCAAGGAGGAATATAACGGCAGCAGAAGGTAATTGAAAAGTATCTTTGTTTGGCTGGTTGCACTCTTTCCCACAAACTCTTCCAAATTCTTTTTGTGCTGACAGTTGACTCTGTGTTTGGATTCAACCACCACCACCTGGCTGTATTAATCATTCCTGTGCAAAATAATCTGTGACTCTGCTGTTGCAATAGTAGCTTAGCTGGCAATATTCAATCCAGCAGTACTGCCAGCTCTTGTAGCACATGTTGCAACCAACTACTACTTCTAAAATAATACTTGTAATCAGTAACTGACACCTTGACTATGCAGCAGATTTGGATGTTCATTGAATTTCACTACTACTACTAGTACTAGAAAAAGCTGCAGTCTTCCTGAGTGCCAGCCTTAGAAATAGGCAATAACTAGCACACAGAACCTTTCAAATTGTGTGACTGTGAGTTGAATATGGGCTCATTGGAGATGTACTAGTAAGAGATTCCTCGGTAGCTACTACTATACTAGTAGTACTAGTAGTACTCTTCCTAGTAACCACCATTTGCTTGTTATCCTCTCCTCATCCTCTTCATTTGATTTCTATCCTCATAGCCATGTTCCCCCACTCCAGCCAACCCCCTATGGTTTGTTGCTGGCCGACTGTCCAGCTCTGCAGACAAAGAACTCCTCATTGTTGCTAGCTAAAACTTATTTTCTACATTTTCATGGCAGGTGGTGGGTAAACTTATACCATACATACGTAAGGTACACTGATAGTATCATTACGGTACGATACGAGTGAGGGGTCATAAAACAATGACCCCCAATTAACGGGTACGAGTAAGATTGCCTTCGGTATCTCTCATCCTGCAGGTTGATTCGATCATAAATAATTCGTCAACTGATATCTTTAATGTACCTGAAAACCTCGGAACCAACTGCGCCTGAATAGGAATACATTGGTCAAAAGACAATCCGTAACGCTGGACAAATTCACCGAATGACGATGATCGCAAAAAGCATCGTGCACTACACTTCCTGCCCGCTGCTGTTGTTGATTCTCTCATCATCACTTACTTCCTCGGAAAGCTATACGCCGTCGAAGAAGTGTCTTTCTTTGGATCGATCGAGTTTCACTTATAAAACTGTGCCACTTCTCCCGGCTGCGAAATATGGCACGACGCGATTGAAAACCCGCTCTATCTCTCTACAAGGTGGAGATGACAATAACACTTCTCCGGCAGAGGAGAGAGCTAAGGCGAACGCAATTATGGAATATTGTGCGAAAATCACGGCTCTCTCCGCAGCGCTTGATTTCACTCTGGACGGATCCAAACTTATTGCTGGGATTGCTGCCGGCAAGTGGATTTTGCCGCTGAGGACGCTATGGAAAGTGAGCTTTAGCTACAACATGTGGAGAGTGTCAAAAATGTACAAGGAAAAGACAAAAACGAAGTCAGAACTTTATCAATTGTTGGAAAAGTTGATGATCAGTATGACTGGAATTTGGCGTCGACTCGCTTTCATTGTAACACTTTTGACACTGGAGGGAGTTATATCTGTGTGGCATGATTCACTTCCGAATATTCGTCTGGTTCTCAATGTATTGTATGGTGCGGTGGGTGTGATTTCGGTCAAATTATCCGCCAAAGAGACGCAAAATCTCATTGTTGAAAGGCCACCCCCAGCAGGTTCAAGGTCAGACGAAGATCCTATGCAACAAATTGCCCGCCTTGGACGGGTCGCAGTGCGGGCCATGTCGCTTGGTGTTTCGGCATTTTTGCTCGACTCATTTATGATCCCTGTTATAGCTCTAAGGAAAACAAGGACGGAAGGAATTGTAGAACTTCTAGACCTCACTGTATCAATCCCAGTCGCAATACTGTTATGGAAGCTAAGAAAGTTCTACATCGCCTTCATTGAAGATCTGGCCATTTCAGACTCGTCGAAACAGCCAGTCATCACAGCAGAAACTCAGATACAGCTCGCCATCGCGCAGCAGAACTTCTGGGGGAAGATCAAGTCATTTTTACTGTCTCAAATGTTTATGAAAGTTTTGGCCACCATTGTCCAATTGCAGCTCGTGCAAAAACTGGCTGGGTTCTTTCCACGCTCATAATTTCGTGTTTTGCGCGATCTTAACTTGAATGGCATTATGAGTTCTTGGGTAAACTTTCATCAAAGGATAATCATTTGGTAGTATGATTTGCAAGATATGATATGCCCTTCTTTCCAAGCGTTCAGCCTTTTCATACTGATTAATCAGTCGAGTTACAATTATTTTATTATTATCGTATTAATATTATTATACTACCTATCAATGATACTTCAACTAACTACAATATCAACCTCTAAGAGTTTTAGTTTGTATTGAGTGATTCCCACCACCAATAAAATAATAAAAGTTCGCGACTAAAGTAATAAATCTATTCACATAGTGCATAGATTTATTAACTATTGAATATAATTTGGCAGTCGAGACTGTCTCAACTTTCAAACTTTATTAACTGAATAAAAACAGAATAAATGTTGTTACTCTAAAAATTGACCAAAAGGTATAGTATGATGTTAAAATTTAAAGAGATGTAAGCTCAGAGAGACGCTCTTATTTTTACTGTGTATTTTTTACTGTGTCGGGGCTCTCTGCTGTATTTTACATGATAGAAATCTTCCCCGGTTATTTGTTACCATTCTCATACCAATACTTTCTATTAAATTCCTTTCGTACGTATGTATATGATAATACCGACCGAGTCATATGCACCTCTGTAAGCAGGATTGGAATATTCTTCTCGAAGACCGAATGACCAGGAAGGCCCATACTTTCTGTAAACAGGATTGGAATATTCTTCTATCTATGGTAAATGACCGGGAAGGCCCATTTCTTTTCTGTTTTCACGATCGAAGTTCAATACTTAAGATCGGAAGCAAGATTCCTTTTGTTTTCATGACCAAACCAAAGTAAATTGCCTGGTTACGGTATAGCCTTTTTGACACTTCCAATCATGTGTTTCGATACTCATGATCAAAAGGGAGGTTCGAAGAAGCTTCTTGTAACAGCTGTTTTGATGATCACGATTAGAAGGAAGCTTCTAATTGAGAAGGAAGCTTCTCATGATAGCACGTGATTCTACAGTGCTGTACGACTAGCAGTGTACTGTATTCATCACTGCACTAAAAGAGATATCATGCTCTCCAGCAAGATTACTCTCTTATCTCATACTTTTAACATTCAACTGATTTATATCCCAAAATTCACACTAGTTGCTACCAACTACTTGTAATCTACATACTAAGGTCTGTCTCGCTGCAATCTGAATAAGTCACAGCAAGAAGAGATCTGGCGTTTCCCTAGCCTCGCCTGTAGTCCGATTATCCGTTGCCGAAAGTATCCAAACACAATTGCCACGTGTAGAGTACAATCGTTCGTCTACTAACACACTAACGCAGCGTTGCTGTTCTTCAGAAGTCCTTGAATCAGACTCTCAACGAATCGGATTCAGAAGGAAAATAATAGATTAACAGTCGCAAGCTCTACCGGCAGCTTGCATTAGAAGAACAGTCGACGACAATCCGACAGCAGATCATCGAACGCTCGACTACGGCCGACGATTGATAGTTCTCTGATCCGATTACAAGAAAGACACCAATCGGACACGCCGAAAGTCTTTATTAGAAGCCCATTGCATTGGACACACCAATAGCAATCCCTCCATCCAAGAACAACGTTCCTGGATTATATATTTCCGCGCCTACGCTCCGTTGACTCCGACTTTGTCAGGACCCGTCGACGCCCATTTGATTGTGCTAAGCACCGTAACCAACGACCACGATTATTCCATCGATAATTGCCTTATCAGACCTATGATGCTTGCCATTTGATTCTACAATCAATCACAAGAACCTACGATCGATTCTTTGCTACCGCTGACGCCAATAGCGACAACGTCTTCACCGACATCGCCCAATTGTTTCTACAACAACAGAAAAGGAAAACGAATTGTTGTGTTTCACCGCTACGCACCAAGAACAACAACTACAACGAAACGAATTTCCGCCGATTTGCCGCCGTCCACCACGACAGCAAACGTAAAACGACTTTCCTTCATTATTCCAGATACGAAGGTATCACCCAGATCCTCTATCTCCCGATATTGATGGAGATATTGATCACCAAGCACAAGACACAACAACGACAACACAGACAATACTCAATCCAACGAATTTTCGTCGCTTTGCCACTTCACCGACCCGTCGTATCGCATCGAACACGATTCTCCTCTTTATTGCGGACATATCGATACCATCCTGGACCTCTATCTTCCAATATTGACAGAGATATCAAAATTTCCTCCGTACAAGAAGGACACCACGGCGTTTTGTCATCATCAACAACAACAACAACAACAACAGGAAACGAAATTTCGTTGCTTCGCCAGCCTGTCGTATCCCATCGAAAACGACTTCTCCTCATTATTGTGAACGTACTGGTACCATCCTTGTCCCCTATCTCCCCATATTGACAGAGATATCAAATTTTCTTTGACACGAGTCCATAGTGCCGCTATGTCCATTTACGGTCCTGATCTCAGATTACTGTTTCCATCATTTGATTCGAAACTTGCACAAGTCCTAAATGCAACACTGGATGTTCCTCAAGAAGCATGCAACCACATTTGTGAAGTACTCATTATAACAGGAGCAACCACCTGGAACCGATTCATTTGTGACATTTATGAATATGCCTATATTGTTGACCTAGATGGGGAAGAATACCAAGCTCAGACCGACCCCCGTTCTACCAGTGTAAAAGATCAACACGCATTAACTTCATTTGTTGATTTTATAAATGATATCATTCCCCAAGTTGTAGTGTCGTGTTTGTCTTACTGTATGGGTCATTTGATGATATTGGTCATTTACGAGGTTAAGTGTTTTGTTCAATGGGCCATATGCTTGTTTGTAGAGTAGGTAGATAAATGAGGCCCATTCGGAATCGGTATTGATTTTTGTGATTGCAATAAGTAATTTCCTCACGGGAATTCCAAGTGTTTACTTATCGGTCAAGTCTTTGGAGATGTCTTGTTTCTTACCGATTAACCTCTTTTGTTTGTAGTCCTAAGTGATATCGTTTTTACCACCGAGGGATTTTCAAGTAGTGGAGGTGCGCTTGATTCTAAGGCTCAATCATCGGAATATTCGTATCTCGTTTTGCACCTTGGTCATTGTCATGTTTTCTTGTTGGCTTTTTCGATCAAATTTGCCGCCAACAAGGTCCGTATTTTTCGCCAACAACACACCCCTTGATCCAACATGCTATTCAACCGATGTTGGATTACTGTCGGTTTGCGTTTCATTGAACCACTTCGAATCAATCCAATCTGAGCATTTGCTTGCATCTTAGGCTGACTATCCCAGCATCGAGATGCCGGATAGGATCATCGAATCGAGGATGATTGAAATTCCAATCAAATCCGGGCATTTCTTAACGCGAATGACTTAACCTGGGTAGTGTCCCATGATATATCTTGCATGTGGGGCGTGCAAGATCCATCCCAGTGGTTTGGTTAGATCATCAGCAGGGTTGATAACTCCAGTAATATGGATCATCTTGATTTCCCTATTTTCTTTCCATGCTTGGATTGCAAAGAACCTGATTTCAATATGCCTGGTCCTTTCAGTGGGCTTTTGAGTATTGATGATTTCAATTGCTGATGCGTTGTCTTTGTAGATTGGGGTAGGGCCAACTTGAATAAAGCCTAGTTCCTTGAGTAAAGATCTGAGATATCTGGCTGTTTTGGCTGCTGTGGCGGCAGCAATGAACTCAGCTTCTGTAGAACTCTGTGCAGTGAGTGACTGAGCTTTGGATCTATAAACCATTGCTCCGCCAGCATAAGTGAAAACATAGCCTGTGGTGGACCTTCGGTGTTTCGGATCATTCCTGTATGCTGCATCAACAAAACACATCAATTAGCTTTGCTTGATATCTTCAGGATATTTGGGAAGTGATGCATCTTGGACTGAGTTGTCATATGGCACCCCTGGAGGCAGGAATGGTTCAGCATTTGGCCTATAAAACCTAATACCCCAGGATCTGGTTGTTCTGAGATATCAAGCTATGTTCTTCAGGCTGGAATAGTGGAATGCAGTGGGGTTGGAACTGTATTTTGACATCAGTGTCACCGCATACCCAATGTCTGGCCTGCAACCAACATACGCAAACATCATTTCACCCAAGAGTGTTCTGTAGGAGAAACCTGATGTGGATTGTAATTCAGCATGTTCTTTGGTACCTTCTACTAATGGTCCATTTGTATGTGATTGTAGCTGGCTCAGTACTTCAGTTAATAATGGGGCTGATGGTTTGAAGTGTGGCTTCATTTTAGAATCTGTTTCCCAACCATGAGATCTCATGATTCTGCCAATGTAATTGGCACAGTACAGCTCAATGTAATCAGCTGTCTGTTTGACGTCAATTCCATTGAAATCTTCAAGCAATTCCATCTTTGTGAATGGAACAACATTTTCTTTAGGTAGCTTGAGCTTTTCTCCAATAATGTCATAGATCTTGTCAGATATGGATTCTGATGTGCAAGCTAGTGCAAAATCTTCAACTTGTCTCAGCATGTAGACTGTTTCACCTTCAAAACTGTCGTGTAGATTGTCCTGTCATGTGTGGTGGTTTTGAAGTTGAGATCAGGGCCCTTTTGTTGATGTGGGTTTCCCATAGTCTTCCAGATTCTGGATGGCCTTGGAGGGCTCGTAGAACTGGGAGCACCAATCTTCTATCTATATCTGCGCCATGCTTGTGCCTGTACCATTCTGCATATGCATCATCTATAGTCATATAGGTTGGGATGTTGGGTCCTGGACTGTGCGCATAGGCATCTGCATCTTCACCTCCATAGACCTTGAGGTTAAGAGATGATGCAATAGCAAATAATAAGCATTGGATGGGATGTTCAACACAAGATGAATATGACAAGGCAATGGCATGCAGAGTTGGAGCTGCATATTTGCTTCCATTGCAGCATTGTCTGGCTCATCTGACACCATTCCTTTTGACACTGTATTGCCAATGAGGTCTGAGAATGATGGCATTGGGGTCTTTGGGATATGAGATTGGTGATCTGAACATTTCTAAGTCTGCCAACTGATCAAGTTGTTTTTGCTCTCCAGCTTCCCATTCAGTCCATGTGGATAATGACTTGAGGTTCCTGCAAGTGAAATGTCCCAGGGCTTGTTCTTCAGATGTGGTTTCCTTTGAATTGATGGCCTTGATTAAGAGTTCAATGTTTATAGTTGGTAATGAATCTGCATCAAGGGGCAATGCATGATTGCCAGGTTTATGAAGCTTGGTGATGGCTCTGAGGGAAGCGATATCAATAGTGGGAATGACAACATCCATATCATCTTCAGTTGGTGCCAGGTGTTTTTGGATGGAGGCATGGAGTGCTTCAGTGCTATCAACCTGGTTGATTCTTGATTGTATCAGCTTCTTATATTTGGTACCAATGTGCTTGATGGTTTTGATGGATGAAATCCGGTCCAAGAATGGTGGATCTTCTTCGCCAGTGGGTTCCATCCAGGAGGTATTGGGAGCAAATAAACCATATTTGTTTGAGTGTTTCCTGACTTCCTTCATAGACAATTTGGCTTCAATTGCAAAGGTGATGGGTATCTCTGTCAAGCCTCTCACCCCTACATTGTAGGATTCATGCAGTGATTTGGTGACATTGGCTGCAGTGAACACATGATTGTGATTGATAGAGATAATGTATGCATCCCTGAGTTTAGAGAGAGACTTTTTATGAGAAATGAAAAGTCTGGAGGCAGGGCTTTAGAGAGGATATCAGTGACATAGGCTCTTCCGAGAAGGGAATCGTTTGCATATCTCAACCCAAAAGCCTTGTCAGTGCAGGGTGGCATGACAGCAAGCCTGAGGTTGGTGAGATCCGCAAATGGAGAGATAGAGAATTGGAAATCACTTGAGGTGACTTCAGTGGGTTCTGATGGAAGAGGGAGGCTGTCATCAGTTTGGAGTAGGTGCTTGACGTTGGTGGGTAGATCAGAAAGAGGGAGATCATTCATTTCTTCATCAAACCTGACATGGGTGGCAATTTTGACACAATATGTTTCTGTATCATACCAAAGAATGTTTCTGGTGGTGTATGGTACAAAACCTAGAAATATGCCTTTTCTTGCATTGGGTTTGAGCTTGACTGGTTTCTTGCCGGGGGGCCTGACCCAAACCCTGCAACCAAAGGTTCTGAAATCAGCAAGATTTTCCTTTTGACCAGTTGCCAATTCCAAGGGTGAATGGCGCTGGTTACCTTCAGGGAATGCATTTGACAAGCATAGGGCATGGCAGAAGGCGAAGGGCCAGAATTTGATTGGAAGATTGGCACCACTAAGCAAGGTTTTCATTGAGTTTGCAAGGGTTCGATGAACACATTCTACAGTACCATTTTGATGTGAAGCATCTGCACCAGTTGGAAAAACAGTGTATCCAAAGGCAGAGAAAAGGTTTCTGATGTCTGGATTGTGATAGAGTTTGCCACCTTGGTCAACGGTCACATACTTGTTGGCGCAAGTTGGGTTGTGCTGGGAGAAGAAATGCTCAAGCCTATGAAGAGGTGCCGCCTTGGAGATTCTGGTGTCACCATACTTCATACCACTAAAATGATCAGTGATGAGAATCCAAGCGGTTTCACCATGAATACCTTCATAGTCATGCTTGCGTTTAGTGTTGGATGATTTTGCACCTGAGAAAGCAAAGTCAATAGACAAACCTTGGAAGGGTTGAGTGACCATCCTTGTAGAATGGGAGCTGGCAGGCGTCTTAGTCTGCTTGCATTGAATGCATGTGGGACATTGGTCAAGAATGCTTGTTTGGCGCTTGAATTTTGGAACACCAATAATGTGCTTGTGAGCCTTGTATAAGAAGTCATCATAGTGATGGCCGAGTCTTTGGTGCCAGAGGAGCTTGGAGGTCTTCGCTTTGATGGCTTGGATAGGGATTTCTCTGTCAGCAATCTTGGTGAAGAACAATTTTTCATCAAACCAGGGCTTGTCACTGGAGTCAGGTTTTCCTCCAGCAGCTTCAGTGCATTTTTGAAGGGGGACAAGGTTTGTGTAGATGTCATACCTGTAATTGCTGATTGCTTCCTTGGAGGCTAGGTCACAAGCTTGTTTAAACTCCATGTCAGTTGCTAATGCATATGCCAAAGAGGTGGCACAATTTGCATATGGGGATTCCAGATTTATATCTGGGATCAACAAGGGATAAGCATAACACTGACCATCAATGATAGCTCCATGAAGGACGACGCTTTTGGCAGTGCTGTGTTTGTGGTGACAAATAATGGTGAGGTTGCCATTCTTTTGTGTGGGGGAATGATTACTATCAGTGAATGCTTTATGTATGGACTGTGCACTGAACTGGTCTCTCATGTGAGATGTGGTTCCACACAGATCATTCTCACTCAGCAATGTTGTAGAAAGCAGTGGGGAAAAGTAAAAGAAAACACTGATGTATCCTCTGTTGTTTGGGACTGGAATGTGCACATAGCCAGAGCCTTCTGGAATACAACTGGATGATTTGCCACCAATTGCTGCTGTCAGCCTAACAGGACATTTTCACAGCTTGGTGTAGGGTTTGTAATCATGGAGAATATGCAGTAGGTTTGTGCAAGAAACTTTAGCACCCGTATCTAGCTGCGCTCTTTTGCCTTGTTGGAAGTATGATGCAGCTGCAAATGGATCTGCTGGAACAAGTTGCTTGACAGAGTTAGCATCAACTATGGTGGAATTGTCATGGTCAAAGTTGGGGTCCTCATTGTTTTCCAAATATGGCTCCAATGTAGGGGTTGTAACTTCAGGTGTTTCCATATCACAATACACATCAGTTGGGATGGATTGTTGAAGGATAGCCTGAGGGATCCAGTTGACCGCACCAAGTTGGATGGATTCATAGGAACTGACGCTGCTTGATTCCAAGGTGAAGCATGAGCCTTGTCCTGGTGTTGTTGGAGCGTTGTCAAATCCTTGAGGATCATCTTGAGGTGAAGCCGTGCGGCGGCAAGAAAGTCTGTCTATTCTTGGCCTTGGCAAAAACATTTGGTCTTCTGGTTCATCATCTGAAGATTCCTCGTCCTGGTTCTCATCTTCAATGTTGATCTTGGAGATGCGTTGGGTAGATTCCAAGAGCTGCTGGGTTTCCCTATTGCATTTGCTTAGAAAGACAGCTGTTGCAATCCGGTGTCTCCTAAGAGATTCAACGTCTTGTAAGGCAGGACAATTGTCAAAGCTATGACCGGAGGTGTGGCAAACAATGCATTTCCTGGATGTGTCAAAGAGACTGGGTTATTTATCAAATGCAGTGATGGCATTACAGTAGGCTTGATGGAGGAATTGATTGTCTGATGCTTTGCCCATTTCAGGGTAGCCTAGTGATTCAATCAGACTGATTGAGTGGGAGGTCAAAGTAGAGGGGGCTCAACTAGTGTTGTGGCTGCGTGCACGTTTTTGAAATCTATCACTGTGGCGAGAGCCTGTTCTAGTCGTGAATGTCTGTTTGGGTAGGCTTGATTTGGGGGGTTTGTTCTTGTTCTTCATCTCTGCTTTGATTTCTTGCTCATATGTTTGGAGAGTTTGTAGAAGCCTGCCTGCCTTATTTGTCTCGCTTGAATTGATCATCTGACTCTCGCTCATCTTCTGTTTTCTTGCGTAGTTCATAAGAGAGAGTAGCTCCTTCAATGATATTGCTCACTTCTTCCATTGAGCTGATTGTACTGGGTTGGGTGTGGAGGAATACTCGAAGCCTGAGGTAATCTTTGTATCGGAAGAAATATTCCTTGAGTGACTCGTCTTGTTCCTGATTTGGTGGGCTTCTAACCATTCTTCCTTTGTAGGATGGTCTTTCTGAGTTGGGATGTGTTTTGCCAATCACACTGTAGAGAGCCTCATATCCTTGGCCGCCTTCAAAGCTCTGAATTGCAGCTTTGACGCTTTTGCATGAGTCAGGGATGATTTTATCAGGTCTGAGTGCAGTGTAGATAAGATTTCCCCATTCATGGATAGCCAATTCATATCTTGCAGGGAGGTCATCTGGGAATTCGTCTCCAATGGTGAATCCTCTAAGGTGATCTGCTTCTCGTCTGTGGAGGTAATATGGATGAACATATATGTGTTGTTGTTGTGCATGAGCTGTAACCTCTCTATACCACTTGCGAACCTGAGGGGCTGTTGATTTTTTTAGTTGTGGGAATCCTGAGAGAAACAATTTGTCTCTTCTTGCTTCCTTGGACTTGTCAGAGGCTCTGGTTAGATCGAAGCAATCACCACTCCTTGTGATTAGGCATTAGTCATTTCTTTCACTGCCTTGGTTGTGCAGGTAGTAGTTTTGTCTGACAGTTGTTTCATTTCCTGCTGCGTCCGTAGAAGTGATATCAAAGTGTTTCATTTCATCACTGGTAAGGAATTCTTCTCTGCAATTGTATCTCTCCTGGACCATCATAGGTAGGTTTCCTGGGTTCCATGGAAGGTCAAGTGGAGCATGATTGTTGGTGCCGGTGTTCACGCTGTGGTTGGTATTTGATGCACCCACCAATTGTTGTAGTAGGGTCACCAATTGTCTCATGTCGGTGCCTTCCACAGAAGGTGTGTCTGCATCGTTAGCTTCATTTCCATCATTGGTGTCGGGTTGAATGTCACCTGTGTAGATGCCATTGAAGTAGTTGGCAGGGTCATCAGTCTTCCAGTTCCTCTTGAATTTCCATTGGTTGATATTAAATACGACTGTGGCAATGCTGGCTTCTGGGTTGTTAGTCACTTCTGCTCGTCTGACAGCTTCTCTTCCAGCAGAGTCAAACTCATTTGGGTTTCGGATTCTCTGGTTTGGGGATCCGGGTTTAACGAATCTCACGGGGCATGAATTGATGAGATGGGCTATGTGTCCTTTTTTAATTGCATCAATGTTGTCCATGTCCAGGGTGATGCTGTTGCAGAAGGCTTCCCTGAACGCAGTAACCGGGGCCGGACCAAGGATTCTGGGGCCATTGTCATTTGCGTCCGATGTAAAGAGAGTTGACATTTCAGGTGCCGTAAGTGGTACAGTCTCCGCATAGGAGCCATTGAGGGAGATCGCTTCTTGGGGGTTGGAATCACTTTGGAATTTGAGTGCAATCCCGTAAACATTTGACCAATCGTATGCTTCTGGTGGAGGAACCATGGTGGGTCGATTGGCGTGTCGCGTCGCGTCGGCGGAGTAAATGAATCGGTGGTCTCGATCGATGAAGGGGATTCCGAATTGATTATTAATTAATTAATTCGTCGTCACGATGTGATGGCGTCGTCCGTTGTTGTTTCGGTGTGGCGTCGTCGGTTGTTGCGATGTAATTAACCTTGTCCGTCGGTCACAGATGTCCGGAACGTTCGTCGGAGAAACAATCGTCGGCGTTCTTATCTTAACCGGTCTTGGTTGTGGATTACAAAAGAAGATTCCTGTAGAAGAATTGGTATGACACCTCTTGATCCACGAGCAGGGAGGTTAAGAGAAAGAAAGAAAGAAAATGAGACTGGGGGAGGCCGAAAGTAGCACACGGATGGGCGTCACTACAGGTGTCCTCTGGAGATGGGGGGAGGCCGAAAAGTAGCACACAAGGGCGTCACTACAAGTTTCCTCTGGAGTTAACCGACAGTGGAGGTGCTGAACCACCGGAGATAGATATAGCTTAAGGTAGACACGATCCTAAAAGGGCAGCGATGGTGTGAGTTATAAGGGCTCTATAACCTGTTGTTACTCTAAAAATTGACCAAAAGGTATATGATGTTAAAATTTAAAGAGATGTAAGCTCAGAGAGACACTCTTATTTTTACTGTGTATTTTTTACTGTGTCAGGGCTCTCTGCTGTATTTTACATGATAGAGATCTTCCCCGGTTATTTGTTACCATTCTCATACCAATACTTTCGCTGCTGTTTCTGTGTTAGTGTCGTGTTTGTCTTACTGTATGGGTCATTTGATGATATTGGTCATTTACGAGGTTAAGTGTTTTGTTCAATGGGCCATATGCTTGTTTGTAGAGTAGGTAGATAAATGAGGCCCATTCGGAATCGGTATTGATTTTTGTGATTGCAATAAGTAATTTCCTCACGGGAATTCCAAGTGTTTACTTATCGGTCAAGTCTTTGGAGATGTCTTGTTTCTTACCGATTAACCTCTTTTGTTTGTAGTCCTAAGTGATATCGTTTTTACCACCTAGGAATTTTCAAGTAGTGGAGGTGCGCTTGATTCTAAGGCTCAATCATCGGAATATTCGTATCTCGTTTTGCACCTTGGTCATTGTCGTGTTTTCTTGTTGGCTTTTTCGATCGAATTTGCCGCCGACAAGGTCCGTATTTTTTGCCGACAACAATAAACTCAAACGGAATCACTAAAATCAAAAAATCAACATGAATCAATCATGTGTGCACCTCTTTGCACCTCTTTTGCCCGGCATGCTTGCATGCTATTTTTGGGGATCATCGCTAATTTTTCCAAGCTGAAAAATTGCAAACCAAAAAAAATGCAGTTCGGAAAGAAAAGAAAGTCCAGAAAGAAAGAAAAGTACGACGACTTGTTGCTTATCTCTCCAGCACATTAGACAGGGCATTGGCACCACCCATGTCCTCCTACACTACTGTTGCTGCGCTTGTCGCGCTTGCTAGATTATTACTAGACGAATTGGATGATGAATCAATTTTGATTCAATTCAGCTGCTCGTCACATAAACCAGCAATACCATCGATCGTAACATCAACAACAGCACCATGCCCTCGGCTGGAGGCAGGAAAGCCGGCATTGGCAACTACACCAAGGCCGAGTTGGAGAACATGTTTGCTTCCATTAGAGCTGTCATACCATGTGGAACAGATGACTGGGATGATGTTGCAGACGTGCACGCTGAAAAATTTCCTGGAAGGGATCGCAACAAATTCAATCGATTGCAACGGAAGAAGGCACCAACAGGCAATCCAAACATGAGATGGGACATTAAGGAGACAAAGGGACTCCACAGACTGTTAGTGAGTAAATCACACGTTACAGATGGAGAAGATAGGTATGAGGTTGAAAGAAATGAGTTTACTCCTCCTCCTCCTCCTCCTGCTGCTGCTGCTGTTGTAACTCAACCGGTACCACTTCTACTTGGACAACAAACTCAGCCAACACAACCACTTCTACTTGGTCAACCAACTCAACCAACACAACCCAAAAGTCAAGAAGTTACACAGTCCAAAGAAGTTAGTACCATTAGTACTAGAAAGAAGAGACATTACAACCGCAAAGGAGACAAATCGAAGATGATGAATAGAATTGCTCAAGTATTAAAGCTTCAGCAGCAGGCATTGGAACAACAGCAACGATATCAGGAAAAGGCAGATTAAAAGAGGAAGGTGTTGATGCAGGTACTCGTTGCTCACGTCAGTCGTGGTCCTCCAAGCGCCGTCCGTACTAGTGGTAGTGGTGGCATTGGTTGTACGAGATTGCCTCGTATTACTCCACAGATTACGTCTCCCCAAGTTACTAATGTTACTGAAGGGGGGAAGCTCAAAAGAAAAGTAAACAGTCTCCAGCATCCCGACTACAGCAGTGACAGCAGCCGGAGTGACGGCGATTCGTTGACGTTGATTGTTAGTTAGGAATCAAGAAGCAGCAGCAGCAGCAGCAGCAGCAGCGACAATGACTTGTTAGGAATCAATTAGTGAAGACAAATGGAATCGAATCGACAAATCGAATCAATAGTAGAGTCGAATCGAATCGATCAATTAGTTAGTTAGTTAAAATAAACGAATCAATTATTAGTTAAACTCAACAACACTACTACCAATGTTGCTATAGACAGAAACTTAGGCTACAGAGATCATAGAAAAACTCTATTGCAACCCCTTAAAAGAGGGATCCAAAACCACTAGAGGTGCCCTGGAGCAAAATTATTTGGACGTGTTGTCGACTGCTCTAAATACTGCTGAAATTGATCGACTAATCGATCGATCAACTAATCAATCGGACCCTATTGTCGACTGCTCTAAATAACGCTAATTCATAACTTCTATCGATTATCTAATTTGCTAATGTAATTGGCTCTAAAATACATCGTTTGCGGTTTTAGTTGGTACCAAATCGTAGGAGAAGAAACCTTCAGTCTGGCTCATGTAGGTGTTGAGTATGGTGTTGATTCCAACTTTAGCTGTCTGGAAGTTATACAACAACACGAAAGCTTCAGAATGATCCTCCTGTCTCCCTTTTCTTCCAGCAACATGTTATCTTTGAGTCTAGGGAACCCACCTTGGGTCTGTCTCATCCCCCATTCAGACATCTGTCTAACGCTAGTCGCATCTCTGTTCACTGCAATAGCCTTGCGAACAGCTTGTCTTTTCATTGCTCTGGCCTCTTTGATAGGTGCACCCTCAGGTATTTCTACAGGAGCTGTCAGAGAGTCGTATTGACTACTTCTAAGAAGGTAGTTGTTTGTAGATATCTTAAACGCCAAATGAACTACACTCTTTGCCTTATACAGCTCATACATGCGCTCCATCTTTTCATACAGCCCGTACTCGGCCTGAGTACTATCATGCCAAGACCCAGGATAGTTAAAGACACAAGCCCGGATCCTCCCATCCGGGCAGAAAAGAAAGACGCTGTTGACATATGTACCACAAGTCCAACCATTGTAGTATTGGTTCTGTTTGGTTCACTCGGTAGACTGTTGGAGATGGAGTTTAAGCCCGTCGCAAGCGGCCCACACTCTGTGTGGACGAAGAGTTGGATACTTTGCAGCAATAGCATCAATGTATTGTTGAATCTCTTCTTCATTTGGCAAACAAACTTTTGCAGCAGGATGGTCTTGTAATGCACAAAGAAGGAGTTTGCGTCTGAATTTAAGCCATCTGTACAGACATCTGGTTGCATCGAACTCTCCCCTTTGAACAAAGTCGTGTTTTGCTTGTTTAAATTTGCAAATCAATCCAGTGTTCTTATCAATAGTGTATTGATTGTAGAAAGGCTCGAACAAATCTAGGAGCTCCCTGAATTCTGCGTGGTCAACTCCACAGCAATTCAAACGGGCTTGATCATTGCCGGATCGATAGAGATACATGAAAGCAGATTGACTATATATCTTAATTGCAATCCTAGGAGTTTACGATCCCTTCTTTTCTTATCTTCCTCGCCAAGCAGTGGATTGTTGTAATTGGGGGTTAGTAGTTATCCTCATAGTAGTCTCCAATTAGTGCTAGTAACTTGAGGGCCACGTTGATTGCTGATTATAAAAGAGTGTTTCGCGAAAGAGTGTTTCTTGCTTGCTGGAGAGCAATGTGAGTGTTTTAGCAAGGATAGCTGCTAGTAATTCATATCAGCAAGAACGCCAATCGATACGGTACATAGAAAATTCTGAAAATTTCAACTGCCGGCCATCCTTGAATACTTAACAGGCTTGCTTGCCAAAATAGGCCAGTAGGTGGCACGGGTAGTGATTAAACAGACAGTTACTGTTTCTTATTTACAGATTCTAAGTTCCAAATTCGTCAGTTAATAAAAATATTCATCGGTTGGGTGCACCAAAAAAATCTATTCATCGATTCACACACACACGAATATATTTTTATTACTTTGGTCTTTTATTCACTAAACGGTGGTGGGAATCACTCATTACTCGACCCGATCGGCCAACTTGCACAGAACATATTATTCAGCTTACAAGATCACATAATCGCCCACTTTCTTACTACATGCAGCCCAAAGATACTCACAACTAACGAGACGCTTATACCAACTACAAACACCCACCGATAGGCAATGGTATGAAGGGATTCACAAAATCGGTGGCAGAGAACGACGCTGGTTCTCCGGTGGTGCCTGTGTTGTCCTTGAAGCAATTTACGTTTGGCTGCCCGAGAAACTCGATCTGTTGTTGCAGATAGATGATGTCACTTCCAGGAAATTCGAGAAATCCTTCGTAGCCATTGCCGGCGAATGCATTGCTGACAATCGTATTGTTGTTCGCAGACGGATCGCCGTCTATTGGGCTGTTGGGGCCGTCACAACCGACCCCAAAGATCAGACCTTGCGTCGTGCAAAACCCAATCATGGTAAGTCCCACAAATTTGTTGCCCTCGATGAAGTTCTTGGAAACCGTCTGGCCACGGATTCCTACCATCAAGATCCCACTGCCACTGGGCAGAGCGCTCTGGAATGTTCCTGGGGGGGCGTTGTTCTCTCTATTGTTATCGAAAACGCGATTGTTCTCAAACACCCAGTTATCGTAAGGGGGGAAATCGGGACTCGTGCCAGCCATATTGGCGTGGAACATCCCGATTCCGACTACGTTATGGAATACGTCGTTGTTGGAGACAAATACGTCCTTGCTCACCGTGACCTCGATTCCGGTAACGGAATCCGAAACAGAGTTGTCCAAAACCTTGACCTGTCGAGATCCAGCAATCCATATACCCGCGTCTAAAGACCCGATCGAGGTGCATCCCTTCACGACGCCATCTGTGGATAGAGTGGGGTAGATTCCGTTCTTTAGATTGTTGATTGACTTACAGCCACTAAATTTGAATCCATCCACGAAGCGGGTTTGAATACCGTTTTGGGGAAAGCCCTCGACGACGATGTCTTGAATTGAAAATTTCAGTAGCCGACTATCGCACTCGTTGTCGTTGTACTCGCATTTCTCCGGAGCCGCGTACACCCCAACCTGTTGCGTGCCGGTTGGAAGAATGCGGGTGGCTTGGCCGTCACTCGAAGTGCCAATCAATCTGATGTTGTTTTTGGAAATGCGCAGGCCGTACTCCAAGTTGCCTTCCTCGGTGTAATCACCGGGTTCTAAATAAATGATTGTGTTGTCCGGAGCTGTGTCCAAGGCTTCTTGGATCGACTGCCCGGGGGACAAACGAATGGTGTTGTTGTCATCCTTTTTGCTTTTTTTCTGCTTCTTTGTCTTTTTGGTGCTTTTGGTTTTTTTCGTGGCCTTGATCTTTTTAGCGAAACTGGTGTCGACCGATACAGCAAAGATAAGAAGAGAAATTAGCAGTGCGACCTTACGGATCGACAACATGGTGAGAGTAGACGAGGAAGAAAGACCTTCAAACGAATTGATATTGTGAGTTCGTAAAATGTACAATACGTATGAAAGCGCAAGAAAATTCTGTCCACAATCTTGAAGTTGGGAACGGAATATTTTTTTATGAGAGTGCGAAAGGGATGCACCGCTTTGTATGAACTATCGGTACGTTTCTAGAAAGTGATAAAATTAATACCGGTATTATGAATGTACCGTATTAAAATCGATAATATGAAAAGATGTATGTCAAGGTGTCAAGGAAGAACAATCCTTCTTCCGGTCATGAAGAATTGCCACCAGTCATTAAGACTCTTCTCTTGGTCATCGGGATGCAATCTTCCGGATTATTGTTACACTACGAGTACCGGTATCCCCCACAGAGACTGATCGATCATCGTTTCGATATTGCTCTCATCTGATCATCGTTTCGCTACCGGTATTACTCTCATCGTTTTGGATTATTATTTTTAAGTCAGCGAAAATTCAGACGACTTTTCGCTGACTTAGTATATAATCTCTTATTTAAAAAATATATTACTGTTACACTCTTATCTTTTCTCATGCGTGGCCTTCTGCCAACCTCAGATGGACGTACGTCATATCTGTCCGTAACCGCGTGATTTCTGAAATAGTGAAAAACTTGTCCATTCTCCATAGTACTCGTACCGGTATATCCACACTACGGATTATTGAGTGATTCCCACCAGATGAAAGTGCATAGAATCGAAAGTTAATAAAAAGTATATTGCATACTTTTTTATCACACCCAACGGACGAATACTTTTATTAACCGCCAAATTTGGAATTTGGAATCCCTAAAGAAGAAACAGTGACTGTCTGGTTAATCACTACCCGCGCCACCTACCGGCCTATTTTGGCCGGCAGGCCGGCAGTTGAAATTTTCAGAATTTTCTATGTACCTTTTTCACCTCAGCAAAATTACCGATGATCACCAAAAAAAGCGTGCCGGCGAAGGAGGTGCAAGAGGTGCACAGGATTGATTAAGACTGAAATGTTTGATTTTAAGATTCCGTTGAAATCTATTCAGTGTTAAAAAAGTGAATAAAAACTGTCAGCCGGACACATGTCGACTGACAAATTTTATTCAGAAATGAATAAATCTATGTAGAAAACACATACTTTTTATGTGTTTTTTATTAATTTTATTCGTTTTCATCTGGTGGGAATCACTCATTATTATTTTCCTTACTCATACGGTACCGGTACCGGTACGTACCATACGACAGTGATTGAGATTCTTACGCCTTTCGAATATTCCAGGGGCCGAGCGATCTTACCGTACCGTACTCATACGCTTCCCTCGGAGTATTGATGCTACCGGTACCGGTACGTAGCGTACAAAAGACTGTACCGTACCGTCATGAATTATGCATGCAACCGAAAAAGCTATCTTCGCGGGATCATGTGCTAACCCTATTAACCCATATACCGTTGAAAAGCTTATGAGAAGACGAACACGAATCTGCTGTTTGTTTCTGTTTCTTTCGAAGTCTTAGTGACTCGATATATAAAAAAATTTATCTTCATTACTGAATATGAATATAAAGAAATAATGAGGTATCTGATGTTCTGCACGTTATATTTTCAAAAAAATTGAGACTCCGCACAGTTACAGCGCGCACGCCCAGCCACTCAGCAGCCGTTAAACCGTTAACAATGATACTCCACGTGTAATTAATATCAATTCAAATCGTCTACCCATATTGCTGTATCTATGAATGGTATGATACCACTTAGGAGTGATTCAATCAAAGCCAATGATCATCTGGAGTTAGTCTTTTCTGACTGTCTCGTGTGGAATCCCTACTAATAGCGGCAAGTCCGATCTGAAAGACTTCAGAACGACAGTGCAAGAGCGAGCAACCGAAAGAACGGCTGCAATCGAAACGGCTACGGTACCGTAGCAGGAACCAACTGTCACAAGTATTTCTTTTCCGGCTCGTTTCTGTACATTCTGTACTACTCAGCAAAAGCCCGATTGGAAATACTATCGAACTTCCGGTCGAGCTACCGTACCTTACTTTCAAAGGCAGCAAGCGAGTGCAAGCAACCGAAAAACGGATCGATAGTAATTCACCTCCAACGGCGCTGTGTACAAATCCTACCATTTACCAAAAGTTGGATTGGAAATACTATCGAACTTCCGGCTGAGTTAGTTTCAAAGGCGAAACCTAGAGTCAAGCAAGTGCGAGCAACCGAAAAACGGATCGATTTGACCGACTGTCACAAGTAATTCACCTCCGACGTCGCTGTGTACAAATCCTACCGTTAACGAGAAGTTGGATTGGAAATACTATCGAACTTCGGTCGAGCGAAACAACAAGGGAGTGCAAGCAACCAATTACAGTATTTCAGTTCTGACGACGCTGTGTACATTCTGTACTACTCAGCACATTCCCGATTGGAAATACTACGGTATCGGTCGAGCGAAACAACAAGGGAGTGCAAGAAGCAACCGAAACGGATTACAGTATTTCAGTTCTGACGACGCTGTGTACATTCTGTACTACTCAGCACATTCCCGATTGGAAATACTATCGAACTTCGAGCGAAACAACAAAGAGGAGCAGATTGGAAATACCGTACTACCACCATGCCGCCCAAGAAAAGAAGAGGAAGTGGAGCCACGGCAAAGAAGAGGAAACAAGTGAGGAAAAGTACTTTGCTTGTGCGTGAGCAAAACAAATTGAAGGAAGAAATGGAGGCTGCTGCTGCTGCTGCTGCTGTGGTGTTGCCACAAGAGGACTCTAAACTACCAGCAAGGTCCCCTCCGGTGAACTATGCAGAAGATGAGGATGAGGATGAGGATGAGGAAGAATTGTTTGATCCAGAAGACTATTGGGAATCGCCACTATATAAGTCAGCATCTTCATCTAAACATATCAGAGGTGCAATTGCAGTTCATTTTGAATTTGTGCTGGACAGTCCTCCGGAGTCTTTGTGGACAAAATTGAAGACCATCACAACTATTGCTGCTGGCTTTCAACAGGCTCACAGAAGATCATTCCATGAGACCGTTCGTCAGGTGTGCAGAGACGTTTTACTATGTCAAGAGCAAAAGGTAGAGTATACTGGAGAAGGCAATCACAAAGCAGCTGGTAGGCCTCCTCTAATCGATCTGAAGAGTATTGAAGCTGAAATCATTGCAGATTCACTTGAGTCTGGTAATTCAATTGCAATGTCAACCTACATTGTTAATCAGTATAGACAGACAAGTAATTTACCCTCCCTCACGTATTCTGCTGTCAGAGGTTGTATGTATAGGCTGAAGCCTCAGATGAAGTCAGTCAAGAAAGGTAAGCAGGGTAGCAAAAATAAAGACCATGCATGGTGCCGAGCATCATTCCGATGGGTGGCACAGTTGCTATTACGGTTTGGGCAAGTCACATTCAGTCATCCAATGTTCCCCAAGCTGCTTGGCGATGCATATGATGTTGACAACCCTCCTGCTTGTTATGACGTGTCTTTATTGACGCCTTTATCGTTGTCAAACATTTGCTGGTTTGACGAGATGCACAAGAAGGCACATATAGGGGCTAGTGGAAGTCGCATTGGTGCTGGCAAGGAAGATGTTTGCATTAGTTTCAAACGTTATGAAAATGGAAAGCTGGATCCCAACGGTACTTATGGTGTTCGCAAAACAGTGCTTCAAGTTAAATATGAAAAGGAGGCCAGGTTTGCATTTGGTGTTTGGATGGATGCTGCTGGGAACGGTCACAGGATTGATCAAGTATTTGAGTACACGGAGAAGCGACTGATCACTCGTGTAGATCGTAACAGACTGAGACTCCAAGCAATTGCTTTTGCAAGGTCGAAGAAAGGTGATTTTTTTTGTTCAATGTGTTTTTTCGTATCAGTCTGATCAAGCTTGAACACTCACTGCATTTTTTATTCTTCTCTTTTTGCAACAGGCACTCCCTCAAGTGTTTGGATTGAAGATCCTCGTCCAGCTGGTGCTATCTATGAAAACGATTCCATCCAAGTCATTCCGAGGCTAAAGCAGAAAACGTTTGACAAGCTCCAGCTTCAGGGTATTGCTTTGGTGAAGGATATAAAGGCTCTGGCCGGAAACGCTGACAGGATCAATGCAATCATTGTTGCTTCTCGTGGTATTTCCCAGAAGGGGCTTACCGAATTTATCAAGGCAGCGGATGAGTGTCTGGACGGAGATCCTCCAAGTCCCATTGATCATCGACTTGCTGACAATCCGTATCAGTCCCGGTATGGTGACTTGTGGGAGACTGAGATTGACAAAGTCTGTATGACGGGTCAAGTTTGTGTCACTGACCTAATCGACTACATGTTTGAAGAAACCCGAAAAGTGTTGGGTGACTCCGGCTTCCTTTTCCATGACGCACTTTCGCTCATGACCTCTGCGAACACCGTTGCATACATGAAAGAAAAGGGATATTATAATCGTTGGATTTTGCCAGAGCACGACCTTATGGGCCCGTCTGGTGGTGTTGGTGGGCGTCTTGCTCGCTACAGTGATCGCCCAGTTGGTAACAGGCCAGAAGCAAACCCCCTTGACACGTCACTATTCAGTCAACTCCATCGTGCCGTTGACATACATGTCCATCTGTCGCCAAATCTACCAGATGACAAGAAGTTCTCAAAGGCTACACCTTCTGCTCTTTCCAGTGCATACAAGAGAGTTTGGACAATCCATCCACGGTCTGAAATTATTGCAAAGGATATCAAGAAGGTTCTCAGATCCTTCCATGTTATTGCTGAACATGAAGGACTAGCTGTTGATGGTATTGGCGATAGGAAGGGAAGGAGATATATTCCAAAGAGTGACCAGGGAGGAAAGAGAGAGAGAAAGCTTGCAGAGGATTGCTATGACCACGAGAAAATAGAGTTGCATGAGGATGCAGCTTCTGCTCCAAAGGCTATTGCAGAAAATGCAAAGATGAAATTTGAAACAGAAGATGGATAAGAACTAATTTTCGTGCACACTAATTTTTATAGCGAGAGCCCCCCTGCCGGTTCGCTGAATCGATAGATAGGTCGATTGGCATCTACGAGTCGTGTAGATGGGGACTGATACCTCTAGGATGTTCTAACTCCCTCTAGAACCAAAGTTATGCCAGTAGCAAGATTTGTCTCCCCATGTAACATTTTGTTCTTGAAAATTGTTGTATGGTGCACACGAAACGTGGTAGCGAGAGCCCCCCTGCCGGTTCGCTGAATCGATAGATAGGTCGATCGTCGTCTACGATGCATGTAGATGGGCGCTGGTACCTGTAGAATGTTCTAACTCCCTCTGGAAGCAAAGTTATGGTAGTGGCAAGATTTCTCTCCCCATGTAACATTTTGTTCTTGAAAATTCTTACATAATGTACACGAAACGTGGTAGCGAGCGCCCCCCTGCCGGTTCGCTGAATCGATAGATAGATCGATTGGCATCTACATTGCATGTAGATGGGCGCTGATACCTGTAGAATGTTGTAACTCCCTCTGGAACCAAAGTTATGGCAGTAGCAAGATTGGTCTCACCATGTCACATTGTAGTGTTGTTGAAAATGCTTACATAATTTACACGAATTTTTCTAGCGAGAGCCCCCCTCCCACTCGTTTGAATCGATAGATAGCTCGATTGGCGTCTACATTGCATGTAGATGGGCGCTGATACCTGTAGAATGTTGTAACTCCCTCTGGAACCAAAGTTATGGCAGTAGCAAGATTGGTCTCACCATGTCACATTGTAGTGTTGTTGAAAATGCTTACATAATTTACACGAATTTTTCTAGCGAGAGCCCCCCTCCCACTCGTTTGAATCGATAGATAGCTCGATTGGCGTCTACATTGCATGTAGATGGGCGCTGATACCTGTAGAATGTTGTAACTCCCTCTGGAACCAAAGTTATGGCAGTAGCAAGATTGGTCTCACCATGTCACATTGTAGTGTTGTTGAAAATGCTTACATAATTTACACGAATTTTTCTAGCGAGAGCCCCCCTCCCACTCGTTTGAATCGATAGATAGCTCGATTGGCGTCTACATTGCATGTAGATGGGCGCTGATACCTGTAGAATGTTGTAACTCCCTCTGGAACCAAAGTTATGGCAGTAGCAAGATTGGTCTCACCATGTCACATTGTAGTGTTGTTGAAAATGCTTACATAATTTACACGAATTTTTCTAGCGAGAGCCCCCCTCCCACTCGTTTGAATCGATAGATAGCTCGATTGGCGTCTACATTGCATGTAGATGGGCGCTGATACCTGTAGAATGTTGTAACTCCCTCTGGAACCAAAGTTATGGCAGTAGCAAGATTGGTCTCACCATGTCACATTGTAGTGTTGTTGAAAATGCTCACATAATTTACACGAATTTTTCTAGCGAGAGCCCCCCTCCCACTCGTTTGAATCGATAGATAGCTCGATTGGCATCTACATTGCATGTAGATGGGCGCTGATACCTGTAGAATGTTGTAACTCCCTCTGGAACCAAAGTTATGGCAGTAGCAAGATTGGTCTCACCATGTCACATTGTAGTGTCGTTGAAAATTCTTAGTACCCAAATACACTAATTAGGTGCTGACACAGAAACCATGACAGATAACTCACTTCTGTTTGTTTCATGATTCATCATATCCATAATAGGAACAATATTCATGGTTCAATCACCCAAAATATCTAATTTTCTATTTTCTAATTGCAAATTAGTGTGTATTTTTCCTCCAAATCCAGGACACAAATGCACTTACTAGGTGCTGACACACAAACTATGACAGATAACTCACTTCTGTTTCTTTCATGATTCATCATATCCATAATAGGAACAATATTCATGGTTCAATCACCCAAAATATCTAATTTTCTATTTTCTAATTGCAAATTAGTGTGTATTTTTCCTCCAAATCCAGGACCCAAATACACTTACTAGGTGCTGACACACTAACTATGACAGATAACTCACTTCTGTTTGTTTCATGATTCATCATATCCATAATAGGAACAATATTCATGGTTCAATCACCCAAAATATCTAATTTTCTATTTTCTAATTGCAAATTAGTGTGTACTGTTTATGTGGTACTGGTATTCATAGTAGTATGTAGTACTTGTACTACATGGCAGGTACTTTATGGTCTGTCCTTTTTCCGATTTTATGGTCTGTCCTTTTTCCGATTTTATGGTCTGTCCTTTTTCCAATTTTATGGTCTGTCCTTTTTCGGTTCGTATGGTCTGTCCTTTTTCGGTTCGTATGGTCTGTCCTTTACCCCTTTTCTGTTTTTATGGTCTGTCCTTTACCCCTTTTCTGTTTTTATGGTCTGTCCTTTATCCGTTACTGGCTTGCGCGCGCAAGCGCGCGCATGCAGAGCCGATCGCGCACGCTCGCGCGAACATATTTTAAGTAGGCATAAAAACAAATAGTTTTTTTGGTTCATTTACTTAAGGCTATCAAAATCAAGTTCACTATCTAAGACAATGAGAAGTCCGTTGACAATGCCAAATAATAGGTGATCTAGATCACGATCTCAGCTAGATGCTGCATATTTTAACATTTTCAGGGGACATCTGGTTGCTGAGCATTGTGAACTTGATTTTTGACACCGGAAAAACAGCAAAAACTGCATGGATAATTAACGACGGTACGGTACGAGTACAGCATGGAATAAGGAATTCGTGAATATGTTAGGGATAAGAAGAAACTCCGGTACATCCTCCGTTTCAAAATAACCTTCCCTTACACAGGAGTCATAATTTTCAAAATTTAGCTGGGGAAGTTTTTAACAAAATCCTCCTATCATGGTTTCAAGGACCCCCATTTTTTTCTTCTTCTATCATGCAGCGAAAACGGACGGACGGACAGACGGCGTATCGCACCCCTCTAAAATTATGACTCCTACCGGTACCCTTAAACACATCATGCAACGCTAGATCAATTTTTAACCAATTAAGATCGTTCTTTCTGGGTTGAACTCTCCTCAACCAACTCTACCGGTACATGATGGGTTAAATGTTAGAGATCTCAGTGGTACGGTAGTGTTCTCCTTCGATCGCTAAGTATCGAATTTCGCTACGTTCGATTCGATCGCACCTCTGGTTCAATCGCGTCGCACTTTGGACACGAAAGGAATTGAGTGACTATCACTCACTACGTTCCTACGTTTGTGATAGCCTCAGTAGCCTACCTACTTGTAGTACTGGATGTGCAGTGTTTATAGTTCATATGTGTGTTGGTGGGTTAAGCAATGCTAGAGGGGGATCCGGGAAGTGCCAGCCTGTTGCTAGTTTTTGCAGGCTGGTCCGGTCCCGTGTTGCTTTGCCCACACACCGGCGCACAGCTTTGGCTGCTAAGCCCTTTTCTGCGGGCGGGCGTGGTGGGCCGTTATTCTACTACTAATCGTTCTAGGAGCAAAAGAGTGAGCTGTAGGCTTGGTTGTTGCTGGAGGAATCCTTTTGCAAGCTTGTTAGCGCTAAGCCTGTGATTTGATTGCCGCTTACAGCCAGATTGGCTGCATGCAGTGAGTGATCGTAGAGTTCGTACCTACGTTGGTGATACAGTGAGATCTTGTATACTCAAGGGTGTTCTTTGGTTCGTACGTCGTACGTTCCACGTGGCACTACCATTCCTTACATTCAGTTCGCTACATCAACTATCACTCACTACGTTCCTACGTTTGTGATAGCCTCAGTAGCCTACCTACTTGTAGTACTGGATGCGCAGTGTTTATAGTTCATATGTGTGTTGGTGGGTTAAGCAATGCTAGAGGGGGATCCGGGAAGTGCCAGCCTGTTGCTAGTTTTTGCAGGCTGGTCTGGTCCCGTGTTGCTTTGCCCACACACCGGCGCACAGCTTTGGCTGTTAAGCCCTTTTCTGCCAGTAGGCCATAGGCCACAGGGTGGGAGCTGGAGGGAGATGAACCTGGAGGGGACATGGAGGACAGCGAGGGTGGGAGAATCATCATCGAGGGTTCAGAGAAGAAAAGTCCCCAAGGGGGATCAGAGAGAGCTGCCAGGGGGAGTGGGGGCGGCAGCCGGCACCCACTCGTCTGGCAGGAAGGAGTATGTTCCATTATTGAACATTACGGATGCAAGGTTCTTGAAGATGGGGAGGGACTGTTGATGGAGGTACCTCATCATGCAATCACTGTGCCATCTGGCGAGGAGCTTGATGACATTAGAATCACATTTTCCCTGGAGCAGGGCCATAGCCCCTCCCGCTCGAAGGGATCGAGCAGAGATTGCTGCAGGGGAGATGCCTGTGGTATGGTAGAGGGTCTGGGCATAGACTCGCATGGAGGAGGTGACAGTTGCTGCGCGAACAAGGGTGAGAACCCCATTGTCAAAGTAACTGGCAAGCTTGAGGGTTGGGCTGAAGGGGTGTGTGCTAGTGCAGCAGCGCCTGAGATGGAGGATCTGGCGAGCGCATGCTGCCACAGGGCAGCAGAGGGAGTCTCCACTTCTTGCATGAGCCACTACGTCACCCTTGTCTCCATTCTTCTGGGTGGTGAAGGTGAGGGTAACGGAGGTAGCAGCAAGAAGCTCATGTGCAGGGCCATCATGGTGGACACTTTTGGAGCCCAGGTAGAAGGAGACCTCCTTGAGGTGGAAGGCTTGATCATCCCTGGTAGTACCAGTGTACTCACCAGGGCGGAGGCAAAAGAAGAAGGCGATGCAAATCATGTTAGCAACAGCCTGCCGGGAAGGGGAAGGGTAGTCATGGTAGGCAAATCGCAGTGCATGCATGACAAGGGTGATTGGGACTGGTTTGACCCGGCAAGGGGCGGGGTCCAGTTTGGCATAGGCCTTGAACTGGGCAGTTAGCCTGAAGTCAAGACTGCCAGTTGAGTTGGTTCTGGGGTCTTTAGACCCCAAGCGGGCCAGCGTCTGGCCCACTGACCTGAGGGTGTCCGATACTGTGCGAGATCTGATGGGCTTGCGGCTACAGGAGAGCCTGCCGTCATGGAGGCGCTGGGCAAAGACTTGGAGGATTGGGATTGGATCTCGAACAGAGTGGAGGGTTGGTTCAAAGCCTTGAGACAAACAGAATTGAACCCATTGAGTCCAATGGGCATCTTTGTGCCTGGCATAGAGTTCAGTGACTGAAGCGCGCATGGTCTTCTGGATAGAGCCAAGGTCAGAGCAGAATGCATGGCAGGCTTCAGGGGACATAAGATCCAGGGCAAGTCCTGGGGGTAGGTGGTGTTGAAATGAAGGAGCAAGGCAGTGTCAGAGAGGGAGGAGCAAGAGAGAAAATCAGCCAGGTGATTCAAGGGGCCAGGGATGTAGTCCCGGAGGGGGACATATTGGTGGAGGCGCTGGTGCAGGGCCTGAATCCAAAGGAGGTAAGCCGCCGGCCCAGTAGTGGTGGTGGCGCCGTTTCTTTGCCAATAGACAGCTGCTGTGTTGTCGTAGCAGTTGTGGGTGGTTCTGGATTGGACACAAGCAGCTTGGGCAAGGATGTCATTGTGGGCAATGGAACCAGCGAGCTCAAGGTCACTGTTGGTGATGGTGCCATTGGGGTTGTCAAAGGTGACTAGTTGGGTGGAGACCCACTTGGGGAATGCATGCCTCCACATGATGGGCTGCACCGCGCCCGTTGGAAGGGGGACAAAGTGAATGCCCCCCATGCCCAGGCCAGAGGCATCACAAGCGCCCATGGTGGCAGGGAATTGATCGGGCACTAGTTCTGCAATAGAAGTAGGCCTGTTGGATAGATCATTGGCCAGCCATTGGAAATCCCGAAGGAAGCTATGGACTCGCTTGGTGAGCCGGATGCGCTGCCGCCCCGGGTCTTGGTGTCGGAAGGCTTCTTGGAGGATGGAGAAGAGGCCAATGGAGCCAGGGATGGCGATTGCCATAGATCCTAGTTCGCCGAGCACTTGGTGCCATTGTTGGAGGGGGACATGGCGCTGGGTGGGTGTGATGGCGTGGAGGATCTCCTGTAGGCGGGCCACTCGATGGGGAGGAAGGCTGATGGTGTTGTTGATGGAATTGATGAGCCAGCCAAGGATGACTTTGGTGGTGGTCCAAGTGGCGTCGCCCTGGAGCATCTTCTTGAGGGAGGCTGGTTCCTGTCGGAAGGGGGTGTCAGAATGCATCCAGCGGCCTGAAGACTTTGTCCATAGAGTGGAAGAGCACCCGCTTGATGGCGCGGCGGGTCCATTGGTTGCCTTGCGCCAGGCCACAGAAGTCATCCACATAGACATCCCAATAGCGCACCGGCTTTTTGCTGGTGGTGCTGTGGGTGGCCGCCGGAGCTGCTGGTGGGGTGGTTGTGGTGAGGGCGGTGGGAGCTGGGGCTGCGTCGGGCATGGCCTCAGATGGGATATCCAGTCGGTGTGGCATGCGTCGGGCTGCTGCCAACCCTGTGGAGAGAGTGGCGTTGGCTAGGTCTGCAATGGTTTCAGTGAAGGCACAGAAGTTTGGTGGACTGGATTTCCATCCCATGGGGTTTGTGAGGGGGATGCCAATGAGAGGTGCCTCCCCTGGACGTGGGGGGAAAAGGACTGCAAGCTGCATGGTGTCCTCCGGTTTCAGCTGGACCCGGTAGAAGCCATCCGCAAGGTCAATCTTGGACATGTAGACTGGGCCAAACCTAGGGTGTGCCCGGTGCAACTTGGTAAGGAGCCGGGGAAGCGTGCGTCCAAATTGCATGGAGTCTGCAGGGGCGAGCGGGATGGTGTCTTGGTTAACCTCAGAGTAGGTGTAATCGGAGATCATGCGGGGGCGTCGGCCTCTCTGTGGTACCAACCCCAGAGGGCTAAGACGCAGACCGGGAAGGTCTTGGATGAGGCTGGCTGGGAGGACCGTCCATTGCTGCTTGTCCATCATGTCGGCATACTCCTCGCGAAGGAAGTCGATGCCCTGCCGGGAGGATTGGTGGGGGCCCCTGGCGAGGGCCCTAGCAATCCTGGCAGGGTCCCAAGGGGGGTCGGTCATTGAGGCGGGAGTGCCCTCGGTCCCGAAGTGGGCTAAAAGGAGACTGGCGGGATGGGGGATATTACCCACATCTAGGTGGATATCACCTTGTCCCCGGATTGTCCGGATGAAGTCCCCCCAGCTAGCACTGTGGTGGTACACTGAGATAGCTCGGGTGATGTGCTCGTCGAGCCGGTCCCTGGGGTAGCTATTAGTGGCTGCCAGCTCGGTGCTGGGAGGAGATGGAGGAGGTGCCAGCACGGCGCTGGGAGGAGAGGGAGGGCCCAGCGCGTTGTTGGGTGGGTGTGGAGAGGCCAGCGAGTCGCGGGCTGGTGGAAAGGCCAGCGAGTCGCGGGCCGGCGTAGAAAGTCCCAGCAAGTCGATGGGTGGAGGGGAGCCCGGCTTGGTGCTGGGTGGAAGAGGTGGAGATTCCAGCCGGTGGCGGGGTGGAGGAGCTCCCAGCCCGGCGGGGCTGGGTGGAGGAGCTCCCAGCCCGGCGGGGCTGGGTGGAGGAGCTCCCAGCCCGGCGGGGCTGGGTGGAGGAGGTGGCGATCCCAGCCGGGGGCTGGGTGGAGGAGATCCCAGCCCGGCGCTGGGTGGAGGAGGAACTGAAAAGTGGGGTCATACAGTCGAGTGAGAACGTGTGTGGGGGGCTTACCTAAATCCGGAGGGATGGGAGGACCGAACTGGTGGGGGATGGGGAGTCGGCTCCGGTGTAGTGGCGCCTGGGGTCGGCTGGGCGCTTGGGGTTGCGGGGAAGGGCTCTGGCTAGGCTTGTGGGGGGGGGTATTGGGTGGGGGCGCTGTCGTGGCCCCCGTGGCAGGTAGAGTGAGGGGCGCAGCGCCGAGTGATTGGCATTGGCGCTTGCCAGGTCTTCAGGCAGCATAGGCCTCTTGGCACCATTCCCAGAGCAGGTCCTGCTCTGCTGGCGTGATTTTGACATGGTCATGGATGTGGCGGCAGCCAGTGAAGCAGCGGCCTCTGATGTGCCAGGAATGGCAGCGTTCTCTGCCATCAAGGCGTTTGAGAGGTGGTTTGCCCTTGGCTTTCATGGAAGAGATGACCAATCTCATTGCTTTGTTTTTGATTTTGGCAGTGATGGGGTTGGATTGGTCAGAGAGTCTGGGATCTCGTGTGGGATTGAGTCTCTGGTCCTCATTGTTGGAGGGACGCTTGTCGCCCCCCCCCGCTGTTGGGCTCATAATATAACATCCTTCGTATTTAGGATTCAAACAGCTATGCAATACCAACGGGTTAAAAAGCAATGTATCCCCTGATTTCAATGGAACTTTGATATGGTACATTGGGAAGACAAAGTAATAAATGACTTCGTCACGACTTACATGCTCCGGACCAATTACTGTCAAATGAGTGTAGTAATAGTCCTCATCGACATGGCATTTGGAATGATAATCCTTTCCTATAGAGAATGCAGTAGCGTGATCGCCAATTGAAGTGATTGTTGTTTGCTGAACAACCTTTGTCATCACGGTCGTTTCACGGTACAAAAATTTAGCGAAAGGACGACGTAAACTTTCCTGCATTTGCTCCACAATGTGCGCCGCTTCCCTTTCCAGCTCATCTATTGTGTGTTGCTCCACATTTTTTTCGAAAACATACACACCATTCTGACTGTTGTTGCGATTTGGTCGAATACCAAGAACAGCATACCCAGCATTTATACTAGTACATTTTGATCCTCTTACAACTTCGGGTTTAGCTTCAACAATTTCTTTCAAAAATCGTCTGGTAGTTTCGATCCTGGAGGATCGAGCCAAGTGTTGTTTCGCTTTGTCTCTCGACACTTTTGCAAAGATTTGCAACGATGGTTCTGATTCATCAACCGCTATAATATGCTTCTCATCTGTACTATCCAATATATCAAAACAATCAATAGACACAGCCTCTGTCGATGTATATTCCTTCGTTCCGACAATTTGTTCACCCCAACTAGATTCCATGAATTTACCTTTAAACAAATCCTTGGTTACTGCTTTCAATGATATTTGATTGACATGTTTCAGATTTCTAGATATACTTCGACGCCTCTTCTTCTTGGGTTTGATCGTAGACAAGTGGTTGTAAGTTGCGTGGTTATTCGACTTTGTTGGTGCATTCTTTAGAAAATTTGATGACATTTTGTGTTTCATTCTAAGTAGCGATTGCCTCCTTTCTCTTTGTTTTCTAGCTCTTCCTTCAATTGCGTGGCTATTCGACTTTGGAGGTACATTCTTTAGAAAATTTGATGACATTTTCTGTTTCATTGTACGTTGCCGTAGCCTATTTTCTCTTTGTTTTCTGGCTATTCCTTCCACCATTATTATTGGTATTCTTTTCAATCCTCTTGTTGTTGTTGCAGACTACGAGCGCCGTTGGAGGAAATACAAATCGACGTTGGAGTATGGGACGATTTGCGGTTGGAGGAGAGGAGCAAGGGTGTAGGAGGAGACGCAGCACCGTCGTAGCAGGAGACGAATTGCTGTTGTAGGAAGATAACAAGGAGCGCCGTTGGAGGAGTAGGGCTGTTTGGTGGTGGAGTACTTGTCTTGTTGTAACGGGAGGAGCGCCTTTTTGAGGAGGAGCAACGCCAACAATACGTTGCCGTTATTTGCCGAGATCTTGTAAATGCTGCCAGTTGCTGTTGCTGTATAGAAGTGCCGCCGAGAGTACGTACACAAATCTGTGTTCAAGTTGGAAGATGAGTGCTGGTGGATGAGGAGTACTGGCGTCCTCTGGTAGTTGCTGCTCTTTTTCGCCGCTATTGCTGTTGTTGTTGCTTATCGTTGCTATCTGTCACCGCTAGATTTTGTAGTATCCTATAAAAATAGATAATAATTGAACAAAATTTGGTGAGAATCTATCGATGTACAGAGTAAATAATAACAGAATAATATAATTTACATGCCAACCTACAGGTACAATATTCGTTGTTCCGATCCGTTGTTCTGATTCCTTGTTTGTTGTTCGAATCTGTATTTCCAATCCAGTGTTCCAACAATCGTTGTTGTTGTTCTAACAATTATTGTTACGGTTGATTCGGTTGTGCTGACAATTCGTTGCTGTGGGACCGTTGACTGGTGGTTGTTGTTGTTGTTGTTGATTCTATCGTCAGTTCACCCCGTTGTGGTTCCTGAAATAGTAAGAACAAATGCCAAAGTTAGAAAATACATCGTCTGAAATTGGGTTGGCACAGCATAATCATTGTTTATTTATCTCACGTTGTTGACCGTTTCCCTCCCGCTATTGATGATACGTTGTTCTGATGATCGTTGATGCTGCTGCCGTTGATTTGCAGCAATCTTATACTCCTATGTAACGAAAAACTGGATCTTGTTCCTGATGATATAGATATGCAAGGGATGCAGATTTTGTGCTTTCAAGATGTATATGTTTGGGTAGCTAAGCCGAACAAGAATCTTTCCAGTGACTAATCAGTTCTCCGATGCACTCTATTGTCTTGCAGTACAAGGCAGTTACTTCGCACTAAAATATCTCAAACCTGAATCAGCCGGCCTAATGCTATTACTAGCACTTCGGAGGGATTCCACGTGCTCGGACGGAGTGCCAATCGTACAAGTACGGTAAAGCAACTCTGCTCTTGATAAGTCGGGGTAAGATTATGAAGGGAAAGAGTATTTTTTGCATGCGACAACGACAAAAAAAAATCACACCTGAGTACGAGTACACAGTGAAACGCGGTGACAAAATGTACCGCCATAGTTTGTAGCGGCAGCGACATCATTAGAAACCAAATAAATCACGATTGAAGTTACCGTACATGTTGCAATCACCGACAGAAATCAACCTGTCATGACAACAGTGACGTTTCTGTTCCGACGTCAACCACACGTTTCAATTACAGCAGACGACTAGCGTACCGTACCGTAGAAGTAGGCTCGTCCAGCATAGTACGCTTGTTTAGTAGTATGCTCAGGGTAACTCGTATGGTAGTCCAGCCTAGGCTAGTCCAGCCTACCGGTAGGCTAGTCCAGCCCAGCCTAGGCTATTCCAGCCTAGGATAGTCTATTCCAGCCTAGGATAGTCTATTCCAGCCTAGGCTAGTCCAGCCCAGCCTAGGCTAGTCCAGCCTGGGCTAGTCCAGCTTAGGCTAGTCCAGCATAAGGTAGACGAGACTAAGCTAGTCCTGCCTAGGCTTCTCCAGCGTAGTACGCTACTACTAGTACTAATACGTACTACAACTAGGCTCGCATAGCCTACGTCATATACTACTAGTAGTAGGCTTGGAGTACATCGTACTAGTAGTACACTAGGCTAAGTCCAGTGACATGACAACACCAGTTAAGTTTGTGTTACGGCATCAACCAATCATATGAATTACAGCAGTCGACTAGCGTAAAAGTAGGCTCGTCCAGCATACTAGTACCGTACGCTTGAGTAGGCAGTAGTAGTAAGCCAGCGTACGTCGTATGCTAGTACTAGTACTAGTCCAGCCTAGGCTAGTCCAGCCTAGTACTAGGCTGTTCCAGCCTGGGCTACTAGTACTAAAGCTTAGGCTAGTCCAACCTAAGGTAGACGAGACTAAGCTAGTCATGCCTAGGCTTCTCCAGCGTAGTACGCTCCTACTAGTACTACTAGTACTAGTACTAGGTCCACCTAGGCTCGCCTAGCCTAGTAGTACTAGGCTTGTTGGAGTACATACTACTAGTAGTAGTATAATAAATCCAGACTAGTAGTACTATGCTTGTTCACCATAGACTAATCCAGCCTATTTGATAATAAACAAACAACAGAGAACAAGAACAACAAGATCTGGGAACAACATCTGTGAACAACACTACTACAAATCTTGTTTTCTGGTTGTAAATTAGACAAGACTGACCAAAAGTCTTGAACTGAATCAAATTTTTCACGCATAAGTACTAGTAATAGGAGGTGGGACTAGTAGTAATAGTGAGTAGCCTTGAGGCTACTACTACTACTACTACTAATACTACTACTAGTACTAGTACTAGTAGACTGGGTTGAATACCAATAATAGTAGTACTAGTAGTAGCCCAGTAGTAGTACTAGTACACTGGACTAGTTGCCTACTCCTACTACCTAGACTAGTAGTACTAGTAGTAGTAGTCCAGCAGCCTAGTACTAGTAAGCTACACCAGTCCAGCCTACTACTACTAATAGGCAATTAATCAAGCATAGGTAGTACTAAGTTAGTCAAGCCTTAAATAGTCCAGAATACTATTGTTGACCTAGGCCTGACTGCCTAGTCTACTAGGCTGAACTAGTCTAGGATGGACTACTAGGCTACTAGACCGGCATAGGCTAGTCCAGCATAGAGTAGTCAGGCCTAGGCTAGTAGTGAAACATAGACTAGTAGTCAGGCCTAGTGTTGGAGTCATTGTTACTGTAGTCCTCGTTGTTGGTGCTGCTGCAATTGTTGTCAGCGTAATTGTTGTCGTTCTTGAAGAAGTAGTTCTTGTTCTTGTTCTTCTTGGCGTTGTTGTTGTTGTTGATATCATCATCCCTTGTTCAGTTACTAATCATAGTATCTGTGTTTGATAACCTAGGTTTACATATGCCCTTGCTGTGTGGGGGGAAATTTGTTCTTTACATGAATATCATTAGCGCTACATAAGAGTAAAGGCAGGACTATGCCGTCTTATTATAGACCCACAGCAGTTTTATCATAGTGCTACTACGTTTACCTAGTATATTTGAAAAGTATGAGATTTGATGAAGAAAACATGTGATAATAGATTGATATCTATGTTTGAAAGCTTAAGTTTACCGGCGTATTACTAAGCCCTTGTTGTTCTTGCTGCGTGGGTTTTTTTTGGGTACAAAAATGAAATTGATGTGACATAAGAAAACAGGAGGGCTATACCATTACTAGTATCATAGACCCACAGCAGTGTTATCATAGGAGGATAGGTAACCTCGGGCGGCTTGAAAACTATAATTTTGGTTTTACAAGTTATACTACTACTACTACTACTACCATAGAGCATCATCTTGAATAACAAAAAACAAACCAAGTTGCATGAAATTTTGTAAGAAGGGAATGGTACGGAAAAGGGAAAAGACATGCCATCATAACGTAGTGCATCTATTCTGTGGGGGGCGCAAAAGTCGGAGTGATAACGCAGTGCATCTCTTCTGTGGTGGGCGCAAAAGTCGGAGTGAAAGACAAAAACCACACCAAGTTGCATGAACTTTCGTAAGGCGGCTACTAGTATGCTACACCAAAGTCTGGCCGGCCATCATGCTGTACACATAAATTTTTTATCTGTTATGGTCAGTTGAAAACCAACCCGGTACGTACTGGTACACATTGGTGGTATCTAGTTCATGTGAAACATACCGTAGCAGTACGAAGTTACATTACTTGAACTAGTACACGTACATATGTTACCATACTGTTTGTACTGGTGGTATCCTCCTAAAATCGTAAAATTCTACACGCTCATGTACGATGCCAGTACTATGTACCGTACAATAGTATGGTGGTGGGTGGTATCTGCACCAGAATACAATTTCCGTTGTTTCTGTTCATGTCGGCTGATCGCAACTTGGCGATGGGATCTGCATATGATGAAATAGTAGTGATGGCCACGATGGGCTATGTTTCAGTACACACGTTTTTGTTTTGTTTTCATTCTCTAAAAGGTTGCCACGATGACTAAGCTGTTGCGATGTCCACGACAGAATACTGGTTCTGTTGCTGGCTGTTCTTTAACATGTCGGCAAATCGCTTCATTTTGGTATGTTGTGAAGTACAAGTGGGTGCCACGATGGGATGGCTATGTTTCAGTTCACATGTTTTCCTTTCGTCTTCATGAACTACAAGCTTGTGTGCTGCGGTATCATAATCTAGAACTCTCACAATCACGGATTACAACAATCTAGAATTCTCATCTAGTGAAAAGCCAGAATGTCATCGTCATCTGACATTAGCAGTGCCCTTGATAGCTACACACTCGAGGAGTTGCAGCAAATGCTAACAGACCCCCAACTGGGTACTCAATTGGCAAATAAAATTGAAGCTGAAGTGTTGACTAGACTTGCAACAAAGAGTCAAAATGGGTCTCCCATAGGAATTCTGGTTACACCTTCCAAGCAGCAAAAAATGTCGGACCAAATCGGACAAGCGGAAAAGTTTCTGAGCAAATGCACTACTCTCATAGAACAGATGAACCAAGAAACGATGAGGGTAAAAGAAGATATCATCAAACCTTTGCAAGAAGCCATCAATAGCGCAAAGAAGCGGCCTCCATCAGCCAAAACTAGTCTTCAGTTCTATCCTACTACAAAGCAGAAAAAAGATGAAATTGAGATTTACAGCGATGAAGAAAGCAACGAAAGCGAGGAAGATTTGAATCGGAAGCCCGCGTCTAAGCCAAAGTCTAAGAAGGACAACAATGTTTCCAAATACGATATCCATGGCTACAGAAGGAATGAGTATCAAAAAATTACCAAACACAATCGGAAGCCCGCGTCTAAGCCAAAGTCTAAGAAGGACAACAACTTTTCCAAAGACGATACCTCTGTCTACGAAAAGAATGAGTATCAAAACTTTACCAAACACCGTTTTCACAATTTGGAGGCGGGAGCGGCAGTCATGAAGTTGTCTCGTAATTCATGGATGTATGACGCAAATTTTCCAGATACCCTGATGAGCAGCGAGGATTGTTTTCGGAAAATCCCAAACGCTGTCATGTGTATTCACACATTGTACAGATCAATGGAACGGGAACCAGATGCAATAGAAGCAAACGAAGAAGAGCAATCTGTGCAAAGGTTCACTAGAAATGAGATCAAAAATATAGCGGTAACTCATGCAGATGTTGTAACTGCAGACACGGGTTTGGAACATTTCATGACAAAGTTTCCAAATATGAAAAAACTAGACATTGATTTGTGTGGACTGATTACATCTCAGCCTGGAGAAGGAACTTTTAAGCACAACCCAAACAAAAATGCCATTGCAGTCTTTCTGATGAAAGGTCGGGTGAAAAGATATCATTATGTGCTGGTGAACGCAATCCAATCTTTGGTCCTTTTCATGTATCATTGGGACGGAAAGTACTTTGGCAGAAATATTCTTGAACCAGCTCTGAAAAAACAGTACGATGACGTTATACGCCTAATGGAACCTTATATTGCTATTGGCGAAAGGAGGACAGGTAGACAGAACCCTTTAGTAGCGTTCGTGGGTGCATGGCAGATTCAGACAGATGAGAAATGATTTGCCACAAAAATGTTCTAAAAGTATTTGGAGCAAGATGGCTTACCTGTTTTCATTGACAGGTAAAAAATGTTCCTGTTTCGGGACAAGATTTCTTGTCTATTTTCTATCTTCAATTTGAGTGTGGTACTATCATTAATTAGCAATGGCTATCAGAGGCCAGGCATTCTTCAAAATTTATTACTGTTATATTGGTAAAATAGAATTATTATTGCAACATATCTGACACCAGGCTGCTCCAATCTCAGCATACATTTCTAAATCTAGTTCGTCAACCAAGTCATTCACAAGAAGGACAACATAATAAACGTATCTAACACCAGGCTGATCCGATCTCAGACTACATATCTACTTCAGATTCGATGACCACGTCATCAACAACGACATCATAAAGGAGATCAACGATTTCAATCTTCAACTGAAATATTATACAGATGGCTTTAGATGCAATACGGAATTTTTTCCACAGTATGTAGGAATCTGCCGCGGTGAATTCTGAACACGTTCGACATCCCATAGAAGCATTCATGGCATTTATTACAGTTCTTCTCAGATGATGTCAGAAAGACAGTAGTTATGGGAAGTGGAGGTGGAAGGTGATGGGGGAATAATGTGCGTGTTGGAGCTGGATACTGCAGCGGGATTATCGTTAGAGGAGGAAGCGGAGGATGGAGGTGTATCATTTGTGGCAAAGGTATGGTGAGGTAGAGGTAGATAATGGGTGGGTAAAAATCCATTTCTACGGAGGACAGAAGAAAAATTGCGATATTGACCAACAAAATCGGAAAGATATGGTAACCATTTTGATTTACATTGAGGACATGTATCGAAGTCATGGTATTTGTGAGAATGATGAGAAACAGAGTAACAATTGTTACATATAATCAGACGAGAATGAAGCGTTGATTGTTGACAGTGTACGCAACGTTGCCGCATAAGGACAAGGCAAAGGTTGATAGTGTAATAGTCAAGCGATGACTCATAGGAACTTAAGCGGAGTTTAAGAAGCGGTAGGGATATTGTCTGCAGGCCTGTAGAAACAGGAATTTGTAGTTCGGCAAGTATAAACAATATGTGTTTACATACAGGATGGATATCAGGACACGAACAGATAATACTTTTGCTAGAAGCAAGTATGGTGTAGACATTGCCGGAAGAACCGGAGACAAAAAGTGAGAAGGAGGGTGATGCTTTGGAGCGGTGTCGGAGAATATAAAAGGATTCTGAAACTGAACGGCGCAAACGCTTTTTGTCAACAAAGAGCCAAACTGTGCAGAAAAGGAGGTTTAGGAGAAAATGAGGGTATCGTATGTCGGCTGGCAAGATCAGAGAAAGTGTAAATGTAATCAATAATGAACGGCAAGTATAATAAGCAAGAAAGCACGTACTGGAGCCATTGCGTTTCGAAGAAGACATGGCCAAACGGAGAGAAAGGGGAAGGTTGGGGTAAAGAGAGAAGCTCTGAAACACAAAGTAGACGTAATGAAAGGAATCGTAAGAGTACTCGTAAGTGTTTGTTGTCCTGAAGTATCAGGTGTACATTGAGTGACAGTAAATATTTCGGGGGATAAAGGAAAACAAGATAAACGAAAATAAATGGATGAATGATGATCGGACGGTTATTTTCGAAACAGAGAAATGACCGACAAAGATACGGGGAATATAAAATATTGGCATACGTATGGAATTGAATATAGATGTAATGATCAATAAAAGACAGTTATGTTTACATAGGAGAGGAACCTATCATGAGGCTCATCAAACCGACACTGAGGTCCAGCAGAACATAAACAGCAGGTAAAATACCTGCGGTCAGGCCCAGTAGCAATAATAACCAAATTTTTGACAGGGGCCGAGGCCGACGCAAATTTTAAAAACCTATTTTCAGGCTCTTGCCCCCCTTTATCCGTATTTTGGAGGGTACGGTACAGTCTGTTGATTCGTTCCCGATGTTGCCGTTGATTTGTCGATTCATTCATGGATTCGTTGCCGGTCGATTTCCCCGCTAGAGTTCGCTGCCGCTTGCTGTGGCGGATCGCTGTGGCGGATCGCTGTGGAGGATTGCTGTGGCGGATTGCTGTTGCTGTGGATACTGTGGATACTGTTGTTGCTGATGTGGCTGTTGTTGCCGGACAATTCCCCTCGATTTGTTGACTGTTGCCGACGTTGTTGTTGTTGTTCATCCTGACCCGGTACTGTATTCTAGTGATCGAACAACAGAGGAGCGCCGTTGGATGATGAGATGAATCGCCATTGTTGTTGTTGTTGTTGTTGTTGTTGGAGGAGGAGGAGACGAATCACTGTTGCTGTTGCCCTCACTGTTGCTGTTGCGGCTTAATCGATGTTGAGGATCGATTGCTGTTGATTGATTGCTGTTGGTGGTGCGGACGATTCGTTGCCCTTGCTGTTTTCACTCGATCGCTGTTGCTGTTGCTGTTGCTGTTGCTGTTGCTGTTGCTGCTGTCCAATGGATGTTGCTCCAGCTTGATTTGGTGTTGCGTTTGATTCGTGTTGCTGACAATGACCGTTGTTGTTGATTCGGTGGTGGCAATGATTCTTTGCCGTGCCGTTGCTGTTGCTTCTGTAACGATTTGGTGGTGACGAGGATTTGTTGCTGTGCTGGCCGACGATTGGTTGTAACCGGTTGCTGTTGCTGTCATTTTTGCTGTTGCTGCTTGCTGTTGAAACGAATCGATGTTTCCTATAACGATATAATAATTGAAAAAAGGAGGTGAGTATATATTGATGTAGAGTAAACGATAACAAAAGAATAATACAATTTACATGCTAACCTACACTCTTCTTTCTTCAGCAATGGTACGGTCACTTGATCAATACTTGGGGATCGTATTGGTTGGCTGATTGTTGCTGTTGCTTGCCAACTTGGTTTGGCCGTCGATTCCTTGCCGTTTGTTGTTGTTATTACCACAGTCGTCGTTTGTATGTTGCTCCCTTGTACTGTTCGTTTTGTTGGTTCCTCTGTGTTGTCCCTGAAAATTCAGAAGAAAAGCCAAAGTTAGAAAATACATCATCTGTACTAATTTGGTTGACAGAGCATCATTGTTTATCTATCTTATGTTGTTCACCATTGCTATCCTTTTGCTGTCAAATCACTCCACCATTGCCGATACGTTGTTCCAGCAATCATTGTTCCAACAATCGTCCCGATGAAATTGTTGTTGTTGCTGCTGCCATAGATTTGAAGAAATCTTACTCCTATATCACGAAAAACTGGATCTTGTTCCTGTTGATATAAATACGCAAGGGATGCAGATTTATTGCTTTCAAGATGTATATGTTTGCGGGCCCTCAAACAATATCTATCCAGCAATTCCTCTCTTGTCCAAAGGTTTCTATTGTCTTTTTTCAGCCAAGGCAGTTATTTTGGACTAAAATATCTCAAGCCTGAATTCCTTGCCTACTAGTGATCATTGCTGATCAGTTCAGTGGGATTCCATGTTCTCGGACTGAGTGCTTTATTGTACAAGTACGGTAAAGCAACTCTGCTCAAGATAAGTTCGGTAAGATTATGAAGGGAAAGAGTATTTTTTGCCTTGCGACAAAAAAAAATCAAACTCTAAAATCACACAGTAAAATCACTTTTCGCTGTGTGTATGTGTGTGTGTGTGTGTGAGAGAGAGAGAGAGAGAGAGAGAGTTTTTTTGTTGCGAGGTACCGGTAGAAAAAAAATTACTTTTCGCTGTGTGTGTGTGTGTGTGTGTGTGTGTTTGAAAAAAAATCGATACTTAACCTGTGAGATCTAGTTCACTGAATATCCCTTAATTGGATTGACTTTGTACGCAGATTCGCGTACGACTTTTTTTCGAATTTTTTGAGTTTTTTTGGTACCCGATGACACGATCGTTGTCCAATTTCTTGCAAGTGGAGTCAATAAAAGGGCATCATTCTCAACTAAAGTAACAATCTATCACTCATACTAGTGTGAAATAACACAGAGAAGGGGTTTTATTACTTAAGTTGGGTATTTTTGGCTAATTTTGGCAGAAATCGGCCGATTTTCATACATCGGGTCCAGTTTGTCGTCATCGTCGTCGTCGTCATCGTCACTGTCGTCATCGTCGTCATCGTCGCCCCCACCTAGAAAACACCAAAGACTCCAACAATATCCCACGCCATTTCCACACAAATAACAAGGAGTGGTGAATTTGAAGCAATACTTGCTGTCATCGAGGTCAAGGTTTCGTTTGCAATCTGCGTCTCGCCCAGCAACAAGAACAAGAACAAGAATGACGACGATGATGATAATCGTTCGTCCACCCCGGCCTAGAAAACACCAAAGACTCCAACAAAATCCCATGCCGTTTCCACACAAATAGAAAGGAGTGGTGAATTTGAAGCAATACGTCCGAGAACTGTTTCTCTACCCCCCGCGGGCTATCGCGCGGTATTTTTACAATTCTCGACCCTATTTTTTAAATTTCCTATCTTTTTAGGTCGCGTGTCTACTAAAATACCTCGCGCGTCGCACACCTTTACTTTCGAGACAATATCTTGTCACTCCTCAAATAAAATTACTATTTTAGGGTTAAGGATATCATAACCTTTCGTGACAAGCACTATTTTGTGTACAACTTGTGCACGAATGACTTATTTCATTTTCTCAACATGTTGCCACCATATAACGGGCTCCGTCCCAAATCCTCCAACTCCAACTCAAATCCAACTCCAAACAATCCCATTTTCATTACAATGGATAGGGACCTGTCCCCCCCCCCTTGTATCTCATAAACCAAGAACTCCAAAAATTGGTAGGATAGGCAAACGATTCTAGACAACAATACTAACAAGGCCTGCAAGTCTCAAAGGGATCTGCCGTACCCATTAGAAGCAATAGGAGGGCCTAGCAGAGGACTCCAAATCCGAATTTTCACCTCCACAGAAAACACCCCCTCCAAACCCAAGGGACAGCAGATATCTCCATACTGAAGGCGCCGCGGGCAACGATATTGCAGTGATCCCTTAATTATATCAAGAAGAACAAGGCCTGCAAGTTTCGAATCGATTGATTGAGTGGATTGGAAGTATCTAACCGGCAAATCATTGGACACACAAGGTCCATTTTGAAGGTAAACAAGGGAAAACAACGGTGAATATTAATATCTCCATACTGAAGTCACCGCGGGCAACGATATTGCAGGGATCCCTTCATAATATCGAGAAGGACAAGGCCTGCAAGTTTCGAATCGATTGATTGAGTGGATTGGAAGTGTCAGGAAGTATCTAACTGGCAAAGCATTGGACACACAAGGTCCATTTTGAAGGTAAACAAGGGAAAAAAAACGGTGAATATTAATATCTCCATACTGAAGTCACCGCGGGCAACGATATTGCAGGGATCCGTTCATTATACTAAGTAGGACAAGGCCTGCAAGTTTCGAATCGATTGATCGAGCACATAAGAAGAATCAAACCGGTGAAGCAGAAGGGAGAAATTTGGTTGTATTTCAAGGAAGCAACCCAAATAACGGCGACAGCAGATATCTCTATAACAACGACACCAACAGCAACGATATTGCAGGGTCCCCTTGATTACATCTATGAGAAGACGCCCGCCAAGTTTCGTATTGATCCATTGAGCGGATCAGAAGGAATGGACTCAACATAGCAGAGTGACAAATTTGGTTGTATTTCAAGGAAGCAACCCAAATAACGGCGACAGCAGATATCTCTATAACAACGACACCAACAGCAACGATATTGCAGGGGCTTCTTCATTACATCTACGAGGAGACGCCTGCCAAGTTTCGTATTGATCCATTGAGCGGATTAGAAGGAACGGACTCAACATAGAAAAGTGACAAATTTGGTTGAATTTCAAGGAAGCAACCCAAATAACGGCGACAGCAGATATCTCTATAACAACGACACCAACAGCAACGATATTGCAGGGTCCGCTTTATTACATCCATGAGAAGACGCCCGCCAAGTTTCGTATTGATCCATTGAGCGGATTAGAAGGAACGGACTCAACATAGAAAAGTGACAAATTTGGTTGAATTTCAAGGAAGCAACCCAAATAACGGCGACAGCAGATATCTCTATAACAACGACACCAACAGCAACGATATTGCAGGGTCCGCTTGATTACATCCATGAGAAGACGCCCGCCAAGTTTCGTATTGATCCATTGAGCGGATTAGAAGGAACGGACTCAACATAGAAAAGTGACAAATTTGGTTGAATTTCAAGGAAGCAACCCAAATAACGGCGACAGCAACTTTCTCTATAACAACGACACCAACAGCAACGATATTGCAGGGTCCGCTTGATTACATCTATGAGAAGACGCCTGCCAAGTTTCGTATTGATCCATTGAGCGGATTAGAAGAAACGGACTCAACATAGAAAAGTGACAAATTTGGTTGTATTTCAAGGAAGCAACCCAAATAACGGCGACAGCAGATATCTCCATACCGAGGTCGCCGCTGTCAACGATATTGCAGGGTACTCTTCATTACATCTAGAAGAACACGCCGCCCAAGTTTCGGATTGATTGATTGAGAGGAATAGAAGAATCAAACCGGTGAAGCAGATTGGGAAAATTTGGTTGTATTTCAAAGAAACACCCCAAATAACAGTCACAGCAGATATCTCTGGACCAACGGCACCAACAGCAATGATATTGCAGGGTACTCTTTATTACATCTAGAAGAACACGCCGCCCAAGTTTCGAATCGATTGATCCAGAAGATCAGAAGAATCGAACCGGTGAAGCAGAGGGGCGAAATTCGGCTATATTTCAAGGAAGCAACCCAAATAACAGTCACAGCAGATATCTCTGGACCAACGGCACCAACAGCAATGATATTGCAGGGTCCTCTTCATTACATATATAAGAACACGCTGTCCAAGTTTCGAATTGATTGATCCAGCGGATCAGAAGAATCGAACCGGTGAAGCAGAGGGGCAAAATTTGGCTACATTTCAAGGAAGCAACCCAAACAACAGTCACAGCAGATATCTCTGCACCAACGGCACCAACAGCAATGATATTGCAGGGGCCTCTTCACTACATATATAAGAACACGCCGCCCAAGTTTCGAATTGATTGATCCAGCGGATCAGAAAAAAACGACTCAACATGGATGGGAAAGATGATGGGCAAAATTTGGCTAAAAAATGGGCTTCCAAGCCCCGGCCCGGTTGCTGTTGTTGCTCTTGCTTTGCAACTCGATTGTTCTCAGTGGCTCCTGTTGCTCTCGCTCTTGCTTGCTGTCAAATTGACGAGCCGGTAAGAGGAACAGCAAGCGGGGATAGGAAGAACAACAGCAAACGGATCAGAAAGCAATTGACACCATTATCAACAGCGAGAGCAGCAGCAACAGCAACTAGCGAGGGCAACAGCAACAGCAATAGCAATAACGACTAGCGAGAGCAACAGCGAATAGCAAAAGCAACAGCAACAACAACTAGCGAGAGCAACAGCAACAACAACAGCGGTTAGCAAGAGCAACAGCAACAGCGACTAGCAAGAGCAACAGCAACAGCGACTAGCGAGAGCAACAGCAATAGCGACTAGCAACTAATTGAACAAAATGGGTGAGTATCTATTGATGTAGTAGTACATAGAGTAAATAATAACAACAGAATAATATAATCTACATGCCGATTGATTCGATGCTGACGACGTCACACCTCCAGCGAAATAATTATCACCAACCGCAAAAATTCGTCGCACCTACAGGGAAGAAGATGAGGTTGCTCCCGATCCGTTGCTTCCAATTCGATGGTTGCTTCCAATCCGTTCCTTCCGATCCGTTCCTTCCGATCCGATGGTTGCTTCCGATCCGTTCCTATGAAAATAAGAAGAAAAACAGAAGGGAGGAAATACATTATCAGTAATGCCGGTGGAGTGGAAGACCAATCAATTGCCGTTGCCGTTGCCGATGCATATCTCTCTCATTCTTACCTTTGCTTGTTCCGACGTTCCGGCAATTGTCCCGATGAAATTGTTGTTCTTGTTGCTGCTGCCGTAGATTACTTCTTACTCCTACGTCACAAAAAACAGGGTCTTGTTCCAGTTGATATAGAGGCAAGGGATGCAGGTTCATTGATTTCAAGACGTATATGTTTGGGGGCCAATTCAAACAATATCTATCCATCAATTTCCCTCTCGTCGAATGCTTTCTATTGTCATGCAGTACAAGGCTGTTATTTCGGACTGAAATATCTGAGAACGGATCGTTGTGCTCAAAGAGGGTCGGATCCCACGTTCCCGGACGGAGTGTTGATTGCAAGAATCAACACTCTACTCAAATAAGTTGGATGTAAGAAGGCAGATTATGAAGTGAATTTTTTTTGTTGCGAGGTAGATTGTTTTTTTTTGTTGCGAGGTAGAAAAAGTGATTTTTTTTGTCGGGAGGTAGAAAAGAAAATTACTGTGTGTTTGTGTGAGAGAGATTTTTTTTTTTTTCGAACGAAGTAGAGGATACTTCTAGTACATCATGTAGAATTCTACACGATTTTGTACAAGTGTAGAATTCTACACGTTTTTAGTACAAGATAATTTTCAGTACTGAATCCGCGTCGGTTTCTACACGAGAAGATGTTTACACCTTACTAGATAATTTTTGGCACTGTATCCGTGTAGGTTTCTACGCGAGTAGATTTCTACACGTTTTTAGTACTTCATAATTTTCATTACTCAATCCACGTAGGTTTCTACACGTGTACGTTTCTACGTGTTTTAAGTACTAGATATTTTGGGATATTGAATTCGTTAGGGTTTGGGTTAGGGTTTAGGGTTTGGGTTAGGGTGTAGGATTCGACGTGAGATGATTAATACACGCTTGTTGCACGAAGCAGTTACTAGTAGTGTATCAACATGGTACAGGGGGGTAAAGAACTTGCGAGAAGTCCACATATAAGAAAAAATAATTACTGAATTTGCGAACCAGATGTATGTTAGTGTTTTTCTACGTAGTTTGTCTATCCAAATGGCACACAAGATAATATTTTGGGTGTAAATCCAGGGCAAAAACTGACTTATTGGGTAATGACTAGTACCAAATTATCCCGTCCAAACTATGAATACATTTATCATGACTCATCAAATGCATATTGGGAACAACTTTGTCACACAGAATGCCCAAAATGTTGTGGTTTGACTCTCCAAATGGCAAACATGGGGGTATTTTTGGTGCAATTCCAGGGCACAAACTTACTTATTGGGTAATGCCTCAAAAAGTATCTGGTCCAAGCCATGAATACATTCATCATGACTCATCAAATGCATATTGGGAACAACTTTGTCACACAGAATGCCCAAAATGGTGCGGTTTGATTCTCCAAATGGCAAACATGAGGTTTTTTGGTGCAATTCCAGGGCACCACAAACTAACTTATTGGGTAATGACTCAAAAAGTATCTGGTCCAAGCCATGAATACATTCATCATGACTCATCAAATGCATATTGGGAACAACTTTGTCACACAGAATGCCCACAATGTTGTGGTTTGCCTCTACAAATGGCAAACATGGGGGTATTTTTGGTGCTATTCCAGGGCACAAACTAACTTATTGGGTAATGACTCAAAAAGTATCTGGTCCAAGCCATGAATACATTCATCATGACTCATCAAATGCATATTGGGAACAACTTTGTCACACAGAATGCCCACAATGTTGTGGTTTGACTCTACAAATGGCAAAACATGGGGGTATTTTTGGTGCAATTCCAGGGCAGCACAAACTAACTTATTGGGTAATGACTCAAAAAGTATCTGGTCCAAGCAATGAATACATTCATCATGACTCATCAAATGCATATTGGGAACAACTTTGTCACACAGAATGCCCACAATGTTGTGGTTTGACTCTACAAATGGCAAAACATGGGGGTATTTTTGGTGCAATTCCAGGGCAGCACAAACTAACTTATTGGGTAATGACTCAAAAAGTATCTGGTCCAAGCAATGAATACATTCATCATGACTCATCAAATGCAGATTGGAAACAACTTTGTCACATACAATGCCCTAAATGTTTTGGTTGGACTCAACAAATGGAAAACATGGGGGTATTTTTGGTGCAATTCCAGGGCAGCACAAACTAACTTATTGGGTAATGACTCAAAAAGTATCTGGTCCAAGCCATGAATACATTCATCATGACTCATCAAATGCATATTGGGAACAACTTTGTCACATACAATGCCCTAAATGTTTTGGTTGGACTCTACAAATGGCAAAACATGGGGGTATTTTTGGTGCAATTCCAGGGCACAAACTAACTTATTCGGTAATGACTCAAAAAGTATCTGGTCCAAGCCATGAATACATTCATCATGACTCATCCAATGCATATTGGGAACAACTGTGGCACATAGAATGACCAAAATCTTAAGGTTTGACTCTACAAATGGCAATCATGGGGGTATTTTTGGTGCAATTCCAGGGCACAAACTAACTTATTGGGTAATGACTCAAAAAGTATCGGGTCCAAGCCATGAATACATTCATCATGACTCATCCAATGCATATTGGAAACAACTTTGTCACATAGAATGCCCAAAATCTTAAGGTTTGACTCTACAAATGGCAAACATGGGGGTATTTTTGGTGCAATTCTAGGGCAAAAACTAACTGATTGGGTAATGACTCAAATAGTATCGGGTCCAAGCCATGAATGCATTCATCATGACTCATCCAATGCATATTGGAAACAACTTTGTCACATAGAATGCCCAAAATCTTAAGGTTTGACTCTCCAACTGACAATCATGGGGGTATTTTTGGTGCAATTCCAGGGCACAAACTAACTTATTGGGTAATGACTCAAAAAGTATCTGGTCCAAGCAATGAATACATTCCTCATGACTCATCAAATACATATTGGGAACAACTTTGTCACACAGAATGCCCAAAATGTTGTGGTTTGACTCTCGAAATGGCAAACATGAGGGTATTTTTGGTGCAATTCTAGGGCACAAACTAACTGATTGGGTAATGACTCCAAAAGTATCCGGTCAAAACTATGAATACATTTATCATGACTCATCAAATGCATATTGGGAACAACTTTGCCACTCAGAATGCCCAAAATGTTGTGGTTTGACTCTCAAAATGGCAAACATGATGAGGGTATTTTTGGTGCAATTCCAGGGCACAAACAGTCTCATTTGGTAATGACTACCAAAGTTTTTGTACCAGGCCATGAATGCATATCACATGACTTACGAAATGCATGTTGGGAACAACTTTTAAATGCATATTGGGAACAACTTTGACACACACAGTACAGACAATGATGTGGTTTGTAGATACAAATGGCACACAAGACAGTACGGTATGTTAGGTGCAGCAGTCTACGAGATTCTACATGTGACTAGAGGATTGAAATACATAACCTTAGTGTGATCAAATGTTTCCCTTCTGAAAAAATTATGGCGCGGGAGGGGTGGCTGGCACAGGTACGTGCTCTACTGCTACAAATATAACAGCGCGCCCAAAACCAGACAACACACAGAAGATGTTCGGGCAAACAACATAGTACAGAACCCACGGAAAAATTCTACACACAAAACATCGTACACATACTACACGAAACACCGTACACACACACACACACACGACACACACAACACACACAACACAAAACACCGTACACAACCCGACAAATTATTAGTACACACACAAAACCACACAAAAAGAAACACATGATTCTTGATCGACACCGTATTCAGAAAATAAAATAAAAAAATATGAATGCTATCGGAAAGACACGACGAAGCAAAAAATCCGAGGGGAAGACCCTTCGAAACAACAAAACCATCCGGCCCGGTGATCATCAAAATACAGGGGACAACAACGGTAAGAAAAGAAGAGTTAAAACAAACACCGCAATTACTAACAAAGTGTGTAACAGTAATACCACAACTATGAACGCATCAAAGGGCAACAGTAAAAAAAATGGTTCCGACAACACAATTTCTACTACTACAAACACGGAAGAACAAAACACCATCAACCAGAGTAACGAACCAGCGCTGACCATTACCAACACAACCACCACTACAGTAACGAACCAACAGAAAGAAGGAACAAAAACCAATGTGGTAGAGAAAACATCTAACGGAGAATGCTACAATTTAGAGGATGTTGCCGAACATGTCATGAAAAATATCCAATATGACAAATTGGCAGAGGAAGTGGCAAAACGCTTACGGAAACAAGAGAGGGAACCACATATAGGGGTGGGAAAGGTAGTAATGGTACCTAAACAAACGGAGGCAACCATGCAGGGAGAGGGGAGTTACAATGCCGGCGACACAAGAGAACGAGCAGTAAGTACAATTACAGACGAATATGGACTTATAATAGACAACGATATGCTTAAGGCTTTGAGTGATATGAGTGAAAGAGTGGAGAAGCAGCTAAGGGATTACGTCAAAAAACATTGGTACCCCAACATGAAGTTCCCTATCAATGACAAGGTAACGGCGCTTGTAATAAATAAAGCTGTTGGAGAAAGTGCGGTTATGAAGCCACCAAATATTCCACTTGCGGCATTCTGTTCCTTTTACAGGAAACGAGTAGGGACAGTACTGACTGCATTGAGGCACAACTCACAAACATTAGCGAGGAAAAACTGGATAGGTAAATACAGGTGGGAGAATTGGTTGTTGAAATTAGGATTTTAAGAATCTATTTTTGGTCCGACAACACTAACATGCTGCCCGTTGATACTTATGATACTTCCGTACAGACGATTACAGAAAAGGTCGAGTCCCTATCACATTCCCTGGTACTGTTGCAGTTATTCAAGACACAGAATATGAAAACACAGGTATTTTAAACCCTCAATACAGAACATACAAAGACGCGGAAGATGAAGATTTTTATTATTTTGTTACAAGAATCATGTCGGCAATCAATCCGACAAATTCCAATTTCAAACAACGGAAGGAGAGGCACTTGCTGAGTGATATATTTACTATAGCAGATGAAGCATTTGCATTGGTACTAATCTACAATGAGCATCATGTATGGGTGAACCAGCAGCGGCGAAAGGGTGATGCCACGATTCCGCGACAAAAAAAAAAAATCTGCGATTCAGACAGTGGAAGCAGAAATGGATGGATGGAGGAAGGTCGCGAGTTGTTCAGTGACTTGTGCGACAAAATTGGCGAGATGCGAAAACACCCAGAAACAGGAAGGAAATTGGAAGAAATGATGAGGGACAGATTTAGGAACGAAAGTTCGACAAATTACACCAACAATAAGCAGGGCGATGCAAATATTACTAGTAGCAGCTCCACTAATTGTAGTGGACCAAAAAAGAAAAAGAAAAGAAACGTCTATATTGATCCGGCAATAACAGCATTGATGAATGAAAGTTTATCTATGGGTGAACTAATGTAGAAAATAACAGTACATACATAATACAAAACTACTACTAATCTTGAACTTAATTTTGAGAATATTAGAAATAATGGAGGATTCGTAATACGTCGCAATAGGAATAAATCAAGCATAATAGAATCTACATTTTAAAAAGGGAATATTGTAGTCAAGAAATATAATTCACAACTAGGGGAGCAGAATCGAATTGTTGTTTGGTAGATTAATATTTTGGAATTAATACTGACTCAAGATTTCTTTTTTATTCGTGAATAGAAGTAAGTGTTGTTCGTACAGAATAATAATTCGGTTCTGCTAGAGACTGAAATAAATTATTTTTATTTGAGAGTAGAGTAATGTGCATCACGCGCACAGAAAAAGTGCTGAGTTTACATATACCCTTATACGATCGTCGCGAATTTCAGGGTATCCAGAAATATTGCCGTGTTAAAATCACGCACAAAATTTGTGCGCGAGAAGTAAATTCGAACCCCGCGAAACAGTTCTCGGACGTACTTGCTGTCGTCGAGGTCAAGGTTGCAATTGAATCAGCATGATTCGTCCGCGGACGGCAACAACAAGAACAACAACAGCAGCAATGACGACGATGATGATGACAATGACAGCAACAAGCAACAACAACAACAACAACAACAACAAGAACAAGAACAACGCCGCGCCTACTACTTCTTCTTTTGTCTCTTTGCTTCCTTTTCATAGTTGTTCTTCAGCATCACCTTCTGGGATAAGAGATCGGCAGCCCGGTGGAAAGTACCATAGCAATCGATACACAAGTGCTGGACATTGCATGTTGCACATCTCATGAGATCGCCCTCCTTCCTTAGTCCAAGCCAGCCATGCATGATGCACTTAGTCCTTCTCTTGGTTTGAAAAGGGAAGTGGTCTAGGCACCTATTCAACCTGCAGCTTAGAAGTCCCCCATCTGCAAGTGCTTTGTCATTCACTCTAACAGCCTTGAAGCTTCCATCTTCCGCACTTCTTGCGGATCCACATGCTGACGCCAATGGGCTTGATAAAGGAGACACACCACTAGCACTGCCCGGAGTAGATGCAATGAAGAATATTCTAGCCTCGGCTTCTGTGTCAACAGCATCAGGGTTCACCCAGTACTCCCCAACAGCCCGTCTGAAATCATAGTGAACGCCGTACCGAGGCTTCTTCACTCCTGCTTCCTTGCAGACAGTCAAGTACAGCTTGTAGGCGTTCTTCAAGAGCACTCCATGAGACCAAAACATAACAGACCACCACCACTTTCGATTCTGGACCCACCTATCCAACCTGTACACTCCTCTCAGCTGATCAGCAATATTGACGTCCCCCATTCCATTGTTGTAAGTATCCAGTTGGTTGAGACGCAGGAACTTCATCTTCTCCTTTTGGTCAGTGTCGACATTGTTGAAACACACAGTCAGGGATGCCACGATTTGCTTTGCCCGTTACTCCATGACACAGGACTTGTTTTGAATGCCTAAAGGCAGCCTTGTAGAACACAACTGAGTTGTAGAGGTTGTCCATTCCAACATGATGATGCTCATCCTTGAGGGAGTCAAACAGCCACATGGTACGCGAATGAAGAGGTGAAAGCCCCATGTCAAGATACTTTTGGGGAGCTGGATCATTCCTCATGTAGACTTGGTAACAATATCCGTTGTCACAGAGCGCATCAGCTTGGAAGCCATCACCCTCCCTCTTGTATGTGATTCGATGTTTATCAATGTGTTGACCCTTAAAGCGCATAGTCATTTCATCCACTGCAATACTTCGGATAGCATCCAGGCGCGTGGGCACTGCAAATTCATCCACTTAATCAACAGACGGATCTTCCAGTTTGGATAATCCTTCCTTGGGGGATTTGGTATTCGTGGATCTTGGCAAGCAAGAAAAGCCTTGAAGTGCGTGTGTCGCCGCTGGGGATTGCCACTAAGATTGCCATCCATATCCCTGGTGGTGAAGGAGCTGTGGATGAAGTCATTGCCAGCAATACGGTCGGCGTTTGTGGATCGAAGCTTGTAGTCCACTCTTGCTGTAGGGCATAGACCATGTAGGATGTAAAGGCCAAAGAATTGCCGTATTTCCTTAGTTCCAAATGGTTTGAAGTCTTTGTAACACTTGTCGCCGGCGCCAGCAATGGAAGCCTTCCAGTTTGTCCATAGCTTTATTTGTTCAAAGCTGAACAGATCCTCGTCCATCTCCTTGGGATCGTCGTAAAGAGGGAGGAATGCATCTACAAACTCCCACGGGTGGGACTTTGCAGAGAGCTTGTGCTTCTACAGGAACTTGGGATCAGCTAGTACAATTAATTGAAATACAGCACTTCCTGGGAGGAGGCAGTAAATCAAGAACTTACAGTGTGTACAGTATCAATGAAAAAAAACCAAAACGATTCCTACAAACAACATTATTATCATAAAAATAGCGCGGCAAATCAATCAAAGGAAAAAACAGTAAGTTGAGGTGCACGATTTAACAAAAAAATAATGGTAGAACTTAATAGTTGCTGTCCAGTGTCAGGTAAAACCATTGTTACCAATAACACAAACAGCCCAAACAGCAGTGTATCGGGAAGTGACCGAACAAATACAAATGATAGCCAAACATATAGAACCACCGACAGTAGCAACAGAAATATTCTACAGACAACAAAAGACTCCGATAACAATAACTTGGAAAACAACATTGTCAAACATGTCAAAGAAACAGCGTTCAGGAAATTTAAATTCCCGCCAGAGAATACATTTGTGAAGGCAACGATATTCAAAATTGTAAAACAAGCAAATAACAATAAAATACCAAATACGATTGATATAAAGGACCAAAAGTGGAGTGGAATTTATTGTCAAGCAGTCACTGCGTGTAAACACAATGCTCAAACTCTTGCCAGGAAAAACTACAAAGGTAAGCAACCAACAATAAAATGATTGCCGGAATGCACTCTTTCATAATCCTTTCTAACATTTTGGTCGTATTAACACTGACACGTAGACGATAAAAGGAACAACCAGATACCAGATAGTTTCCCAGGAACGGTTCTAATCCTGGACACCCAAGACGTGAACTCAGAAAATAGGTACCAATTGCACGAAGACTATTGACGGAAAAATTCACCAGAATTCAAATACTTCATGAAAAGAATTCTTGGAGCGGTGTCACCAAAACAGACAGACTTCAAAAGAAAATCAGTCAGAATGACAGTCAGTAACATTTTCACCCCAAGCGATGAAGCTTTTGCATTGCTTTTCCTTTACAACAACTACAACTTGTGGCTAAACGTAACAAAGGGCACAAGGTTGAGAAAAAAATTCACCGACAGGAAGTCGGGAGATAAGGAGGGGTGCTGGAGTAACGAGGGACAAGATCTTTACAAATACCTAGTAAGTGAATTAGAAGAACGAAGGGAGGAACAACAGTCAAAAGAATTAGAGACAGAAATACCTAAAATGTACCAAAAGGAAAATGGCAATCATAAACAACAAGATAAGGAGGAGGAGGAAGGAAGTAAAAAGGGAAAAAGACGGAAGCAAAAACGTAGCTTGCTTGAGATTCTCGGCGAAGATGATGAGGACTACAAATTTTTCATCGAATACAATAAAAATGAACAAGAGTAATTGGTGATAACAACATCATTATAGTAGAACCGCTAGTTCATTATTATTTTATGGTTTGCACAATATTGTTCCGGGTCTTCTGTTCGAATATAATACAATAAATGAGGTAATTGCAAAAGCTGATAAAATACTTTCATATTTGTTACAAAATATATTTGTTGTATTTTGGTATTTGATAAGCGCGTACTGTGAATATTGTAAAATGTCGGAGAGTATTGCAAATGTGGAAAAAATACTTTCTTATTAGTAAAAAAAATGGTTGTTGGCTTTTGATATTCAAAAAACGTAGTGTGAGTAATGTGAAAGCGACATAACAGAATTGATTGATGGTTATCAAGAAGCTCATACATTTGTGAAAAAAATTGTAATAGCGCTACAACAATATCATTGTACATAAAGAATATTATTACAAAACATGAGTTTTGTGTGGAAAAAACAAAAATTGAATGGCAAATAAATATTATCGGGGTAAGCATGAAATTGTTTTGTAGAATAGAGAAATTGTGAAGCAACCATAATACACAGGCTGAAAAAATGGATGTGAAAATAGACCTACTTGAAATTGTTGCGTGCAAGAATAGGTAGAGAATTATTTATTGTGCGCGCAACAAAATGTTTCGGAATTTTTTAAAACATCGCACAAATTTGACGAAAGCATGAGCAGTGTTTATGTGACGCAAATGTCAACTTGGGGGGTCACGCCACTTCCGAGGGTCAGGGAACCACCAGCAAGTGTAAAACTAGTTAGAAAAGGCATAAAGGAACTGCCGGTGTATATAAGCATTTGGCCAGGTATTATAATGTTCATAGCGGTAATTTAGCGCATAGTGAAAATTTTCATCAAGGCCAGTGAATATTGAATTCCTTTTGTACGTACGAAAAAGCTACAGTACTCTAACTTACGTACATACATTCCTACGTAACTTACAGTACTGCAGCTGGAATGATACGATACTACGAGTTGAAGATACAACCGATCGAGTCATATGCACCTTCAGTGTTTGGAATAATGAGATGCAGAGGTTATGTCTTTCTCTACTATGCAAGATTGGAGAACGACCGAACCAGAGGTGCAATTGTCATTCTGACACCCAAATTCAATACTTAGTGATCGAACAACAATCATTGTTATGATCAAAGTTCGATACTTCTCATTCTTACGATCAAAGTCCGATACTTAGTAATAGAAGAAGAACACACACTAGAGGTTCACACATGCAATCTCTTGTTAAGTGTGCTATTTTCAAGAAAAGACAGCAGAGGTCCGCATACTTGCTCATGAACCTGTCTTCTGCTGTACAAAATACATGCTGTATTAGTGGCAGCACGTATAGTCGTATAGATACGTGCTGTATTAATAGCGGCAGTATGTACGATCTTTAAAAGAGATACTTGCTCTCCAGCAAGGATCATCTCTTTATCTCATACTTTTGGATTATTTGATTATTCAACCTTAAATCTTGCATCCGACGCCCTGCGTCGTCCTTCTGTAGAACTACAAGCCTAAGGCCTAACTGACTGAGCCCACCGGTAGTCAGAATAGCCCTGATTGTGTGTTGTAAACCAGAATACACAATCGTAGTGGTCATCGAAGAAATATTAGACCCAACAGACCGGCACCTCAACTAGTCTGCAGCTATCATTCCTACTGTCAATCTTCTTTGCCTTTGGATCAAGTCAGCTTAACAGCCACTTTCAAAAGGAAAATAACAGTGGATAGAAAGATATCACCAATAATCCCGATTATAATGAAAAACCGGGTAAACATATCAGGGATAAAAATATCAATGATATGGTTAAGAAGGCCAAGAATTATGATCCCACTGGGAACAAGGGTGCGCATCACTACCCCTTGAGTATGCCTCTCACGATGTACCCCTCCATGATGAAAAAGACAAAGAAGACAGCTTACTCCAGCCAAGAAGTACGGAGGATGATGAAACCACCATACATGAATAAGAAGGCAAGGTTCAATCTAGCAAATCAGAATTGGGCAAAAAGGAAGGATTAACACAATAATTGCTGCACAAGTGTTATCGCAAGGATTAACACAGGAGACACACTAAGATGGTGTGGTATATGAAATATATAGGTTCCAAGAGGACATGGCCAACAGAGGACTTTAGGCTCATACTTGTAAGTAACTCTACTTTAACTTTGAGATGCAAACCAACACAATTCGAGCTGGGGTTTTAATACCAATAGTGTTCTTGGACATACTATCAGTACGGGATTTGCTTTCCTTACCTTTTTTGTGACTTCTTGATACTATGATGTATTTACCCCTCCTCCGTTCTTCTTGGTTGGCACATGTCACCCCCATCTTAGGAAAAATCCCAGTCGTGCGCGCCAAGGATTTTTTACTAGATATGGGCAACACGTGCCAACAAAATCGACTCCTCCTCGGAGCCTCTGAAACAAGTAGCTTGTAACACCCCCTCCTCTCCTAAATACTATGAGGAGGAGAGCAAGGCGTCCGATAACTGTCCCACGACCCCTTTTTTTGTCGCAAGGTACTTTCACCACCCTTGCTTGTGTGTAACTTTGGCACGAGCCCCCCCCTGTGATTCGGTAGCTTCTTTGTAACAAGCTCATTTTCCTAACTCTCAATCTCTGGTTCGCAATTATTTTTTTCCTTGGGTCATGAATAATAATTATTAATTTTTAATATAACCTACCCATACGTTCACGAATCACACCTACTAAAATTAAATACGCAAGGTCATGACTCGCAACCACGTCCGCAGTAATTAACATTAGTGCTCGCGGCACATAACCCTTAAAATTTATCTCCATTGCTCGTAACACACTACCCTTATAATTTAAAAATTGGGCTTGTGACACACTACCCTCAAAATGTATCTCTGTTGCTCGCGACACACAACCAGTAGAATTTAACATGAGTGCTCGCGACACACAACCCTTAAAATGTATCTCCATTGCTCGCGACACACTACCCTTATAATTTAACACTTGGGCTCGCGACACACAACCCTTAAAATTTAACACCATCGCTTGCGACTACCTACCACTACAGTTGAATTATGTGGGCCAAGAATTGTACTAGTAGTATTATATGCAATATGTGTATTATAGGTACTCCTTTCAGTACATTTTAATCATTTGTGTCAAAGAAACTACTGTTTGCAACGGTATGCAATGTATGTAAGATACGTACCTTTTACCCTATGAATCTCCCATTTGTTGGTGTCATTCGGGTGGCATCAAGTTTCCTTTTCTTCTGTTTTTCCCAATTGCCAAACTCATTGTCAATGATCATCAGGGCAAAAGCCTCATCAGTAGCAGAAAATATTTAACTTGTCAGCTCTGTTTCCTTCCTCTGCTTAAAGTTGGTTCCCACTGGATTGATGGCAGAAAGGATTGTTGTTACTGCTGTTTTGCTCCGCTGTTCTGTTCCGTTTGATCGTTCCGTTTTGTCATTCCGTTTCATCCCTTCGTCCTTCTTATGTCCTTTTGTTGGTTTGTTGTTCCTGAAGAATAAAAATAAGAGAAAGAAAGATCAGAAGCAAATAGAATCTCCAACAAATTGCTGTCATTGTCACTTACTACTAGTAGTGTTTCTCATTGTTTTCTTTCATTGCCGATCCGTTGTTTCCGTGCTTTTCATTTTTAAAAATACGGTGCCAACCAACAAGAAGGATGTGTTGCTTTTTGTGTGGTTTTGATTTGGGGTATGTACAGTTTTCCGTTTGTGTACAGTTTTTGTGTGTGTGAACTTTTCTGTTGTTCCATTCTGCCGTACTGTCCCATTGTTCCGTTCCATTGTTCTGTTCTGTTTCATTGGTTGTTCTGTTTTAAGTGCCCTCCTTTCCTTCGTTGGTTCGTTTGATTGTTGTTCTGTTTCAATAAAAATAAAAATAAAAGAAAAAAGACCAGAAACAAATAGTATCTCCAACAAATTGCCGTAATTGCTTGTCACTCACTGCTGTTGTTCTGTTGTTCCATTCTGCCATTCCGTTCTTTTTATTCGTTGTTCCATTTTGAGTGTCGGAGTAGGACAGGGCAGGAGGACACACTTCTTCTTGAGAGGGTGGTTCAAAAAAGAGAAAAAATATTATTCGAAAGGAAACAACAAGAAGATGTACCGGTAGCAAAGAAGGACAATCAACTTGAAAACGAGGAGAACAAGAAGGAGGATCTACTACAACAACATCATTGTGAAGAAAAACAACAACTACTACATCATGTAGTAAGAAGAACAAGAACAAAAAGAAGCGAACGCAAGAAGAAGAAGAAGAGATGCACCCAAACTATTTGCAGTATGACGGGAAGAACAAGACTGCAACAAAAGAAGCAGAAGATGAATACTCGTCCGTACAAACTATGCAAATACTGGTGTAAACAAGTGAGACTTATGGTTGTACCGTACCTCCTGTACTAAGGCAAGAATGTTATTCTATTCTACTACTGTTTTGGACACTGATACAAAACTGTGGAGAACCGATCTACTTTTAGCGCCAGACGAACCGGAACTCCACCTCGCCCTTGAGAAGCGCCAATTATGACCCCGTAATTACTACGCACCGTAGATAAATCCCTGCCGTACGGTACCGTACGGTACGACAAGTAATCTAACTTGCGGTTGCATCCAATGTTCGAATCGATATCGAGAAATTTTGCAGGCCCCATACAAAAAAAAACCCCATGATGCACAACACTGAACATCATCATAATACTCGTAATCTTACTCTTGCGTCTTTCCGGAGCAACCCAAACCACGAACAGTTAGTACGTAGTCCATTCTCCCGGGTTTGCACCGTAGTTATACAGTAGTGCCAATGGAAGGAACTGATAATGGCACGGTTAACAACAACAACAACAACAACAACAACAACAGCAACGGCAACGGCAATCATTTCGGTTTGTGCCAAGAATAATACTTCTAACAATAACAATAACAATAACCAGAACAACAGCAACACGGACGAGAGAGAACACGCGATGCCAATGCCAATGCCAATGTCATTCCGATTGCCGTCACATCCATCGACGCCTCCGTCGTCGTTGTCGTCCACCCTTTCTTCGCGGCAACGGCAACATCAACGGCAACGGCAACGGCAACAACGGCGATCGCTGTTGCGTCGTCCACTTGGTTTGTCCCTCTTGCTCATCTGGACGATGGCGATGGCCGCCATCAGCATTCTCGCGGCTTCGTCGGTCGTGGGTCTCGGCAACAGCAACGGCAACGGCAACAACCAACACGACACGAACAGCCAACACGACAACATAAACGATACCGGCAGCAGTATCGACCCAACGAGTTCCAACAAAAACAAAAACAACAACAACAACAACAACAACAACAGTCCGGTGGGATCGGAAGGTGACTCGGAACAGAGCGAAACCGAAATCGGGACAACCACCGACGGTGGCCAAGAGAGCGTTGCTGGTGTTGGTGTTGATGCTGTTGATGCTGTTGATGCTGCTGCAACAGCAACAGCTGCGACGGTGCGAATTCTGGATCCCGTGGACGACCTTTGGCAATTGCTGGCGTCTCACCGAATCGAACCCCAACCCAACCACCGAATCTTGATCGTCCTCGCCTACCGCGAATCGTGCGACAAGAGCACGGATCTCTTGCGCCGGCTCGTCCGCGACGCCCTTCCACGGCTTCGGTTCCACAACAACGATAACAACAACAACGATAACAACGATAACAACAACAACGATAACAACAATGACTACAACGATGGTGGAGGTAGCGATCCGCAGATGATCTTTGTACCGATGCCGATCGAGGGTGTCGGAACCGAGGGGAACGCGAACGCGCGACTCGTGGAACGAATGGGGATCGACCGGGTTCCCGCCCTGTTCTTTTTGTTGGACGACGACACACGCGACGACGACATCGACAACGACACCGACAACGACACCGACGACACGAGGTCGCCCCTCTTTCAAGCGGGCCAGGTCGTTGGCCGGATGCTCGCGTCGCGGCAAGAGTACCGCGGTCGGTCGGACACGACGATTGGCCTGGTCGGGGGACTGGGGCACTACCTGTCGCGGCTGCGGCTGCGGCTGTGGCCGAGGAGCGGGAGCGCAACCGGCACCACCACCACCATCCCCCCGACCGCGATCCGGGCGCGGTCGCTGGAGGACTTGCGGCGCAGAATCCCCCCCCGGTCCCGGAACAGAAACGGGAACAGAAACGGGAACAGAAACGGGAGCGGGAACGACCAATACCAGTACCAGTACCACGACACCTTGTTCCGGCACCCCCCGCTCCCACTGGATCCGGAGTGGTCGGAGGAGGACGAAAAATGGATTCGGTACATGATGGACGACGACAACAATAACGATAACGATAACAACAACATCAACAACAATAACAAACACGAACACGGAGAGCCCTTTCGGGTGGTGGTGCAGTGCCGTCGCTACCATCCCGCAAACAACAACGCAAATGCAAACCACAACCCGGAGAACTCGAATTTAGTGAACTTCGCGAACGACGACGACGACAACAACAACAACAACGACAACGACAACAAAAGGTACGCAATGCGACAACTCTACGATGAATTCGATCGAGCGGCAAGACTGCTCGGGGCGAAGCACGACACATTGTTTTCGATTCTGGAACCACCGAACAACACCACTATTATAACTACAACTACAACTACGAGCGATTCGAATTCGGAGTCGGAGTCGGAGTCGAGCAGCGGAAACCACAGCGCAGCATCCTCGGGAGGAGATTCGTCGTTGTACTCATTTTGCGGCAAAGAAGAACAAGACGACGACGACGACGACGACGGCCGCATCCAAATCTGGGACGTCGTTGGGTTGGACGGCAACGACGGCGACAACGACGGCGAATCGAAACCGGACGGCGCAAACCGCGAACAAGAAACACCAACGCCACCACGACCACTTTCGTCACCGCCGGTGGTGCGGTTCGAGCATCCCCGAACCGTCGATCCCCCCCCACCGTCGTCGTCGCCGTCGTCGTTGGGCTCGGGATCGGGATCGGGCGTCGGTAGTGCTTCTGTTTCGATTACGGACGAGCTGAGCTTCCTGCTCCGGCCGGAACTGTTGTGGTTCGATCGCAGGGCGACGGCACCGATCGCTTTTCACCCGCGGTACAAGCAACACGCCGTGTTGTTCGTCGATCTGCACGACCACGCCCGCAGCGCACCGACCACCCGGGACGCCGTCCGCATCTTTCGGAGGGAGTGCCGGAACCTGAGGCGGAAGCAGGAGGAACAAGAACACGAGCAATCACAATCACAATCACAAGAACCATCACAATCACAATCACAATCACTACAAGAAACAGTTCTTCTAGACCGCCGAAATTCGGCGGTTGTGTGCATGGTGGTACCGGTGCGTTTTATTGTGGTTTTGGCGCTTGTTGCGCTTTTTGGCGTCGTCGTGGCATCGATGGCGTGGCATCCATGCCGATGTCGTTGTGTGCTTTCGTCCCGAATCCCGATTTGTTTCGTTTCCGTTCCGTCTCGTGCTCGGTTGCTGCTTCTCGTTCTAACGTTGCTATTGCTTTTGCTGATGTCTTTTTGCGGCTGGCTGGCTGGCTGGATGGATGGATGGATTGATGCATTGCACTCTGCGACCGACTATTTTTTTCTTCTGGGCATTCTTGCTCTTATTCTGATTGTTTGTTTTCTTTTCTTTTCTTTCTGCTATTGATAGAGCACCGAAATCCGCGTTCTGAACACGTTTGGCATTGATATTTATTCCCAATTGGACCAGAAAGCCACGGAAAAGATTCGAGCCACGGTGTGCCACCACCGCCGCATGCAGAAACAACAATCCGACAGCAGCAGTGGAGATGGCAATGGAAAGAGAAACAGCGATGGCAACAGCGATGACGACCAGTTCTGTGACGACGTTGGTTGGTTCCGACACGGACACGGACACGGACACGAACACGGACACCAAATCGGACGACTCCAACTTTTCCTCCGTGCTGCCGACGCTTCTGGTGACGCGCCGACGAACCGACGGCACGGGTGGCATCGAACGGCACTACCTCGATCCTCCCATCACCCAGGCAGCCATCGGTCGGTTTCTCGACGACTTTGTCCACGGCCGAACGACACCCGAGCGAAAGAGCGGCCCGTACCCGCACCCATATACGAACAGCGAGAAGCGCGACGGCGACGACCAACAACAGCAGCAGCAGCAGCAGCAGCCGCATCAGCATCAGCATCAGCAGCGACAACCACCACTACCACCACCACCACCCCCGACACCCAACACGGTGTTTCCCGCCAACAAGCACTTTGTACACCTGCTCACCGCGGCGTCCCTGCCGGACTTTCTGAGCGCCAATCGAGCGAAACACGTGCTGGTCCAGCTCTACGCCCCGACCTGCGGGCACTGCAAACGCTTCAACACGATCTGGAACTCGCTGGGACGGTTGATCGACTACCTAGAGTGGTCGGACAGGCTGGTGCTGGCCCGGATCGATGCGACGGCGAACGAACCCGAGATCGTCGTTCCGGGCATGGTGGCACCGGCGTGGCTCCCGGACCTCTTTTATTTTGGGGTGGGAACGGTCGACCACCCGGTCCGGTACGAAACGACACCGTTCGCCGACGAGGTCGAGCTCGGGGGGGATTGGCGATCCCCTCGAGATCATTGAGTGGTGGATGGACGAGGCCGGGGATTCCATCGACGAATCCGAGCTCTTGCGGGCACTGTCACCGGAAGACGTGCCGCTCCGGTAGAATCCAATGCAATGCAATTCAATTCAATTCAATTCAATTTAATCCATCGGAATCGTTGCGTTTATCGGTGCCGCGCACACTTGCTCGGGTTCCCGGCGTCCGTTCGGCTTAAAAACGATTTGAAACGATAATAAGCACAAGTAGTCGCAGAAATTATTATTTTGTTTTTTGTTTCGTTCCATCGATATCGTAGGTGCGTGCCACCCAAAACATAGTGCAAGGCCGGTTTTCAATAGTGGTACCAACAAATAAATCGATTTTCGTTCGTCTGCATAGTATGAACTTTTTTTAGGCGTAAAACGAAAGGCGACGGCTTTGCGGGAGTTGGTCCGAAAACGAAACACATTGCGTCCCGTGTTTTTCATCTCTTGCGGTTCAATTTAGTTCGGTTCAGTTCGGTTCAGTTCAGTTCAGTTGCAGTTCTATGGGAATGTGTTGTGTTGGATTCGTTCACTTTGGATGGCTTTGCGGATGTACGGATGAGTTCACTCCGCATTGGCTTGGCCGGGCCACACGCTCGTCTATACTATGGTGGTTGTTCGAACCATCGTTAGCATTCACCAAGAGAACAACTACTACATTATTATAAAAAGTTTTTGCTTTTCTGTCGGGTTTGTTGTTTCGAAAGAAAGAAAACAGTTCAATGCCTGGTGTTGTGCGGTAGAGCCACAGCACAACCACGAGTACGTATGGTGTCTGCATTTGCTTCGGCGCAATGTTAGTACGAAGTATTTTATTGGAATGGTTCACGAATTGAGAATAACCGGTACTCCGTAATTATTATTTTCGTTTTCGGCCGGAGCGGATGGGGCCGAAAAAAAATGGAATGAAAAAGGTTCACCACGCGCGCATAACCGTCTGATCCGTTCTGGTCGGTCCCGCTCGAAATTCAAATTTGTTTGAGTTTGGATCGATCCGCGTTCATGAATAAACATTGGAAGATCACAACATCATTCCCATCCGTGCTCCTTCCGACATACGGATCGATACGATACGATACGATACGAAACCAGTCTACAGTATTCTGTGATTGCTACTACTAGCTCGATCTGTTGATTGAAGCAATCTATGCAGCCAGTATAATCCTAAACAAACATACATCATGAGCATCGAAGAGAGGATTAGCGATTACGTTCAGCAGCAATTCCAGGCCTTTCAGCTCGAGGAGGACGATCTGGGTTCGGATCTTGCTGCGTCGAGCCGAGTGGCATCGGGCATCGGACGACACGTTCACATCCTGGTTCTCAATAATGGACTCGACGAAGACAGAAACAAAAACAAAAACAACAATGAACCCGATCCAGAAACAGATGATAATAACAACCCGATACAACAACCCTCCGCCACCACTTCTGCGTTTTTGATTCCATTGCTGATCAAATACACCGATGCGGCCTTATGTACGGAGATAACTGCCGACAACAGGGTTGCTGTGAGACGGGTGTTCCATTTGATTGCTGCCGTGGCGTGCGGTCTGTCCTCGGACAACGGGGAGGCCATTCGTGAAGTTCTGGACCGCGCCCAACTATTTTCGACCGTGCTCTCGGAGAAACTCCGAAGCCAGGCTTGCATCCTTCTGGGACGTGTAGCTTCCCACCTTGGTGCGGTCTTGACTCGCCACCAAAAAAAGAACAAATCGAAGGACGAATCGGAAAGTTTCCGCGACGGCTTGGCAGCCATCGAAACGTTTCTGGTTCCCCGATTGACCGACAAGAGCCAAATAGTTCGCCAGAGTGCCATTCAAGCATCCGGGATGTGGTTTGGCTCGCGAGCAAGCCACCAAGGACATAACGGAAGATGCCCCCGGCGCCGAGCTTCTCGAGGGTCTTCTCTGGTCGATGTGGCACGACCCATCGGTTGCCAATCGTGCCGAGGCCGTGCAAGCTGTACCGATCGATTCTGCCGAGACGCTCGATCACGTCATCGCTCGCATCCACGACGTCAAAGAGAAGGTCCGGGTTGCAGCGATTGATTCCTTGCGTCTCAAGGTAGATCCAAGAAATAGGGAAATCATGACGGAAGAACACTTTCGCGACATTGCTCGGCACGGATTGACCGAACGTTGTGAGAACACCAACCTAGCTACCACAAAATTGATTTGCACGAAATGGATGAAAGCCGCACAATTTTGTCCCCGTGGAATTGCTGCGCTTCATGGGTGTAACTACGTTCGAGGAGGAATGCGAAAAGACACTCAGGGTGGTGGTGAACACGGCACGAACATCCGGCAGTGCAAGAAGCAACGCGATTCTTCAAGAACTAAGCGAGCCAGAAATCCGATCGTTCTGTTCAAACCTGGAACGATCCATGATCAAGCTCCGGGATTCAAGTGTAACATTTGACGAATATCAACTTTTCTATACGCGAGTAGCATGCTCGAGTGCCAAAGAATCGTCGGAGCTAACCTTTTGCACAAAAAGAGGATTTCATGGCGAAAATAACTCCAGATATTCCAACATTGTGTGACTTGTTTCAAAAACACGTGTATCGCTTTGTGGAATCTATTCACGAAGATGACGAGGAGTGCATGGACCAGGAGTGTTTCGTCTGCCTTCAGCTTCTTCAGCTGGCCAAGGTATCGGGCCTTCAAGAAGAGGGGAGCCGCCGCCATTTTGCAAACGTTATGACTGGTGTTTTGGCAAACGCGGAAACTCCCGATGACCTCATTGAAGAATGCGTGGAGTCTCTGCGAGCTACTTACGAGAATGAATTCGATTTCTTCAATGCTATCTCTTTGATCCTTGCAAACCTAACATCAGCAGGTAGTTCTGGTGATAGTGGCTCCACCGATCATACGCGGGTTCTGTTCATTTTCTCTGTTGTTTTAGAAAACGCCCCCTCGACTCTTTCGACTCACGATCTTTTCGATGTCATGACTAAAATCATTCTCTCGGCAGTGACCAACTCCAATCGGACAGTTCGTGAAATCGGAATTTGCTGTTTTGGAAAGTTGGGCCTGTTTTCGAATCCAGCTACCATCCTCTCTGAATTCAAACCCATCCTTCTGGAAGTTGCGGCAAACGAAGAAGAGGCGGTCACTTGTCGAGGTCAAGCTCTTCTTGGTCTGTGTGATTGGGCTCTTTTGTTTTCGGATATTCTACAGCCATCCAATGACTCGAGTAGTCCGGGAGAAAGTTTGTCTTTACTTCGCATTGTACAAGAAACGATTCAACACAAAAACACCACGCTAGCCACCATTGCTGCAGAAGTAGCCACAAAATTGTTATTTTCGGCTAAAACCTCGGATAACAGTGTCCTTGCTTTCCTCCTGGTCTCATTTTTAGATCCAAACAATTACTCGGAACACAGCGAGCGGAATGATGAGGACGTTGATGTCAAGGACGTTGGCTCTCCTTTGAGATTACAACAACTCTTGAGTATGTTTTTTCCTGCTTTCTGCCTAAAGTCTAGTGAATGTCGATCGAATCTTCTCGATTCCATCGAGAAAGCACTGGAGTTGGCATTGGATGGCTCAACGACCAAGAAAAGTAAAAAACGCAAGGCTGCCTACCCATTGGTGAAGATAGTCGATTACGTATCCTCCATTGCAGGCAATGGCGGAATTATGTCTGAAAGTCATTCATCGAATGAAACTCCAGGAACCTCCGCAACAGCAGATTTTGATCCAGTGTTGTCGGCTAGTCTTCAGGTAGCAAGATTCGTGACCAAGAACGAGCAGGAAATGAATGTTACACAACTGAGATCGTTGTGTAAATTTTTGGGAAACCAAGATATCCAAATCGAAAACCGTGAAACGGAACGACTGGGAAAGCTCAAAGATTGTATGTACGACCTTTCTTTTCTGGAGGATTCCGCGAGCTTAAAAGCCTTACGACCTTTGATAGACTTGCTCTCTACGGTCAAAGGATACGAAGACAATAACGATGACGAGGAGGAGGAGGACGACGATGAAAATGATGATGAAATATTTGATCATTCATACAGTGACGAGGAAACGATCAGCGAGGGATCAATAGACGACGAAACCGTTCCCGAGAGCATAACAGTCGGGTACGATGGCAGGTCCACAGAGAATAAAGAAAACCCTCCTTCGCTTGTGAAGACACCAAGGACGAATCGAAGATCCAGTCTACAGAGCAATATTTCCGTATTGGGATCGATTGGCAGTCCAAACGCCTAATCAACCAATAATTATTATCTGCAACCCTGGGAAGGTTCGAGTGACACAAACACCTGGCCTATTTATCGTTGCTTCTACTAGAGAATTGTGGCATGGGGAGAATATATATATATATATATTATAATATATATATATATATATATTATATATTCACACGTAGCATATTCAAGTTGTTCTTTTTAAAACAAATATTTGTAGTTCAAAAATTAAAAACCATTGTATCCGCAGTCGTACTATTTGTTGTAATATACGAATTCAATAGGAGTTGACAACTTTCCGATACTAACAGATGGGGTGAGATGAGCGGAAAACCCTGGTTGTTGGGTATAACTGTAACATAAAAGCCATATATGGTGAGCACTGGCTATTACAAAGTACTTCGTGTGTGGCAAGGCCGGTTCGTTTATCACAGAAGCATCGGATGTGTATGGTGTAGTAAGTCCAGCTCCTCGAGTTGGGTGATCCAAAACCCACTCGATCGATCGAGACTGCACCTACTAGTCCTACCATACTAGTGCCTTGCTGACGGCATCCAACCAACCAGTGATGATTTCATTTCGTTGGTGTCTTTGCGAACTGTAAGGGGAAATGAAATTGGTAGATAATTCTGTACTATCGACAGTAAATTACTAGATAGTACTCGTACTCGTACCTTAGGTAAGTAGTAGAGTCTATAAGTGATGAAAAAAACTCCTTGCGTGCGGGATGTTAGTGGTATGGAAATACTGCTCCTAAGATACTTCGTAAATTACTGGTGTGCCCATGCAGTACGAATGTATTTATTATTATTTTTTCTCATAGGACAACACTCCGGACATGCTTTCCCCAGCAGCTGTAGCTGTAGCTGGAAAGTAATGGAAGCACAGAAGAGGGTGTATGGTACTCGTACTCGTACTCGTATTATGTAGTCTTATTTTGATGGTTGAAAGTTTGCTTGACACCGAACGGATTGAAGATTGAAGTTCCCGTGTATCTGTCGGAAGATCACAAAACAGATACTACGGTAGTACCGTCTCAGGACCCGGGAAGTAATCTTACTAATACTAGTTCGGTAAAAATCCCGGAAGGCTCACGAACACAGTCTTATTCCATGCATTGGGGTCTGGGTGGGCACATACTACGGTAGTAGTACCTTTACTAGCACCGCAAGACTCCGTACGGTATGGAAGTAGGTATCACAGAATTCTGTCAGATGATAATCATCATGATCTGTCAAAGAGAAAGAATACGGTACGGTACGGTACTCGTACCGTACAGTAATTCTGATTGATTCGAAAAATAAGTATCTTCTGTCATCGGTAATTGCCATACGATACTCGCACCGTAGGCTCTTCGAGGGAGTTCTGGATCGTCGGCGATGTAATCCTCTCCGCCGTTCGTCATAGCCCAAAGATGTCATATACGACAACAGATGATTCGTTTTCTTGGTTTTTAAAAAACTGACACATGTTCAACACATGCTCAATTAGTGGAATCGACCTTTGGGTTTCGTGTAGGGAGTTAAGCATTCATGTGAAGTGCACGCGTCGGAGGGAAACGATGCGTGGCTTTCGCCACAAAGAACAAGAAGAATGAGGCGCCGTCACGCCCGGGGAAGGGGTTGCGCTGTTTTTGACAAGACTAAGTTGAATTTGGAAGGGGTCGGAAGAAACTGTTTTTATTTTCGAATGTTTTTTAACAGAAACACAGAACACCTGAAATTCGGATTTTGATTCTGGATTAGGTAGTCCCGCTTTCCGTTCCAACAATGCACTATCCGGGACCACATATTCCAACCGCTCGCGATCAAGCTCTATGGATTCCCTCTAAATTTCTACGCGAGTATTGCCATACCCGGCCTGCGTTCAAACGTCCGTTGCAGTGGAGCTACGGCTATATCAATAGTGATTTATATTATAAGTCTGAATTTTTGTCTGTTCACACTGTTTTCTAGCCCAACTTAAATACCAATACTGGCTGGCGTCTACCAATACTTTTTCTACGGGCGAAGTGATGTACGCACCGTAGAAAAAGTACCAAAGCGAGTTATTCGGGATGCCATACCCGCTCCTACCGCACTCGTACCAGTAGGCGACACAACGAAGCGAGGTAAATTTTGATCGCGGGGGACCTTGATAGATTCCTTTTTAGAGCCCTCTCAACGGATCAATTTTTCGAATGGAATGCCCGCAGCCCCCCGGACGCCCCGCTACCACATGCGAAGTTTCTTCGAAAGTGTCTTATCTATTACCGGAGTATATTATTTATAGGACTTTCCTTGTGACATAAGTGAAGTTTAGTTGAATGAGAGTTGTTCTTTTTGGTAGCGACCAATTCTAAACCGCGGCGATCTATTTAATGTGTAGCATCGAAGAACAACATGTGAAGTCTGATAATTAACGATCAGTAATTCACTTAACTACATAACATCGCAGAACAGGGCTAAGCGCAACTACAATCCCAATGATTCATGGAGACGAGGCGTACATTCCTCACTGTGTGCTCTCGTGCTACCATTTAGGTACTAATCTTACCGTATCTGTACTCGTACCGTATCCGTACCAGTACCGGTATATATTATTTTATGGCCTAATCTTCGATTTTGATCAAGGGAAGCAAAAACAATAACTGCATCAACAACGAGCCGAGGCATTGAAAGTTGTGCAAAGACAACAGAACAGAACAGAGTTGAACAGAACAGCGCAGCGCATTACCGAATCTCGTTTTTGAATCTCGTTTTGGGATGCATTGCAATACTATTGACACCACAGCAACTTGCACCACAACCACAACCACAACTACAACCACCACAACAAGCACCTACAAACGATAGATATCTTTCCACGAAGAAGCAGAAGCAGAAGCAAAAACAGAAGGAGAAGCAGAAGAAGCACCATGGCGAATAATGCGATCCGGAACAGCAACGACGACTTTGCCCCCGTCGGCAGCGAAGTACGACTCCGCAGCACCAGCCGCAATTCCAATTCCAATTCGCCCATCAACATGGATTCGGATTTTGATGACGACTGGGAGGTAGATCCGTTTTCCCTCTCCACCAAGGAGATTGACGTCTTGTCCGCGTTCGGGGGTGTCGTGGAGGATGCCGTGGAAGATCTAGTGCAGCAACACAATTCGAATTTGAACCAGAATTCCCGATCATTATCGGTGCCTGTTCCGCTCCCCCCTCGTTGTTCGTCCGACACTACAACTGCGTCCACCAATTCTAATCACAGTCACAATCCCCCCTTTAAACGCAAGAGAAGCTACCCCCATCGATCCCGCGTAGACGAGACGGGAAATTCGGTTAGCGGTGAAACTGAAACTGAAACTGACACTGAAACTGAAATTGAAACTGGTGCAGGAAGGACGATGATGGGTGGATCGAAGAACTCTGCGGCTTCACCGTCACCGACAACGATATCGATATCGACTTCGACTTCGACTTCGAACAAGAGAAAGTCGGACTCCCTCCCGATTCTGAGGAGAAAGAAGAAGCCGAAGGGCATGCCGAAGAGACCCCTGAGCGCCTACAATCTCTACTTTCAGGCGGAACGAACCAAGATCATTGCCAACCAGCAAGAGAACAACGGGCCGAGGATCGGCTTCGAGGGATTGGGAAGAATCATCGGGAAAAAATGGCGGGATCTGGGCAATGCCGACAAGAAGGGATACGAGAAGCTCGCCGAGACGGACAGCGAGCGCTACCGCAAGGAAATGGTAGCCTACAACGAGAAGAAGGCCAAGCGATACGAGGAAGAAGACAAGCGGGCGGCGTCCCGGACGCCCGTCCTGTCGAGTATTGCCGAATCGTCCTGTACCGGTACGAACCCGAATCACTGCCACACCACAACCCTGGATGCGGGATTTCCGAAGGGGCCGCACTCGTTTCAGGTCGTCGCGATCGGGGACGGATCCAGAAACTCCGCCCTGCTCACGCATCCTCCCCGGTCGATGGTTTCGTCTGTTTCGATGCTTCCCCCCGGAGCAGCTTCTGTATCGTACCAGCCGATGCCTCCACCTCTCCAACACCACGGTGTTTTGGAGGTTCTTAATCCCCATATGAGTTGTGGTGTGGTGCTGTTGGTGGTGTTGGTGTTGGTGTTGGTGTTGGTGTTGGTGGACCTGTCCCTGGACCGGCGCCACCGAACTATTTTTCGCGACCGGCAGCCCCCGGCACTGTTGCCACCGAACACCAACCGCCACCACCGTACCCGATCGAGCGGCGCAACAGCAACAACCACAACCATAACCACAATCCCAATTGTCCGATGCCCCCGGGTATGGAGGTCGTATTGGCCGACCACAACGGCATCGATCGCAAGTATACCGTCCAATATACGTGCTACTCGATGACGAGGCAAAACGCCAACCGGTACATCGATAGTCTCACGACGGGGATCAACCACAATCAGAATCACAACCACAACCACAATCCGCTGAATTCGGGTTTGATTTCCAATTCCACCGCCCCTTCTCAGGCGCCAGCAGCCGGAGCCATAGGTACGAATCCATTTTACGGTGGTCACAACAACTGGGGTTGAGTGTGCTGTGTAACAAACAGAAACACACAGACACGCACACATCCACACATCACGACGATTCGATTGAATTCAATTTTGGCGGCGCACACTCGTTGTTGGTTCCACTAATGTATGTAGGATGTTTGGTATTCATATTACTATACCGTATCTAGTGAGAAACAACAACACAACACAACGCAACAAAATATATTGCGACAATTTTAGTATATTTTAGTTATAATAATATATTGTTACACAGTTTTCGATTGCCCTGCACTACGGTATACACTACGGATTTGGGAATTACGATTAGTATTCTTGATTGCTTCTTGCAAGCAATAGCTTCCAAGCAAGAACTCCTTTCCTCCATTCTCGTCTCGAGCTGTTTGTGTTTGTGCAACAGTTCCGCACGGCAAAGGCTGCGATCTTAGCAGCCGGCCGTTCCATGTACTATACTGTATAGAACAGTACCAAGTGGTATTATTGCACCATTGCTTGGCAATTTCTCGCATCATAATATTAATAATATTATTATTGTAGTACCGTACCGTTAGTACCGTTCCGTAACGTACACCGCTCGTAGTCGTATACCGGCATCGTACCGTACTACTGCCAAGCCAGATCGACCAGAGCACGCTTCTCATCCGGACTGTCTCGTCTCGTCTCGTCTTCGCTCCGGGCCTGCATTGAGTGTGTGGTGGTCTGGGTGTAACGAACGTGCAGTATGCGCACCGCAGCTACGGTACTCGTACTATGGGAATATTACCAATCAAGGTTTTCGTGCCGTATGCAAAAAATGGCTTGCGCATTGTAAAATATGATGATAATATTATTATTATGGCGATCAAAGGTTCTCTTTTTGTAAAACTGATACACTGTAGCGGTAATAAGAATAGTAATATCACTGCAAATACTGTAATTAGGCACTACAAATGTGTAATACTGTGCCAAATCAAATAGGTACCGTGAGGGTGCACTCTTTTAATACAACCCAAAATACAACAGTACAAAAACCATGTAGAACTCTACGTGAGTAGAATAAGCGCGCGCAAATATACAGCAAAGAGAAGCTACACGATCAGCGAGAGATGCTACACATCAGCGAGGCACAAACTCCGCTGAATTCTGCATCAAAAAAACTTCCAAGTCCGATCACTGCAAATAACACGTGAAAATACAGAAACAGAAATAATTTCGATTCATATCATGACAGAAATTGTCCATCGATTACATGTAACATCTAATCGCTAATACAACAAGCAATCGATCGATTGATCGATCGATCGATCGATCGATCATCATTCCATCAAGGCACAAAGCCCGCTGGCATGTGTATCAAAGAAAATTCCAAGTCAGATCACTGCAAATAACACGCCAATATACAGAAACAGAAACTATTTTTATTCATATCACGACAGAGATTGTTCATCGATGATAGATCCGATCGGCGATCCGATCAATCATACGATTGATCATCCGATCAATCGATTGAATTGAGGCACAAAGCCCGCTGGGGTGTGCATCAAACAAAATTCCAATTCAGATCACTGCAAACAACACACCAACATACAGAAACAGAAATAATTTTGATTCATATCACGACAGAAATTGTTCATCGTCGACATCGATTACATGTAACGTCTAATCGCTAATACAGTTAGAGACCGATACGATCAACCGTATCCTACACTTCTTGGTACATGAAAACTTGAACTTCAAAACACTCTGCTATCAGCAACAACAGGGGGGGATCCCCTATCCAATAGCAACACACTCCACTCCACTTGACAATCCACCAATCGAACGCCGCCGTCGCCCTCAACGGAGCTGGAAATTTCCTCCCTGCCTCTCATCTGGGCGCATCTTCCGAATCAGCTGAGTCATAGTACAGTCTCCATAGCAACGCTTGATCTTGGCAATGGCTGTGTTCACATCATTCCCCCGGTCTAGGAGCCTTTCCATACATCCCCAAAGAACCTTCCGATTGCAATACTTGTACTTCACTCGGCCTCGCTCCACAGCAGTGAACTCCCTCGCCGGCTTCCTCCCTCCAATGCCATTCTGATACTCATCCCACAAGGCTTGGATGGTCTGTGGTCTATCAAACAGGAGCGCTGGTCTTTCTACCACCGGAGCCCCTTGACGCGGATTTGCAGATGGTCTGCTGCTTGCTCCGAACCCAACTCTCATCCGCGCTGCTGGTGCTAGTGTCAACCCGCGAACCATCTGACTAACAATCTTAATCTCCCTTCGAAGCTCAGCAAGCTCTGAGATCTGATGGTTCCTAATCTCTGCTACATTGGTTTGAGTGGTGGATAGCTTGGCATAGATAGCATTCCTCCATTGCTGCCCACCTCTACCAAACGCGCCTCCGCCATCTCCTTCTTCACCCTCAGGGATCTCATCTAGCCATACGATTCCATCGATATTGGAAGCAACAACTTCAGCTCTACGAATAGGATTCACCCCATCCTCAAGTCTCCCTTGCAACAGCTCATATCGCCGTACAATCTGTTGCTTCAGTCCAAGGGGGATATAATCTGCAACAGCAGGATCAAAGCAAGCCCAAAGCAAGGGCTTTGCTAGGATAGCAGCGACGTCATCCCCAAAGGCTCCTCGAATCGCAGGAGCTACTGAAGCACAAAGCCAGTCATCTGTTAGGCCACTGTCATCCTTCTCCTTGTACAAGCAAATCCCACGATGGGAAAGCTTGCTACCAGCATTGATATCTGGCCAGTCCAACTGCACATCCAAGTACCAATCTTGCATACTCCTAGTCTTCCATCTAGCTCTGTAGTTAACATCATCACGAGTCGCGCCTCCTCTCCTAGCCATAGTTGTAGCCCACTTCTTAACTGAATGAGTCCCTAGCCTTTGCTGCCTTCCAAGGGGCCTAAACTGATCACCTTCTATGATAGCCTTCAGAGCCTTTTGATAGGCCGTCTTGCACTTGTCGGCTTCCTTGTTCTGGGCTTTCAGTGGGGACCTGGAGTCTGTGTCTCCCTCAGCAAACAGCCATTGACTCAACCGGCCCGCGCCACTACCAAGCCATGCCTCCAGGTAGATAGCAAGGCCAATTAGTACACAGTACCTGTGATCCATAGCGCCCATCAGCAGCTGTAATGGACAATCTCCCTCATCATGGACATTCTTCGACCACCTCATCTGAATCGTAAGATAGCCAGCGTATGTACTACTAACCTGCAAGTTTGCCTTCTTCATGTGTGAGGTGTCATCCCCTCTTGCAATCAAGTGCAGCTGGACTCGGAGCATTGCCATGTGCCGGAGACTTTGGAGGCTTTCTCCAATGGCTGTGAGGTCAAGCATTTGAGCAAACTCTTCATGTGTGAAAGCCCTATCAGCAGACGTTTCGACGCCAAGCTGCCGGGTTTCCTTCTTAGCCACAGCTTTGATCAGTCGATTGATCTTGATAGATCTAGTAGGATTGCCTGTCTCATTTGTTTCGTCCCAAGCTGCAGTGTTAGTCATGAAGTAGGAAATAGCTTTCTTCCAATATCTCAAAGTGCTAGACCGCCCACCAACTGGATTATCGTCTATTCCTGGATCCTCCATCCCATACACCTTCAAACACATCCATTTGTAGATGTGATCTGGCTTAACAGCGTTGAGCTCTTCCTCGTTGAACACCCGGTCGGTGGCATATTCATGCCCTCCAGCAATATGGGACATCAACTCCAACAAGATGCGGTGGTATCTTAAGAGCTGAGTGGGGGCATTCACATCATTGGGTAGAATTGGATCCGGTCCCCTTCGTGCCGGTCCTCTTGTTCGACGGGGGATCACTCTTCCTCTTGTTGTTATTGTTGCTGGGGGGGGCGGCGTCGCCATTGGCACATCATCGTCGGCAGCGGCGTCATCTAGGACTTCATCCTCATCATCAGAAGCTAAGGCTAAGGCAGCTAGCTCACCTAGGCCATTATCTTCAGCTTCATCGTCCTCCTCGTCCTCCTCATCCTCATAGTCCTCCTCCTCATCCTCCTCCTCTGGAGGCTCCAGTGTGTCGTCGTCTGAGTCACCATCTTTTGCTGCTGCAGCTGCTTCAGCTCTTTGTATGACAGCTCGCGCACGCCGGATCGCTGCAAGGTCTTTTGCTTGCTGCACAACCCTTGCTTCCTCCCTTGGTGTTCTTGTTGCAGGATCCATGTCAGCTAAAGCTGCTGCTGCTTGGGCTCTAGCACGCCGTTCACGGGCCCTTTCACGGGCCCGAATGTTCTTCGGATCCATGCTCAGCTGACGCGGCATCTTGTTGTTGTTGTCGTCCGTTGCTTGTTGCTTGTTGCTTGTTGTTGCTTGTTTTGCTTCGATCGATTTGCAATTAGATCGATCGATCGAAAAAAAGTGAGCTTTTGGCTAATCGATCGAAAATCAAGTGATCTAATCTACTCCGTATCTACTAATCTAAGAATCGGAGTGCGATCGATCGATCGACAATTTGCATGTGGATGAGAATTAAGAGAGCAAAAGCACATAAAATTATTTCCGCGAGTCACTCACTCCTAGGGAGTTGCATAAGCGAGTCACTCGCTATTCGGGAGTTGCATAAGTTGCACACCTCCGTGGGAAAATGCAGGGCTACAAATCAACCAGTAGTGCAACTATGCTAAAATTGAAAATGCAACCCGTACTCTACTCTTAGTAGTACAAAAAAATTTGTGTACCCCGCCACATGGTGGGGTACCAAACATAATACTAGTGCCTACATAGAATCGTGTAGCCGGTTGTACTAGCCCAGGTTAAATGCAACCCGGGTTGCATTCATGTGACATCGTACCGGTACGTGTACCGGTAGAGTGTAATTGTAACAACCAATCAAGAATCAATCAATCCATCATCATCGCTTTTTGACGTCATACCGGTATTCAATACGAAGTACTTCGTAGGTCCTATCATACGGTACGTAATCTTACTCATGCCAATACTGTACAGTTCGAGTAAGGTGGTTCTGGTTTTCCCGGGGTGGATTGATTACTTACACAACTGGTAAACGGACGTGATTCTTTTTACCGTTACAGGATTGAACAAAAAATTAGATAGGCGTTCTCGAACGAGTACGAGGTAAGATTACGTACCAGTATACGTACCAGTACTTGCCTACAAAACATAGATGATCTCTAAAAACCGAAATCTTCCGCGTGGAATGTTAGTAAGAAACTTACCTACGGTATGATGAATACCGGTACAATACCGTACGAACCAGGGGTTATAATTATGACCCCTGGTACGAACCCCCTAATAAGGATCAGCCCCCTAACTAGGAACCCTTTATTCAAGATTGATTATTCGTGACTCAATGACGTTTGGGATTTCTTTGTCTCATGCCGAAGTGACATCAGGGCCCAGTTTTTTCAAAAAAAAATTCAAGCGTGAAAACAACCATGCCTTCATCCGAAAAAAATCGGGCTTCGCTCTGAGACTCTTGCACAAAGTTGAAAGTTGACACATCGGAAACAACAACGATTCCTTGCCAAGATCGCACGCGTAGGTAGTATCCTTACACTTTTTGAGCTAAAGTACCAACCAATCGGCATCTCATTGAAATTCGGGCAACGCAAGCCATTCTTCCACGAAGCACGCACACCATCGGACCACCGCACAAAACAAACAATCAATCAAACAAATAATGACGCCGATTCTTCTTCGTCTGGATGCCGAGAAACGAACCCATCGGTCCTGGGTCAGGTCCGCGAGTGCCCTGTTGTTGCGTGCTCTCCTGGCTATGGTAGCACTTAGCAGTCATTGTGCGCTAGCCACATCGAGTCCCGTTCCAACAACGACAACGGATACCTGCGGGGCTACTACTGCTGCTGCCGCTGCTGCTGCCTCCTGCGGGGCTACTACGAACAACAACAACAGCAACAACAACAAGCTGCTCAATTCGGCGTTTGTTTTTGTCAAACCACACGCCAATACGGCGAGTGTCCAAGAGCTGGTCGTGGACAAATTGGCGAGCGCCGGCATCAACATTCTCTCGGAGGTGGACATCGACGGAGAAGAAATCGACGAAAAGGGCCTCATCGATCAACACTACTATTCGATCGCGTCCAAGGCGACCCTGCTGCCGGCCGGAAAGATACCGGTCCCGGGGGACTCCTTTCGGGAGGCCTTTGGAGAGGAATGGGGAACGGTGCTGGAAGAAAACCGGGCAGCGAACGCACTAGACGCCTGCAAACGGTTTGGATGCACACCGGAAGAGTTGAACGAAGCCTGGAATAACGTGCCTACCGTAAAATTCGGAGGTGGCTTCTATTGTGGTGAGTCGAGTCGAGCCGAGCCGAGCCGAGCAAGCAAGCAGAATGCAAAGCAAGCATTGACCATTGCCGCAAATAGGATCGACTGATTGGTTGCTCTGTTTCTGACACGTGCGTGTACACGTATTCCCCCCCCCCCCCCTTTTTTTTTCCCCAACAGGCAAAGTATCCGTGAACGACGAGCCAGAGCTCTACGTTTTCAACGCCTTCTTCATGACGATGAGATCCAAGTTTGTCGGCAAGGGCAACGGAATCCGCGGTTTCGTCGTAGAATGGGATCCCGACAATCTTTCGTGGTCGTCCTTTCGGCACGACATTTTGGGTCCCACCAACCCCCACAACGCCCCGGCGAGTTCCATCCGCCGATCGATATTGGATCGATACGAGGAGCTCGGACTCTCCTCCGCTCCCAACAATTCGGACAACGGTGTTCACGCGTCGGCGTCTCCCTTCGAGGCTCTCGCCGAAAAGCTGAACTGGTTGAGCCTCGACCTGGAGTCGGACCAACTCGGAAAACAGCTTCTCGACGCCGGGATTAGCGAATCGAGGATCAAGGAGTGGTGTCTCGACCCCCAAATAACGCTTCCCGGGTCGTCCACGGGAAGTTTGTTCGATGCACTCGAAGACCTAGACGTAGAGGACTGTGTGAAGAAACTCGTCGAGTTCAATAGTTTGAATTGATTAATTAAGTAATTTAGCAAGCCATTAATTGCAGCCAAACGAACATTCGTTACGTTACGTTACACTACACTATTCTACTACTGTCCCTTGTACACGTGAATCTTTTTGTATCCCTCGTGGATCGATCGAAGAATTGCCCTGCATTCTTCGTCCAGCATCGAATTGAGCTGCATCGATTCGTGTTGCTGGATGATGTCCAGGAGACAATAGATGCCGGGCAGCAGGCTTTTCCGGCAGACGGGATTCATGTCGCCCTGCAACGCAGTGACAAATCGCAGAATGAGACACATCACGTGCTTTTTGTACACATCTCCGTGGGGGAGGAGCAACTCGCAGAGCCTCGAAAATCGCTGGCCACAAAGAGACATGTGCTGCTCCGGCAAGGATTTTCTCAGCGCAAATTGCAGCATTGCCGCCAAGGAAATAATGAGCGAGGGAACACACGAGTGGACTTGTTTTGAAAACCGTTGGAGGAAGAAGGATGCCAACGAGAAAGCAGCCTCGTAAGCCTTGATTTGCAAATCGGCAATATCATTATTCGTTGTTTTGGCTCCGTTTTTACCATCCTCTTCTTCCATCGTGATGGCGGATGTTATACGAGCAAGGATGAGAGCAATATGTCTCTCACGGAGCCCCATAATGTCCTTGTTGCTTCCCATCTCGATAATCAACGATGAGGCTTCGGTGATGGAGTCGGGTTGGTTGTCCATCTTTCTAGCAACCGTCGTCATGACCTGCAGACAATTGTTCAAGATCCTGGACGAATACTTCGCGACGACATCGACGTGGCTCTGTTGTCCCGTTGTTGTTACCGAGAGAATGACCGCGCGCAGGAGTTGCAGCTTTGTTGCCGTTGCGGGGGCGTCCGCCACCATCAGGCCCAAAAATTCGTCAAACTCTGTAATTTCCATTGATCGGGCGAGGGCGCACAGGGGAGTCAGGAACGTGGTGGAATGCCCCTTCGAATTGGCAAGAAGGAGTTCACTCCTGAGCTTTTCTCGGATGTTCCGTGGGGGCTGCGTCATTGCGAAACAACCCACCAGGTACGAAATCGATGCCAGTTCCGCTGGGTGCCCACTGTCCGCCCGTGCCAAGGAATCGCTCAGTTTGCCGGCAATCTTGTATCCAAGGGAGCCAAGCGGGATCGCATCGTCCGTGTCGGAACAAGTCGACGACAGACGGAGCAATTCCGCAACAAAGACCGTCGATTGTTTCCGGAGGAAATAGTCGGTATCTTTCGGAGGGTCGTCAAAGCAATAGTTTTGGGCGGTCGCCCAGAGTCGCTTCTTGACGACACGAAGGAATCGTTTGGTTGCATCTGTATCTGTGTCTGTGTCTGTATCCATGCTGGAGGAGGTTCCGTGAAACTCTTTGAGGAGTGTCATAGCATAGTTCATCAAGACGAGGTATTTCGTGCCCCCCGTTGCAACCTCCCCTTGATCAAACGTCGAGTCCAACACTTCGACCAGCTCGATGGCTGATTTTGGATTGCTCCTGCCATTCGTGCATTGTCGGACCAACGCTTCGGCAAGAACGTTCCCCGAAGAAATGAACCATTGCCTCGTTCCGGACGACAAGCCGTCGTCGTCCAAGAGTTGTAAGGAATTTTCCAGTGTCCACCGCAGTTGCATCGTGCAATGTTCGTTCCGTGTTGATTCACGCGTCGTCTTGTCGTTGTCTTCGGAATGTGTTGGGATCGAGATCGCGTTCCATATCCTCGAGGCCGCGACGCGCAGGGCCGATACCAGGCGTGCCTTGGTGTCGAACAACGACGACGAGGACGGCTCACCACTTCCGCCGCCACTTCCACCGACATGAACCGCGTGACAGACAGACTCGATTCGGACCATCGATTCCAAAACGTTGGAAGCGTCGTCGTCGTCGCCACAGTGTTCCCAGACCGGTACCGTGCTGCCGTCCTCAAATGTCTCGAGAACCCGCAAACATCCCCGGAACAGCTCGTGGATTTCGGCGATACGGTTTGGATTGCGAGGCATCGTCATCCCCCCACTATTACTGCTATCATCCTGCAGGTTCGCAATCTCCCGAAACGACGACAGCCTCTTCCACTCTTTGTGGAGTATCGGGCACGCCATTGCAGCGTGTCGGGGCGTCGACCCCGCGCATAAGGTTGCAATCTTTTGCACGTTGCTTGCCACAAAGGAAACCACGTTTGCACCGATCCGTTCCGAAACATTGGGAACCTCGTAGAAACTGGTGTCGTTGAGAATCGACACCATCCTCTGCCGTTGTTGTTGTTGTTGTTGCTGGATGTCGTTCCCGTGCGATTGATGATCAACGATCGCCATGGCCCGAAGAAGCTGGTTCAGAAAGGAATCGATGTCGTCTCGATTTGCATACGGGGCCCATATCGAGATAGACTCTGCGAGGACCATCCATTGGTCGTCCCCGGATATCGATGGTGTTGCTGTTGGATTGTTGTCCACGCTAGGGGTAGTAGCACAGCCCCGTAGAATGAAGCCCACGAGTTCTCGGGCTTCGGCACTCTCTTGGGCGGTGCTGTACTTTTCCGCATCGGATGCGTAGGCAAGTCGTTGCTTCTCGTAGCATTCTCCGTGCAGCTGCTGTATTCTCTGACAGGCGAGAAATCTCAATGCTTCCGAACGGTCACCATCGCGATCGCGATCACGGTCACGGTCACGATCACGGTGTTGGCGTTGTTCGGTCTTACCACGGATCGCATCGTCGAGAAGCCGTCGAATCACAGGCGGGATTCCAGAGATATTGTCGTCACCGGAAGATTCGGTTGGTTTGTCGTTGTGGTTGTGGTTGTTGCCCACCCAAAATTCGCATCGATTCTTCAGGTGTATCGTCCAAGCACAGAGCACGACCGCGTTTGTCAGATATCCGCATTCGTCGTCGGATTCGGATCCGGATCCGATCAGGCCCGCCACGGATCCCCGGAGAATATCGTTGCAAATGGGATAGAGTTCGTTCGACGAGTTAGAATCGACCCGGACGTCCTTCAGAAGTCCTACCAGAGCTTTCGTCGATACACCACTCGCCACCAGAGCAACCTTCCGCCTCCCGGAACCGGAACCAGCAGCAGCAGGAGCAAATGTGTTGTTGTTGTTCGTGTCCGAAAAGACGTGCTTGAGTTGTTGGATGGGGCTTTCTTCGATGGCTCGTCCGATGCACAGCAAAACCTCGTTGCGATCCAACAGAGCCGACAGCCCACCGAGTCGATCGGTGTCGTTTTGGTCCGATAAGACCGAGACGGCGCGGAACAAGCTCCGGTAAAAGTAGTCGAGCTGTCGCAGCTTGCCGTAGGTTCCAATGATCGTCGCGAAGAGAGCGGTCGAGGCCGTCTCGGCCGATACAGACGTCGACGCAGAATCAGACGCTGGATCCGGTGATGCCTTATACGCCAGGCACCCAGCAAGGATGTCTGCCAGTTGGTCGTGCAACAGGGTGTGGTTCAGTCGCATCAGTACCTCCAGAACCACCAGGCCGTGATTCCATTCCGGGAGCGAGAGTTTATTGTTGTTGTTGTTGTTGTTGTTAGTTCCGTCCCGTGCGGATAGTTGCCGGATCGTTTCCTTCCCGATCGCATCGAGGAAGGACCGCTCCGCGTGGTTGCCGAGCGATGGCTGGTATATGTTGTGTTTCAGCAGCAGTTCTAGATTCCTTCCCAGCACGGCAAAGAGAGAACCGCCGGACGTTGTATCCTCGGAGGGCGTCGTTGTCTTCGATGTTGTCGCCATCAAGCTCTTCAGCAGGTACCCGGAGAGACGGGCAAAGAAGCGAAACTGCAATAGTCCCATTTTGTTCGCGGCCTTGCTGCTACTGCTGCTACTACTGCTGCTGCTGCTTTTCTTGTTCGGCCTGGACGCGGCTTGTTGCTGCTTCTCCTGAAGTGTGGACGATTGTTCGAGAAAGACGTCCAGCAAGAGGGGGCACAGCGAGGACACCACCGCAACGGTGTCTACCGACGCCGCCGACGTACCGCCTGCGTCTGCGTTTGTTGATTCCAGAAATCCTTCCAGCGTGTCAAACAATCCTTCCTGGTAGCCACGAAAGGACTTGGCGGTGGCAGTGGCCTTAGCGGCAGCCTTAGCGTTCGCCGCGGTCTTTGTCTTTGTTTTTTGGGGTGTGTTGTCGTCTCGCTTCTTGGATTGTCCTCCTACGTCCACGAGCGGAATCGCCAGTTGCAGCGACCGAAAGCCGTCCATGTGGTGTTCCAGTCCAAACAGTCCGTTGCGAACCAGTGCCTCCGCGAGGTCGTTCAGGGTCCGCACCCGATCATCGAAGGATTGTTGTTGGGCAAAGTGGTAGATCCTGGCCAGGTCGAGAAAGACGGTTGGTTTCACCAGCAGCTGAAAGCTCTTTTTGGGGTTGGCACTCACGATTCTCGAACCCATCAACCGGATCGTCGATGCCGCGACCTCCAGCCACCGAGACGTTTTCGTCGTCGACGTCGTGGCTTTTATTGTGTTCGTTGTTGTGGAAGCCTCCGAGGTCGCCAGGATCGGCAACAAGGAATCGCACACCACGTCAAAGGGAGGTCGGTACAGTTGGTCCGCCAATTGACAGTAACAGCTCGTGGCCAGGCCGGACAACGAATCGTCGGTATTGAAATTAGACTCGGCAACGGTATCCATTCCCTCCGTGCCGGTCGCTTCCTCGCCGCAGCCGTCGTCCTTCAACGCGAGGGCCAGAGCGATCGGCACGATCTTGTGCAGGGTGCTCAGCGTGAGTGTTTGTGTGAGCATCGCCAACGAGTCGTCTCCCGTTCCCGTTCCCGGACGATCGAAACACCGGGCGAGGCAGGCGTCCAGTGTCTTCCAGTACAGGATGCCCGCATTCACGTTTGCGTTTGCGTTTGCGTTTGTATCTGTGTTTGCTTTCGGCTTTTGCTGCGCCGCCCGCAGTATTCCCCGGACCGCCCACGGGAGTAGCAGGCCCGCGACGTCGTTGGCCGTGACAAATCCCGGCGTCTTTGTCGTCGTTTCGGTGGTGGTGGTGGTGGTGGTGTCGCGTTGTTCGCTTTCCCGCAGGTAATCCAGGAGGGTCCGAACAACGGTCGCTTCCGTCCGGGCGGCATTCGTGCGCTTTTCTTGCTCCTCGTTTGGTTCGTCGAACTCGAACTCGAACTCCCCGGCGCCGTGTTTTTTGGTCTTGGCAGCAGCGGCGGCGGCGGAGGAGGAGAGTTCCGTGAAGACGAGCATCTCGTCGAAGATGCGGTCCGCAGCATCGTGATCGTGATCGTGTTTGTGATCGTGTTTGTGTTTGTGTTTGTCGTTCACGGCTGCATCTACGTCCACGTCCATGGCATCCTCCTTCACTTCCGAGTGATCGTTGCGTTCGGTCCCGGTTCCATAGATGGCCCAAAACGGATTCGCGTTCTCGTCGGATCCTTTTTTCGGCGGCGGCGACGACGACGACGGTCTCTTTGCTTTCTTCTTGGCCTTGCCGCCGGGGGACTTGGACCTCGAGGATCGCCGCTGTGAGCCCATGATTTGTGTGACGAATGATGATGGATGGATCGATGTGACAGCTCGTGGATGGACGGGAGAGGTTGTCGGGTGCGGTGCGGTGCGGTACGGTACGTTATCGTGTGGATTATCCAGAGCCTGAGGAGTTGCGGATTCGGTTGTTGTTGCTGTTGTTGTTGTGTGTCGTTCTATTTCTCGTATCGTTATCGGAACGTTTCGGACTGGTGGCACCCCCACTACCGCTTCGCTTTACCACCGAAGAAAACGGACTTTTTTGCGTTGACGATTCTCGATTCGTCTAGTCTAGTCTAGTCTAGTCTAGCCTACTCTAGCCTAGTCTAGCCTAAATTCGAGGGACAACCGGACCGACCGAAATATCGAATTGACACTGGACCAACACCAAACCGACAGGAAAGGCAGATATGATGTGACAGTGATGTGATGCGCTTGTGTTTTGTGTTGATTGTAGCTTTTGGTTTCCGTTTGTTTCATGTTTTTTACTCCGTACGGTATTGGAGTAATTTTGATGAATGGATACGGCGCGTCATCGATCGACGAGCAATGCGCGACTCTTACTACATGCGCGCATTGCGCGAACCAAACAGATCCGGGATCTGATTGATTCAATCGAAGGAGTCAATAGTAGTGATACCATGAAGGAGGGGAAGAGCGATCGACAAAAATTTTACTACCGGTACGATACGAGTTTACCGCACGAACGAACGGCACAACAGCGTGCCGTGCCGTGCCGTGCCGTGCCGTGTGCTCGAGAGCAGCAAACCCTCGCTAGACTAAGTACTTACGATAGGAGTGCCGGAACCAAATTTTGAGAACGTCCATCATCTCAATCACATCATCATCATCATCATCATCATTCATCGAATCCTCCTATTGATCCAAGGAAGGATATCGCATCGGAGGAGAGCAGAACAGATTACAGCAGATCAGATCAGATCAGATCAGAAGGGAGCACATCGTATTCTGCCGTACCAGAGGAAACCAGAGCGATCCAAATCCGTTCGATTCTATTCGATTCCGAATTCCGAATCCGAATCCGAATCCGAACCATGTCGGCGAGGAACGAGAGCCGTGGACGACGCCGGACTCGCCGTTCCGCTCGCGAAAACGACGATCACGATTATGATAACGACTACCACAACAATGATTACAACGACCACAGAGAAAATTGCGACGACAACAACAACAACAACAACAAGCGAAGCAGCAGTCACTACCAGACGTCGTCCCGCTACTACAACGATCGATCTCGATCGCGACGACAACGCGATCGCTCGTCGGAATACGACGATTACTATTATTATGATTGCGATGATGATTATGATCATGATCATGATTATCCGGACGATCGCCGATCTTCTTCGCTCCATCGGACGACGAGAAGCACGAGTCTGGAGCGATACAATCGAAGGCGCGGCAGCAAGCTTCAATCCCAATCGCATCGACGCGGACGCGAACGCAGTCGCGAACGCAGTCGCGAACGCAGTCGCGAACGGTGGAGGCCACTCTCTTCTGATATTCTCGACAATGACGACGACAACAACAACAACAACAACAACAGCGACGACGACGAGAGAGACTCCCGGAGGCGTAACAGGTCGCACCAGAGACGCCGTCGCAGCCGCAGCCGCAGTCGTAGCCGTAGCCGCAAGCGATCCCGACCGTGCCGGCAGCGCTCCTCCTCGTCGTCGTCGTTGTCCTCTCGCGAGCGGTCGAAATCAAAGTCAAAATCAAAATCGAGATCGAAGTCCTCCTCGTCCCGCCCGAGGCGTTCGTCCCGAAAGCAACGACAAACACGGCGCCGACGATCCGACCCACCGCGCGACAACTCGCGCCGGAGGAGAAGCCGGAGCGAACGCGATCGGTATCGAGAGCAGCAATCTCCTGCAAGGGACGACGTGGACGTGGACGTGGACGTGGACGTGGACGAGGGCGAGTCTGATCCCGCGCACCATTCCAATCACTATCCCCCGCACCATCCTCATCCTCCGTATCATTATCATCATCAGCAGCAGCAGCAGCATCCTCCTCCACAGCAGCACCGCTCCGGAGTGGTCAGCGACGACGACGATGGGTATGCACATTCGGACCAGCACGTTCCACACCATCTTCACCCGACAGCAGCAACAACAGCAACAGCAGCAACAACAACAACAACAACAACAGCGACAGATACTCACCACCAAAAACACGATCCACGGTCACCCAACACCGCTGGCGGCAAGAGCACGAATGCTGCACCTGCACCTGCACCTGCTGCTGCGAACAACAACAACAACAGAAACCTAAACACAAGCACGAACAAAAACAACAAAAGCACTTCGGCCAACGAAAAGAAACACGACGACAACGTTGGGCACTTTAAGGGCCGGGAGGGTTATGTCATTGCTGATCGGTATCGCATCCTCCGCGAAGTGGGCATGGGCACCTTTGGACGGGTCGTGGAGTGCCTGGACCTCCAGCGGCGACGGAAGCAGCGACGCCACGACGACGATCGATCCTACTCGCACTCGCACTCGCAATCGTACTCGCACGGACACCGGAGCGAACGCGAACGTGAACGTGAACGCGAGTACTATTCCCACCCTTATTGGCCGTCCCGCCACCACCGCGGCCGCGACACGGTCCTCCCCAGCGAACGGGACAGGCACGTCGTGGCCATCAAGATCGTCCGCAGCGTCGAGCGCTACTACAACTCGGCCAAGATCGAGGCCGACATACTCGAGGACGTCAACCGACGCGGCCGGCGGGGGGTCACCCACTGCGCGATTCTCTACGACACCTTCTCGTTCAAGGGGCACTACTGTATGGTATTTGAGGCGCTCGGCCCGTCCCTCTACGATTTCTCTAAAGCACAGAACTACCACCCCTTTCCGATGCACTGCGTCCGCGATTTTGCACTGCAACTGCTCGAGACACTCGAATTTCTGCACTCGTTTCGGTTGATCCACACGGACCTCAAGGTGTGTCATGTTGCGGGTTTTGTGTTGTTTTGTTTTGTGTTGCGCTGTGTTGTGTTGCAAGCAACTATTGGTTTCATGAAACTGGAGTATCATGGACTTTCTCACACGTGCTATTTTATTTTGTGGTTGCGTTCGTGTTCGTGTTCGTGTTCGTGTTGGAATTGTTTGTTTCTTTGTCTGTCAACACGTGATACGTGATCGATCGTTGGAACAAAAGCCCGAAAACATCTTGTTGCTCAACGGACGAAAAATCCCCCAGCGGGGGGGCTACGGCATCCCGGAAAGCACCCGGATCAAGGTCATCGACTTTGGTGGAGCCACCTACGATCACGAGAAAAAGGGATCCATCGTCAACACCCGCCAGTACCGGGCCCCCGAGGTCATACTCGGCGTCGGATGGAGCATGCCGTCGGACCTATGGTCAATCGGGTGCATCCTCGCCGAGCTCTACAAGGGGGAGCTTCTCTTTGCGACACACGACAACACCGAGCACCTGGCACTCATAGAGAAGGTCGTCGGGCCCTTTCCGGGCCAGATGCTCCGACGGGCCACCAACGTCGCTCTGGTAGACGCCGCCTTTGATATGTCGTCGTCGTCGTCGTCGTCGTCATCGTCATCATCGTCCGTGAGTTACGAACACCGCATGGGACGCGTCCTCCCGGACGACCAGCTCGCGTACGTCGAGCGGACGGGACCGCTGGAATCAATCATCCTAACGTCGAAGTCAAAGTCGCGGAGTCAGTCGAAGTCAAAGTCGAGGTCGCAGAGTCACTCGCGGTCGCGGTCGCGGCACAACCCCCACGACAACAACAACAACAACAACAACAACGACGACGACGACAACAACAACTACGAGGACGCCTGGTTTCTGAGGCTGTTGCGGCGCATCCTGGTCATTGATCCGGACGAGCGGGCCACGGCCCGGGAGTGCCTGCGGACATTCTAGTACAGTACTTCATACTATGCAGTATGTACCGTATACACCGCATATACCCTAGTACGATACGATGGGATAGGAGGCGGGTGAACGAATAGTATGGTAAAGTGCAGTGCTGTACGCAACGGTACACTACGGATCGCAGGTGGCTTTGGCCCGCACCGGTCAATAAATAAATGGATGGAATGCTCATTGATTATTCACACGGTACTATACATACCATTCATCCACAAGTGAATTGGGATAACAGTAGTAGTGTGGTAGAAGAAATCTGTTATTGAAAGAATCTCAGTCTTGCTTCCTAGGTAATAGTCGCTTCGAACCCCAAAAAAGAGTGCATCAATCTAAAATAAGCGCAGGTGTCGTCATACCGGTACTCTGTATTACTTCGGGGTAATAAAGTTGTGCTGGAGTCAACAATACCGTTACGGAGTACGAGTACCGTACCTACTCGTACTCCGTAATAATTATCTTACCGGTGCGAGGGTCGTACCGTACGAACTATGGTATCGTACCGTAGATACGTTTTAATCTTCGTGCACGTACGGTACGAGTGCGAGTACCGAGTAAGTACTCGTACGAGTAGTACTGTTCAGTTCAGTTTTCAGTTTTGGCGCGCCTTCCAAAAATTCTTCCAAACCGCATCCATCAAGCAAAACCATCGATTGATCGATCGATCGATCGATCGACCCATCCATCCATCCATCCGTCTCAATCCCATTCGTGAATACGTCGTATTACCGGTACGAGTATTGAGTACAATTACTTCGTACCGGTACCGGTACTTCGTATCAAGCAACGAAACTTGGAAGCGGGGCGTCCCGACCCTAGTGACACACACACACACACACACACACATCCCTTCCTTCCTGTATCATTGACGATACTATTGTACGATGACAACAACAACAACAACGGAACCACCCGTTCCGTGCGGTGGTGGCGGCGAAAACGAGAACGCAACAACCGATGGAACAGAATCATCATCATCTGTAACATCGAGCACAATCATGACGGATCCATCGAAATTCCGAGAGCTCCCACCGGGATTCCGGTGCGGAGAAGAGTTGGAACAAGGCGGCGACGGATCCTCCATCGGGAGATCGGGGGTGTCCTTCTTTTGCGAGTGCCGTCTTTCTCCTCTTCCCGACGACGGAGAACAAAACCAACCACAGCAACAACAACAGCAATTACGGCAACAACAACAGCAATTACGCCTGACCTTTCGATGCAGGGATCGATCCGTCGGCGTGCTCGAGAGCAAGGAATCGGCAATCGCAAGAGACGAATACGATGCGACGGACACCGCCGAGGCCGTGGATCCGTTCTTCTTCGACACGGGATACACACTGGCGGGTCGGACGGGGTTTCAGGTTTGGAGCGTAAGTTTTGTTTGATTCAGTGAATTGATTTTCCATTTTATTTGGTGATTCCGTGATTCGATTCAAGGAACAAAAAGACGAACAGAACAGAACAGAATAGAACCGAATCCAACAGAAGGCGTCTCGACTTTGTTTTCCCCTACCGATTACTGCGCACGAACCTACGTTCAGAGACCGCTGGACTCATTATTCTGCTGTTGGTTGTTTCCATTGCGTTGCGTTGCGTTGCGTTGCATTGTGTTGTGTTGTGTTGTGTTGTGTCGCATCCAGGGAACGAGATTGATGATCGAATCCCTGCTGTTCCCCCTGCCGGGCGACTGTGATCGACTCGTGGCCATACAGAACGAAATCAATTCGGCAGAGGGGAAGAACATTCTGGAATTGGGAGCGGGTGTTGGAGTGGTGGGGACGACCATAGCCGCGGCTACTGCCTGTCGGGTGTTGGTGACCGATCTGTGAGTATCAGTCGATATAGTAATAGAGCCGTTTCGTTTCGTTTCGTTTCGTTTTGTTTTGTTTGGTTTTGTTTTGTTTTGTTTTGTTTCGCTGTAAAACAATGGCCACAGAACCAACAAAAGTGAGAGTCCTGTTGCTCATGCGTGTTGTGTTTGCGTTGTGTGTTGTGCGTTGTGCGTTGTGCGCTGCGTGTTGTGCGTTGTGCGTTGTGTGTTGTGCGATAACAGACCGACGCTGGTCGAGAACTCGTTGTTGCCGAATTTGAAACAAAATCGGAACGAATCGAGATCATCGTCTGCTACCAGCGACGAAGAAGAACCCGCGTGGCTCCACACGGCTTCGAGCAACCTGGAATTCGAAGACGAAGAAGACGACGAGGACGTCGTGGTTCCGCTCGGCGATAAGGGGGGATGGGCCAGCATCGGCAACATCGACTGGACCGAGCCCCTCAGCGACGAAATATCGTCTGTGTCGTCGTGTTTGGATTGGATCATTGCGAGCGATTGCGTGTGGCTTCTGAGCATGCTAGATTCCCTGCTCGACACGGCCGAAGCGCTGTTACGGTCGAATCCAAGAGCCCGGTTGATATTGAGTTTTCAGCGACGGGACGACGGCGACATCACCCGGTTTTCGACGGTGGAGGGCATCGTGGACAACGTCCGAAACAAGCGGGGCTGGTCGATCGATTGTTTGGCGTGGAGGCACGTTCGACAGGAAGGCACGGATCAACCCAAAGAAGTGTTTGTGTTCGAAATCGTGCCCACCGGCTCGAATTAAACCAAACCGAACCGAACCGAACCCGACCGAAGTAGCGTGCACACACGTGCGTACACTTCACGTTGCTTCTCGGACTCATAAAAAATACCGAAGTAATACTGCACTTCGTAATAGAGAGCAACCGGTGTTCAAACTAGCTACATGGTCTTGATTCCTTTCCCTGCCCAACTCATCGAAAAATAAAAACGATTGTTCTCGGGGTGAGGAAAACGATGCAGTCCTGTACGCTACAATAAAACTAGTCCAATGAGTTCGATGTTCATAACATTTCATCATAATTATATTATCGTTGTACACGTTTCGATTTAAAAGATGGCAGCAACGATTAATGGAAGCTACGCATCATAGTCGTCGCATTTCATCTAAAATTCGTTGCCGAATCCTTGTCTGCTTCTTCGGCTTGCGATTTGCACCAATGGTATCATCGTAGCCACTACGCATTGCATTCTAGTTTTCGCCTTTCGGTTTCTTGGTTGACAAATCCAAATCTCCTCCGTCGGATTTGCGTTTTGAGCCAATGACATCGTCGTCGGAATTTTTTTCACTGGCAAGTTTTTTCAATTGCTTGGCTTCCTTCTTGCTCTTCTCGATATCGTCTTTCAGTTTCCGTAATTGGTCTTCGAGTGCCTTTTGTTCCTCTTGGCTCTTGAGAAGTTGATCTTGAACACCGTTGCTGCCCGAGGAGCTGTTGTTTCCATTTCTATTGTTCGACGACATGTGTTCATCCGATGGCCCTCTAGAATTTAGCGACATGTGGTTTCCCATTACCATATTATTCGAATTCCCACTCATGGAATTGTTCATTCCGTTCGGACCCCCCTGGTTCATTCCGCCAGAATTGTACATTCCGTCCATGCCACCGCCACCACCATTCTGGTGTTGCATCATCATGGACATGTGGTCATTTCCTCCCGGCCCTCCAGAGTTATCGTTTGATTGTTGCTGCTGAAGTTGCTGTTGTTGCTGCTGCAGTTGCTGCTGCTGGTACAAATTCATCATCAGTGTCGTCTCTTGAATCTCGTTCAGCAGGTTCATGTGATGGAGTTTCAACATTCTAAAAATTCAATATAAAGTATTTCACGGATTAATATAAAAAGATTTTTTTTGCTTTGGTGAGATCGAGAATGCCATTCAAGAATCAAGCGAAACAGCAATTGCGATTCGTGTCATCAAATTCTTTGACACGTATCGAGGTGACTACACTTACTCGTAATGCCTTTTGGGTTTATTATTGGATCGAATAGTATCGTTTCAAATTTCAAAGCACACAAAAAATTAGTCAATGATATAGGAGAACAAAATGCAACCCTCTCTTTTCGTCTCGGCCCACTACGAGTAGAATACTCACTGGTTTGGATTGACATTCAGTCCTATCTGAGGCATGTTGGAAGGACCACCGCCCATTCCACCCAGGCCCAACCCAGACGCTCGGCGTTGCTGTTCTTCTCGCTTCTGAGAGTAATGATCTGCTCGTTTGGCTTCGAAAGCTGCCCCTGAACCTGATCCAACGTACGGTCTGTGCGGCGGTTCCCCCCCATTCATTCCTCCGTCCAAACCCATGGAGCCCATCGAACCTCGATTCATGTCATCGTTCAGCATTGAAGCCGATAGTCCCAAGGAAGAGTTGCGGCGTTGCATCAAGTTATCCAAATCAGGAAAGCCCATGCCCAAACTATCCTTTCTGCCTTGTGAAGGAACGACAGATGGACCCCCTAGAATAAAAGAACAATGCTCGGGCGTAAGTTTGGATGAACCGACGCGACTTTTTTACTCGCACAAGTGTCTTCAATCGTGGGATCAAACTTACCGGTCTTCTTCGAAGATGGTACATCCTCCTCGTCACCAGCCTTTCTTCCGAGTCTCCCACTAACAACCCGTACTCCTAGACGTTCCAATTCCTGCATTACCCACTCACGAGTAGGTTTCGGTCGCATCGTAGACCGCCAAGCCCTTGTTAGCGCCTTCGCTCTGGCGCATTTCTCATCGGCTTCTTGAGAAGGAAAAGTTCCAAGAGCAATTGTCTTCCCAGCCCACTACAACATTGATGATAGATTCATTCACCGAAAAAGTCAATGCAACAGGCAAGCAAGCAAGCAAACAAAAAAGATGTGTATGAGAATTTGCTTCGGGTTTTCGCAACATTGAAGTTGGGTGACTAAAAACAAAAGAAAATTTGTCAGGACATCCTAAAACCGCAACGATTAAGCACGATTCAGATTCAAAACAATCTTCGAACAGAGGGGCATGTATCCATCTATGCCTTCGCCACAGAAGAACGAGTTCTCAGAGAAATTCACGGGCGTGCGGCTAGAATGTCCTCGCAGCGTCATCACAAGTTGAACAGTAGTTCTCGCGAACTGTACTCATCGATGCCCAGAGAACCTCAAAATGACACAGTGTTTTTTTTGTTCAGTTTCAAGGACCATCGGTACAGTCTCTACGTAGAATCTACCAGACAAACTCATCTTCGCGATGACCGAAATGAAGAGAAACTTAACTTCGATGCCTCGATGCCTATGAACAACACCCCTCAAGACGCATGGCACAATGACCATCACAAAATATTTTCATTCGAAGAAATGCAAATTTCATTCTTACCTTCACGTGGACAGCTTTTTTGCCCGATGCTGCGGCCGATCCACCTCCGGCTGCATTTCCACCACCTTTAGCGTCGTTATTCATTTGTCGTATTATTATTATTTTTTGTCTTTTCGACTTGCACTCAGTGTTGCGTATTGTCGATTCGGTCGATCCAGGAACTCCTGCGGCCGCTAGATTTTCGTCGTTATCGTCTTGTGGTGAGTAATCCTGAAGTAAGAAATCCAGAACGCCACAAGCTTCGCGCTTACAGTTCAATCAACTAGCGTGGTGTGTCGGTGATGATTCCCCTCGATGGTTGAATGGTTGAACAGTTCGTATTTGTGCTGTTCGAGAGATCATCATCTGCTGCACCCTGCCCTTGGTCGTACCGTTACGAACTTACCGGGCCCGGTCGTCTAAGAGACACTGAACTCGCCATTTTTTTAAACAAAATTTTACAGTCAACTCATACGTTTGTGTACGACGTACAGACCTTTAGGACTGCGAGGCTTAAAAGAAAAGAAACTTGTGTCTCTTGATTGTCTCATTATTCTTTTGCCTGAATTGCCCTTCAAGGTATCAGGTACTGGTACGTACGTACGCTGACTTTGTAGTAATACAACATCGAACTTGCTCAAACACAGCACACGTACACACGCACGGTACAATACGGTACGTACTCGTACGTAGCAGTTAAGAATACGAAGTACAAAACTGTCACGACGGGAAACCGGATTGTCCGTGCATAAGAATTAAGGATTGACAAAGTGATAATAAACCTCTTGCTGCAGGAATGCAATAATAGGGCTAAACAACAACAGCATTCGTACTGTATTAGGTGATTGTAGGTGGATGCAGCGTTGAAGTATAACATTATTGAATATGGGGGGACCAGTACTAGTGTATCCAATCCGAACTCAGCTGCTGTAATGATTATCATTTTCACGAAGTATGACTGATTCTGTCACCAGCTCAACAGATTGTTGATCAAGGAATCCACAATTGTATCAACAAGATGACGAGACAATTCTCACTTTTCAACAATTTGCCAACTTACAAAGGTGACAACTAGAAACCATCAGCAGAGTAACCTCTCGTCACTTCTATTTTTGCAATTCATCACATACTAGTAGTAGGACAGCAATACCGTAGCTACGCGAAAATAGGTTGAACATTACTAGCAGTTCCAATCATGCAAGAAGAAGGAAATAGAACAAGAAAAGAAAACGGAAAGACCGACAGCAAAAATAGGAAAGGGTTCCAAGGATGAACGGCAGGATTGAATCAAAGGCATTCTGTCTGAACGAAAGACGGTTCCAAAGGATTGGTCCTGGAAGGCCATAGAATTATGATCTGATTTCTCCTGCATCATTCAATTATTTCATTCTATCATCACCACACACCAGCATATCCTACTACAACATAGAGGGACGGTCAATCCGGTCATTATTTATGATATTCTTCCTGCCTTTTCTTCGAGTACACCCGAAAGCCCACCTAAATAATACGTATATCTTCTACAATAAAGTCTGACACAAAATACCACCGCCAAGCGAAAAAAGACAAACGCTCGTTTGCTACACCGATTTATCTTGGTCACGGGGTGCACCCCACAAACCGACGGAAGACTCTGATTTCAAAACGAAACAATCCCAAATCATAGGAAGTTGCTGCAGCAGAGACGGTTCCAATACTTTTTATACACTTTTTTCCCATCTCCGGACTTTGCCAACGGACTTCCACGGAAAAACTTGTTCAAACCGCTTCCCCCCAACCTAGAATGAATCTACCCGACCGAAACTCGCTTCGCATTCATTTTACACCAAGAAATGAAACAATTCCGTCCGTTTCGTCGCGCTTCGTTTTGTTTTGTATTGTATTACTTCGTCTTGTTTAAAAAATATTGATCAACTCGAACCAACTGGCGGGGGCGGGTTCGTTCGTCATGCCATAATATATCACGGCGGGTGCAAAGGTGTAATAGAGAAGCGTCCTCGATCGTTTGAAAAGATAGTCGATGTCGAAGATAGTCGACAAAATCACTTTCGGAGAAAGAGCGAGGCTTCCTCCCTTGGGTTTACGTCTTCTCGGAACCGGCATTGTGTTAAAAATAGATTGATAATTGATTGCTTTGGAGCTATTGTGAGTTGCTGGTTGAGTGTTAGAACAATACAAGGTGAGAGGAGGAGGAGGAAGAAGAAGAGATCGATGAGCGAACAACATTCGGAATCCGAGTCGAAGTTTGAACGGACGACCGAAAAAGGCAGTGACAGAAAGATATTGTGTACTTGGTTCCGAAAAAAGCTCGTAGTCGCCATTACGTCTGTGACTATCAAATAACACATACCATACAGGTTGAATTGGGAGATTTGGGTCTTCTAAAGTACGATGACACAGAGAAAATGCTTTCACTAATACCGTATCTTCTAGAAGATGCTGTTGTTGCTGCTGCTGCTGCTGCTGCTGCTGCTGTTGGGACCGGTTCTGGGTTTTCAGTCTCATCACTCTTCATTCTAGCCAAAAAAACTCTTTCGTGTTCGTGTTGTGTTTGGCTCGTTTTCTCGATTGGTCCTTCTCGTCTGTCCATGACTCGTATCATTCGACCAAATCGACTCATCAATCACCACCACACATCACCATCGCGGTACGAATCATTAATCATTATTTATTGCTTCGATTGCTATTATTTTTTCGTACCGGTACTGTATTACGGTCGTTTTTGATGCCAACAACAATTCTATGCGTTACATGTGTACGAACCGTTAGCTTAGTTTAGGTACGTTCTTGTTCGTACGGCAATTACGTGAATTGTGTCAAAAAATAATCGAACCAAAAAAATCGAACACTAAACTCAACCTCCCATCGAAGCGAGGCCAGAAACCACAACACAAACACACACCAGGACGCAATGCTGGTGCAACCGTGACCGATGGAAGTTGTTCGGAAACTACACGTACTGTTTTTTGCGGTAGCCACCATTGTGACAGCGGGGTTGCTAACAACAACAGTAGGCAATGGAGACTGTAGCTATTGCTGTGACGCGTTTTCTGCCGCACCATCGCCAATGAGAATGAGAATCAGAACGAGAACCGCTAGTGGTGCGATGGGAACGACAAAACGAGGAGCTACACTTGCTCCTGCTACGGAATCCTCGGACGAGACCACGATGACACCGACGATATCGAAAGACGACGATGAACAACAACAAGAAACAACAACCGAGCAAGAAAACGATCTCGTTGTGGTTTCGATCGAAGATAACAACCACAACCGCCAAGAGGACGGGAAACGGGACGAAACGAGTGCGAGTGCGAATACAAGTACTCCCCCACCGTTCGATGAGGCCGCCTGGGAAACCTACAAAACGCTAATGGAAGAAATCTTGACACAGCCACGGGCCGTGAAGAACAGCGACCAGGAAACCATTGAAAAGTGTCGTGCCTACTTGCTGTCCTACGAAAACTATATGACCGAGGTCCCGGACATTGTTCCGATCGTCGGAACGAATAATCACGACGACGACGACGACGACAACGGCAGCCAGAACAAAAAGGAGGCACTGGAATCGATTCTAGAAGAACGCCAGAATCGTTTTCAGCAGCGCTTCGACTTTACCAACGACCAGGTTCAATTTGTCAATCGGTGTCTGGTGTACATGGGAGATGCTTGTGCCAGAGAACAATCCAAACAGAACCGGAAGGCCCAAAAAAAAGTTAGCAACGGCGACAGCAACGGCGACAGCAACGACCAACTCGATCCGAGGTTGCCAATCGTCGTCGTCTGGCACAAGATCAAAGAATTGGGACTGGTGATACGAGAAAAATCATTGAGTTCCTACATGTACATTCTTAGTTCCACCCGGGGAGGGCAGCAGCAACAGCAGCAACAGCAACAGCAACAGCACAGTGGTGGAAGTGCAAGCGATAGCGATAGCGATAGCGATGCACTCATCGACGATTCCCTTCTGGAAGTCGTCTCGTGTTACGACGCCATTTATGGCTCGAGCGAAAAAACCGTTACCATTCGGTTGAAGGGTCTGATTGCGAGAGGGAAATTCGACGAGGCCGAAGCCATGTTTGCGGCCAGTTTCGACGACAGTAGCTGTGGCTTGGACGATAGAAGCGACGATAGCGATAGTGACGACGAAACCATTCGGGGACGCCTCCGAACGTACATGCCGCTCATGGAGTATTATTGCACGGTCGGTGATTTGAAGTCCACGCTGAGACTGTATCGACAAATGCAGAATTGTGCGGGTGTCCACTGGGATATCGAGTCGTACACGATCCTGTTGTCGTCGCTGGCCAGATTCGGGTATTTCTTTGGTGACAAACAGCAAATGGGAGAGCGAGAGGGCGACTACAACGACCTCTACGGACCAAAATTATTTGATTCCTTGGTGTCGAACATGGCAAACGATATTTTGGAGCTTACGGAAGCGACGTCTGTAGAATTGTTGGATGCATTTCGAGCGGGCATCAAGAACCATTTGAATTTGGAACAACAAGAAGAAGATACCTCGGTGGTGGTCGCGGACGATCCGAGCGAGGACCAATCTCGATCACAGGCGGAAACCGCACCGTCCCCGAAGACCGTAGTGGTCGATCGGGTCGAGATTACCAAGGACAACGGAACCTGTCCCGCCACGGGGGTGAAGCTGCGCTTGTTGGCGCTGGCCAATGAGCAACGGCAACACGTCCACGACACGCTTCTGGAAATGTCGAAAAAGAACACGGAGGAATTCCTTGCGTCCAATATCAAGTGGCAGGAAATCAATCAAGTGTCCAATCCGGCAACGAAAGGCAACATCGAGAAAATGACGTCCAAGCTGGAGGAATCGTACGGATATGAAGAATTGAGGAAGTTTTCGGAATGGCTCGAGTGAGTAGTTTTTATTTTGTGGTTGCTGCTGCTGCTGCTGCTGCTGCTGCGTTTTTCTCCGAGTCGCTCCGTTGGTGCTGAATGATTCTTGGTGGAAACCAAACATACATATTGAATGAGATCTGTTTTGCGGGATTTTTGGTTCCGGGACCTAACAGCATTTCTTTCTTGCATGTTCGTTCAACAATACATCCGATGATAACTGTTCGTTGTAGTGAACGCGAGGGAAATCTTTTCACGACGATAGTTGGTGAGTTCTTGTTGTCCTATAATCGGAATGGGACGAGGCTATAGCATTGTTCGTTCGCTGAGACTCAACAGTTTTCGTTTTTAATTGATGACTCCCTCCCAACGTTTCGTTGAAAGACGGTGCAAACGTGGCATACTACGGACATAGCAATGTCCATTATAGTTCGCTCAAGAGAGTTGTCGAAAAGCTCGAGAGCATGGGCGAACGACCACTTGTTGTGATGCCCGAAAAGTACACGTGGAAAAAGTTCTTTGTTAGACCCAGGTACTATCAAAAACTCACGGAGAAGGATCTAGAGGTGATCGAATGGTGAGTAACCTCATTACCGAAGCAAATCAAAAGTCGGAGTTCCATTATTGTTTCGTGGTTAGCGTACGTGTAGACATTTCGGGTTGTCCGATTCTCATTCGTTTTCGATTCAATTCGTTTTGGTTTGCCGTTTCGTTTCATGGAATGCAAATAATTTCAGGCTGAAAGAACGGGAGATCGTCTATGTCGTGCCCCGGTACGTACTGGACGATTATTTCTGGATGCTCGCCAGCGTATCGAACCAAACCAATGCCACCCAGCGCGGAGACCTCAGCATACCCATAGGAGACGACCAGGGGCGGTTCCCGGGGATGCGACCGATGCTGGTCACCAACGATCAGATGAGAGACCACAAGCTCGATCTGCTCGAGCCCCGCGAGTTCCGGCGGTGGTGCAGCTGCCACATTGTCAATTACGACATTTCGGAATACAAGGAAGACGAATGGGAGGACGACCGGCAGATTTCGTTGGTTCCCGCCGACTCCTTCAGCAGGGAGATACAATCGAACACACCCGCAACGGGCAATGGCAATGTCTGGCATTTTCCGATCGGCGATAATTCTTCGGATTGGTTGTGCATATGGATCCAAGCATGAAATAATGACCATTGGAATAGTATAACATTATGATACAATAAAAGTCCGATGTTTTAAGCCGTTCTTCTCTATTAGATCTTGTTATTTGTTTAGTCTTTCTTATTCTCACTGTTTGGTATTCGTATGCACATGCTCTCGTTTTCGTTCCAATCTTTGACGGGAAAGTGCCAAACGGTGCCGCCACCGCCGCCGCCGTTGGAATCGAAATTCCCCTGGATCTCGCGGCTGTAAAAATCGGCGGTCCGGAATCCGATTTCCCGGTCCACGCACTCGTCGTTCACAAAGGCCGAAAAGGTAAAGTTGACGAGGAAATTGCTGTACCACCGACGGAAGAGGCGGGGCTCGAGCAGCGACATCTTGTGGTCCCGGAGCTTGTCGTTCGAAACGAGCATCGGGCGGTTGCCGGGCCACCGTCCGTCGGGATTGTCGGGCGGGACGAATTCTTCCTCCATCGAGACACTCGCAAACATCCAGTAATAGTCGTCGAGGCTGCCGACGGGGACCACACAGGCCTTTCCGTTCGCCAGGAGATCGTCCCGGATGTCTCGTTCGGTTTGGGACAGCGTTTGTTTCATCGACCGACCACCGATTTGTATCGTGAAGGAATCGTAGGTGTACTTCTTCGGCATGACCACCAAGACGTTCTCGCCCATGTTCTCCAGGGCGTCCGTCACGAATTTGATCTGGTGGTAATTGAAGGTCCCCTGCTGAAAGTTTTGCATGTAGTACGCAACGTTCGGGCCGTCGATGATCGCGGTGAACGGTTTTTGTGTTCCTCCTGCCCGGTGCTGCAACCACTCCCCGAATTTGTTCAGTTTGTCGGCGACGTCCGCCTTGCGAGTGTGATGGCGTTCCTGGTACGACGACGAGACGAGGTGAGAGAGTCCGTCCCGGAATCGTTGTTTCTGCGCGGAATCCAGATTGATGAGCCGCAGCCGGGATCCACTCCTGGGACACAAGCCGGTGCTTGCATCGATTTTCACCCGGCTCACGATCAGCTCGTCGGGTCGGGCGAGATCGTTGTCCGTCCGGAGGGATTCGAGAAGGTGCAGCCGCCTCAGATTGTAATTGTTGCTGTTACTGTTGTTGTTTGGATCGTTGTGATTGTGGCCCTCAAAGCCTCGCTGAAAGGCGTTGTACAATCGCTTCGCGGACGCCGACGTGATTTCGATGGAGTGCTCCGCAAGTTCCGAGGCTAGTGCATCGAACAATGCCGGTCCGTGGTGTTTTGAGTACTCGAGGTCCTCGATTCCATCGATTTTGTTCGCATCGGTTCTGTTCAGTTCAAAGACCCGTTTTATTGGCGGGGGGGGGGGGGGGGGGGGGGCACTAGGTGGTTAGTTTCTTTCGATCGAATCATTGTGTTTCAAACGCTGGGTACAGTACGAAGTGGAGTGATGCATACTATTGTGCTCCCTCCGGATTCCTCGCGACATGACGTTGAGCGTGACGTGACGTGACGAGCCAAGACATGATGTCATGTGACGTGATGTGATGTGACGTACCGAAAGTATCCGTTTTCGGCGATGCATGCGATCAGCTGAACGTAGGTTTCCGTCAGCAGCAACACGTTCTCGGCTTTTTTCATTTTCGCAAACAATTGGATTGCCGACGAAACATCTCCCTCGTCCAGATACGCCTGATAAATGGGTGCATACGTTCGGAGACGGAGATCGTCGCTTTTCTGCAACGGCATATTGTGCATTCATGCAGGCAGGCATTCATTCATTCATTCATCGAACATTCATCATCCAGCACCGGGAACACATTCCGCGTGTGGGGGGTGGGGGGGGGACATCCATCGAAATCAGCGCAAGGGGAAAAAGGGAATGGTTGGTTCAGTGCACAATATTGGACGACAGAGACGACCTTTGGCACATCATAGTCATACTCAAACTTCGTACGTACCATGCTTGCGTCCAGGAGTCTCTCTGCCTCGTTTGCTTTGCCCAAGTGGACGAGCCTCCGTACGTGAATACCTGTACAGCCGGGTTCATTTGAGGCATAACACGATACAACACGACACGGGTTAAGTTGCGGGCGACAAATTCAATTGTGGGAGTGAGACGGAATAGAATACAGTACGCAAATATAGTACAGTCCAGTACAGTCCAGTACACACGACACGACACGACACGACACGAACGCGCGGACCCCTCTAGTATTGGTAGCGAGTGAGTGGAACGCAGTAAGTAAGCAGCCTTGTGCACTTACCTATGCTTTGTTCGGTCGCTTTGTGAAAAAAATCGTGGCAAAGGGCCACTTCCGCCGCAACGTCGATCACGGCACCATCGTTACCGTCGTTACCGTCGTCTTCCTCGTTGGAATAATAGGTATCTACCGCAGATGTTTGGTTCAAAAAGTCCAGGACGGATGGCGGTGGCGGCGGCGCTCTGTCGTCGTCACCACCCCCACCGCGTTCCCCGGTACTACTACTACTACTAGTAGTAGTACTATCCCCGATTCGCTCCTCGAACTCGCGACCAAACAATCCCGGGGTCGATGATCCTCGTCGCTTCTGTTTTGGTAGCGAGAACGAGAACGAGAACGAAAAGGTCGCCGCCACGTACAGATAGTTGTGCAAGACGGCCTTGCTGGTCATCGGATGTCCCATCTCCTTGAGCTTGGACCAGGCCACGTCGAGGGGTTGGGCCGTGCACCGCTTGGCGCAGAGTCCCCCCATCGCGACGAGCGCTCCCGTGGCGACGTCGTACTGTCCGGCCGTCCATCCCAGTTCGGTCCTGAACCGTTCCTTCTGGGCGGTGAGCTCGCTGCGAACGCGGTCGCTTTCTGTAGAAGACGAATCGTTCACGTCGTCGTTCGTTTCGTCTCCCTTCAACAGTGCATCCAGCGTCGGGAGTTGGGTTTCCACGGCGGGTCGTGGGGAACGAAGCCATTCCACGACCTGGACGATCTGGCGTTTTGTTCGTTCCTCGTTTTCGACGTGGTTGTCATTGTCATTGTCTGTCGTCGTCGTGGTTGTCGTGGTTGTCGTCTTGGACCTTGCTCTTCCCCTTCGTCGTCGTCTTCTTCTTCTTCTTGTGCAGCTTGGCCAAGAACTTGGGCCCTTCCATGATTTCTTCGAGCAATTCCGTGTACGGATCCCAAGATTCGACGCCAAACCCCAGACCCTCGAACGATTGTTTGTCGCCACCGAATAATGCGGAGGAAGCCGTTGTTGTCGGGTCGGATGGACCAACCATATCGGCGATCGACGATCGAAACACCGGCGCTGCGGGACGACGAGACGAGGACGAACCCGACGCAGTGGCACTCGCACTCGCAGTCGCACCGATCGATCTACTGTTCGTTTCCGTGTATTGTTGTTCGGTTTGCTGCTGCTGCTGCTGCTGCTGCTGCTTTCGTTCCATCAGAGCATCGACGTCGTCGAAAAAGGAACCCATGCCGTGGACGGATGCTGGAGCCGGAGCCGGTAGTGCCGTGCTCCCGCGTGCACGCGTTGGTGGCCTCGATTCCCTGCTGCTATTGTTGTTGTTCCGATTGTATTGGTGTCGGGCCTCGCGGTTCGGCGTTGGTCGTTGTCGTTGTCGTTGTTGTTGTTGTTGCCGTTGTTGTTGTCCGCCGTGTTGGTTCCCCCTCGATCGGGTCGGCGTGCGTTGTGGTGTTTGTGTTTGTGTTTGTGTTGGTTGTTCCAGATTGGCAAAGAATTCATCGAGTGTCAGCTTTTTCGAACCGCCGCTTCCAAAGGCTTTGGTGCGGGGATCGCTGTTGCTGTTGCTGTTGCTATTGCCGTTGTTGTTTCGACTACGAGAAGGATGATGGTGACGACTAGTATCGTTTCGGTGCTGGTTGTCGTTTCGGTTATTTCTTCTTCGAATCCCCGTGTTGTTGTTGCTGCTGCTGCTGCTGCTGCTGCTGTTGTTGTGGTTGTTCCTTCGCTTGTTCCCCTCGAGTGCCCTCAAGAACGCGGATTTTTGGTCTTGCACGTCCCGGCGTTCGTCGTCGTCGTCGCCGTCGTCGCCATTGTCGTTGCCATTCCCGCTCGTCCCATAATATCGACACCACCGTTGCTGCTGATGCTGATGCTGATGCCGATGCTCTCTCGGCACGAGGAACGGCCTCGGCACGAAAAAACTAGATCGGTCGGCAACCGACGACTGGGAATGAAACCAATGCCGAGACGAATTGATGTGGCCCGCGCCAACCACGGTGATTTGGGCGGCACCGCTGCTGCTTGTGGTTGTGGTTGTGGTTGTGGTTGTGGTTATGGATGTGGTTGCTGTCGCCCGGACGGCTTCCCAGCGCCGAAGCAATGGAAGAAGCTGCCGTCGGTGTTGTTGTTGTTGTCGGTTCATCGATGCAGCTCATACAGACCGAAGACAATGGTGTGGATTGTGGATTCGGTGTTGTTGTTCTGTTCTACTCGGTATATACTATACTCAATACGGAGGAATACACTCTAATGCTCAATGCGTTTGGTTTGGTTTGGATGGGTTGGGTTGGGTTGGGTTGGATTGGATTGGATTGGATTGGATTGGATTGGATTGGATTGGATTGGATCTGTGTGTGTTCTAGATAGGAGTTGTTCTTAGAGCAAAGTGTGGACACGGTGAAGACGCAAACGAAAGGAGTTCGGATGAATGAACATGAAATCGATTGTTGGTAATTAGCTTTCTACCGTAGGTACGTACTCGTACGTACGGTAATAAATACAAGTAATTATCGTACGGTCCGTTTCATCGATTTCGTTCCCGGTTGACTCACTCTGTCAATTTTGTTGGGATCAGTTTTTGGTTGATGGTCTTGTCTTACCGTACGTACCGGTACCGCGGTACGTACGATGTGTATCAAATAATTGTTGTGGTACCGGGTCAATCTCACACTTTTTTTGGTACATTGCTTGAGTGATTCCCACCAATAATAAAGTAATAAAAGACCAAAGTAATAAAAACATATTCGCGAGTGAATAGATTGAATAGATTTTTGGCATGAATATTTTTTATTAACTATGCACACCGAGCAAATTTGGAACTTGGAATCTCTAAATAAGAAACAGTAACTGTCTGTTTAATCACTAACTGCGTCACATAAACGATGCTCGTGCTTTCGTAAAATTCGTGCGATATTTTAAAATATTCCGAAACATTTTGTTGCGCGCACAATAAATAATTCTCTACCTATTTTTGCACGCAACAATTTCAAGTAGGTCTATTTTCGCCACCGTTTTTTCCAGCCCCTTTTCATGCTTGCTTAAGAATCTTTCTATTCTACAATTTTGTTTCATGCTTACCCCGATAATATTTATTCGCCATTCAATTTTTGTTTTTTCCATACGAAACTCCTTATATTTTGTAATAATATCCTCTATGTACACTGATATTGTTGTAGCGTTGATACAAATTTCTTAACAAATATACAAGCTTCTTGATAACCAGCAATGTATTCTATTACGTTGCTTTCACAATACTCACACTACATTTATCGAATATCAAAATCCAACAACCATATTTTTGTACTCATAAGAAAGTATTTTATCCGCATTTGCAATACTCTCCGACATTTTACAATATTCACGCTACGCTTATCAAATACGGAAATACAACAAACATATTTTGTAACAAATACGAAAGTATTTTATCAGCCTTTTGAAATTATCTTGTTTATTGTATTATATTCGAACAGAAGACCCGGAACAATATTGTGCAAACCATAAAATAATAATGAACTAGCCGTTCTACTATTGCTGTTGATATCATCAATTACTCTTGTTCGTTTTTATTATATTCCATGAAAAATTTGTAGTCCTCATCATCTTCGCCTAGAATCTCAACCAAGGTACGTTTTCGCTTCCGTGTTTTTCCCTCTTTGTTCTCCTCCTTATCTTCTTGTTTACGATTGCCATTTTGCTTTTGGTACATTTTAAGTATTTCCGTCTCTAATTCTTTTGATTGTTGTTCCTTCCTTCGTTCTTCTAATTCAGTTACTAGGTATTCGTAAAGATCTTGTCCCTCGTTACTCCAACCCTCCTTATTTCCAGACTTACCGTCAGTGAATTTTTTTCTCAACCTCGTGCCCTTTGTTGTGTTTATCCACGAGTCGTAGTCGTTGTAAAGGAAAAGCAATGCAAAAGCTTCATCGCTTGGGGTGAAAATGTTACTGATTGTCATTCTGACTGATTTTCTTTTGAAGTCTGTCTGTTTTGGTGACACCGCTCCCAGAATTCTTTTCATGAAGTATTTGAATTCTGGTGAATTTTTCCGCCGATAGTCTTCGTGCAATTGGTACCTATTTTCTGAGTTAACGTCTTGTGTGTCTGTGATTAGAACCGTTCCTGGGAAACTATCTGGTATCAGGTTGTTTCTTTTATCGTCTACGTGTCAGTGTTCATACGACCAAAATGTTAGAATGGCTTATGAACGATTGCATGCCGGCAAACATTTTCTTGTTGGTTGCGTACCTTTGTAGTTTTTCCTGGCAAGAGTTTGAGCATTGTGCCTACACGCAGTCACTGCACGGCAATAAATTCCACTCCACTTTTGGTCTTTTATATCGATCGTATTTGGTATTTCATTGTTATTTGCTTGTTTTACAATTTTGAATATCGTTGCCTTCACGAATGTAATCTCTGGCGGGAATTTAAATTTCCTGAATGCTTTTTCTTTGACGTGTTTGACAATGTTGTTTTCCAAGTTATCGTTATCGGATTCTTTTGTTGTCTGTAGAATATTTCTGTTGCTACTGTTGGTTGTTCTATATGTTTGGCTATCGTTTGTGTTTGTTCGGTCACTTCCCGATACACTGCTGTTTGGGCTGTTTGTGTTATTGGTAACAAAGGTTCTACCTGTCACCGGACTGCAACTAGTACTCAGTTCTACCATTATTTTTTGTTAACTCGTGCACCTCAACTTACCGTTTTTTCCTTTGATTGATTTGGCGCGCTATTTTTATGATAATAATGTTGTTTGTAGGAATCGTTTGGCATGTTTTTTTCATTCCTACTGTACACACTGTAATCTCTTGATTTACTGTCTCCAAGGAATTGTTGCATTTCAACTAATTGTACTATCTGTGAGTGTTGTTCTTGTACTGTCGCCTGCCTATCTTATTTTCGAGCGTGCCGTGATATTCTGGAATGTTGAGTCCTCAAAATTTTGGCGCGGACCCGAACATTTTGATCTTCCCTACCCTACCGTACTTACCCTACGGTACCGTATCATTCTGTATTTATTTATTTACTTATTGTTTTTCAATTTTCTGCAACGGCGTTGCAGTAAATTCTATATTTTGGGTGGTTGACACTCCCCCCTGAATCAATTATGGATTGGATCACAATTTGTAGGTTCAACGGAGGGAATTTTGTTGTTGTTGTTTTGTTGCTTTCTGATGAGTATTTTTTTTTTAATGTATCGACTTTTTAAGGTGATATTTTACATAATTTCCGTTCTAATTTTTGCACTTAATTTGTACCGGTGATACCTTTGATATTGTCCTGGTTTTTTTGTTGGAATGGAATCCTTACAGAGTTGCAGAGTTAGTGTTTCACGCGTCCCCATGCTCCACAAGGAACGGGATAGTTGTTATATTCCTCTAAATCTTCCGGCGAATTCCAACGTTTTTCGTAAAGACTTAGCCATTTCTCAATTTTCCACTCGTTTTCGTCTTGTTCGCTCTTTCCCCCCCTGTTTGTCACTTCTTTTACCTTCCGTTTTGTCTTTTTTGACTGTTTTCTTGCTTTGTTCATGAACGAATCCCACTTATGTTTGTTACATTTTTTTTCCGTGTTTTTGTTATTTATGTTCTCTTCTTTAATTGGCGGCAATATTTCTTGTGTTGAGTACCACTCGTTATCGTCTTTTGATCTGCAATACCATTCCAATCTGTCAGTTTCGATGATTGCCTCATTCGTCATTTTGCGCCAGTTGTTGAACCAAATGTACGTCATACAAGGACGGTTCCCAGGGTGGTAATGTATACATTCTTTTATGTGTTCTCTTGCCTCCGGTGTCAGATTACTCCATTTTTTTGCCGGGAAAGTACGACCGTCTTGTATCATTCTCTCTCGTTCTATTGATTTTACTTCCGGTCCAATACCCACGTTGTCGTAGCACTTAATGTCTTCCGATGTTTTCAATGCGGGATAACCACATGTAATGTATGCAAGAATGACTCCCATTGCCCATACATGGTCCATTCCGTCAGTGTTCCCTTCTTTGTAGTCGGGAAATACTTCCTCGGTTATGTACTTGAAGCATTGTTCCCAAATGTTCAAAGCTTCGTCCTCCTCGAAATGTCCTTTTTTGCTGTTGAGTCTTTGTCGCACTTCTTCTATCTTCTGGCATCCACTAAGGATTGTGTTAACCAAGTGTCCGTTTTTGGCACACAAGGCATCAAATCCTGTTTCGAAATGATATAGAAACGGGTTTCCGTCGTTGTTTACATCATCGTGGTTTAGCTCGTGCATCTGTTTGTTGTAATCCTTGGAGAAGACAGTACCCCGGGTTGGCACAACTGTTGTTCTGTGTGTCGGTTTCGGTGTTTTGCTTTTCATTATCCTGTTATTTCCCATTTGTAACGCAGTCATGCACCTATTTGTACCACAGTACACCTAACGTTCGTACTCCCACGCCGCATCATAAAGTTGGTATTTGTTGTTTTCTCCAGGCGTTGTAACTTGCAGTTTTTGGTTGTGGCTGCTTTTTCCCGTTCACGCATAATTCTTACTATTTTTACGTACCCGTACCAACACTACGACGGTGCACGCAAATAGTCTGATTCAAAAACAGACAAGCTTCTTTAAGTAATGTAACTTTCCTCATCTGCATGCGATTGGTTCTTGATATATCGTTGAGATGAACGTGTCCGGTGGATCGATACCTCCATAGAGATTTGTACAAGATGTATTCTTCGTACTTCGTTGGTACTATTTTTTTAATATGGTATTGGTACGACGCACATAAATTGTCTGACTCATAAACAGACCAGCGTTAAGTAGTGTAACTTTTCCCCTTTGGATAAGATTGGTTCTTGATATACCGGTAGAGGTGAACGTGTCCATTGGATCGATTCCCCCGTAGACATATGTCCGAGGTGTGTCCTACGTATTATTTTTGTATAAATTTTTTGATTTTTGTATGAACAAGTAACCAAATTAGTGTTTCTCATTTACTTTTTGAGTGTCAAAGTGTGTTATTTTCTGAAATGTTTGGATGAATATTGCTCATACTATGGATTGGGGAGACTATGAAACCATATTGAGAAGTCACAGCCTTATATTTTAGTCATTATGAATTTTCTTATAATGTTTGTCCCTGGCCATGCATGTACCAAAATAGTGAGTCCTACTAGTACTTATTTTTAGAGTGCAAATGTGTGGCATTGACTGCAATTTCAGGATGAATATTGCTCATACTATGGATTGGGGAGACTATGAAACAAACTGGACAAGAAACAGGTTGATACTTTAGTCAGTGTGAATTTTTGAATAATGTTTGTCCCTGGACATCATGCATGTACCAAAATATTGAGTCCTAGTCAGTTTTGAGTGCAAATGTGTGGCATTGACTGCAATTTCAGGATGAATATTGCTCATACTATGGATTGGGGAGACTATGAAACAAACCGGACAAGAAACAGGCTGATACTTTAGTCAGTATGAATTTTAGAATAATGTTTGTCCCTGGACATGCATGTACCAAAATACTGAGTCCTAGTCAGTTTTGAGTGCAAATGAGTGGCATTGACTGCAATTTCAGGATGAATATTGCTCATACTATGGATTGGGGAGACTATGAAACAAACTGGACAAGAAACAGGCTGATACTTTAGTCAGTGTGAATTTTAGAATAATGTTTGTCCCTGGACATGCATGTACCAAAATAGTGAGTCCTAGGCTAGTCAGTTTAGAGTGCAAATGAGTGGCATTGACTGCAATTTCAGGATGAATAGTGTTCATACTATGGATGGGGTAGACTATGAAACAAACTGGACAAGAAACAGGCTGATACTTTAGTCAGTATGAATTTTAGAAAAATGTTTGTCCCTGGACATGCATGTACCAAAATAGTGAGTCCTAGGCTAGTCAGTTTAGAGTGCAAATGACTGGCATTGACTGCTATTTCAGGATGAATATTGCTCATACTATGGATGGGGTAGACTATGAAACAAACTGGACAAGAAACAGGTTGATACTTTAGTCAGTGTGAATTTTAGAATAATGTTGTCCCTGGACATGCATGTACCAAAATACTGAGTCCTAGTCAGTTTTGAGTGCAAATGTGTGGCATTGACTGCAATTTCAGGATGAATATTGCTCATACTATGGATTGGGGAGACTATGAAACAAACCGGACAAGAAACAGGCTGATACTTTAGTCAGTATGAATTTTAGAATAATGTTTGTCCCTGGACATGCATGTACCAAAATACTGAGTCCTAGTCAGTTTTGAGTGCAAATGTATGGCATTGACTGCAATTTCAGGATCAATATTGCTCATACTATGGATTGGGGAGACTATGAAACAAACTGGACAAGAAACAGGTTGATACTCTAGTCAGTGTGAATTTTAGAATAATGTTTGTCCCTGGACATGCATGTACCAAAATATTGAGTCCTAGTCAGTTTTAGAGTGCAAATGAGTGGCATTGACTGCAATTTCAGGATGAATATTGCTCATACTATGGATGGGGTTGACTATGAAACAAACTGGACAAGAAACAGGCTGATACTTTAGTCAGTATGAGATTTAGAACAATTTTAGTCCCCTCTGGCATTGCTGCATGTACCCAAATAGTGATTCCTAGGCAGTTTTCGAGTGCAAATGTGTGGCATTGGCTGCATGAAACAGAATTGACCAGAAATCTTCTACTTATACTTGAGTCAGTTTTAAAATTTATTAGTCCTAGTAATATTAGTTAGTATGTTTATGATTGTGCGAATTAGGCTGCAATTTCATGATCAATATTTCGCATAATATTGATTGAATAAAGAACTATGAAGGATAATGGATAAGTTACAAACGGATGCTTGCATTTGGTGTAACATAGTATGCCTCACTCATCCAATCTTGGATGATTTGGTGGAACTGGTGCTGTACTCTGACACGGTTGTGGTTGTGTCAGAAGATGAATCGGATACCTCCTCACTAGATGAATCGGATACCTCCTCACTTCCATCCGTCGTGTCACGAATCCCAACATCCTTGCTGAAACATTTTACTAAATCCGATACTTTTTTAATGCGTCGAGGATTGGTTTCTTTCAGGCCGGAAATCTGAATGTACTCTGACACGGTTGTGGTTGTGTCAGAAGATGAATCGGATACCTCCTCACTAGATGAATCGGATACCTCCTCACTTCCATCCGTCGTGTCACGAATCCCAACATCCTTGCTGAAACATTTTACTAAATCCGATACTTTTTTAATGCGTCGAGGATTGGTTTCTTTCAGGCCGGAAATCTGAATGTACTCTGACACGGTTGTGGTTGTGTCAGAAGATGAATCGGATACCTCCTCACTTCCATCCGTCGTGTCACGAATCCCAACATCCTTGCTGAAACATTTTACTAAATCCGATACTTTTTTAATGCGTCGAGGATTGGTTTCTTTCAGGCCGGAAATCTGAAAGTATGGGCAAAATTGTCGTTTTTCCCCCACCTTACGTTTGTGGAAAGTACATATATAACCCGCCACTCGTTCATATTGGTAGTAGTGTCCGAAAACGTACCTATAAACTTCTCCAATTTCAACTGGTCGGTTTTTTTCTGGAGTATAACGAACTTGTTCGTTTATTTCGTAAATAGGAAACAATATCTCTGGATCCTGATCTTTCAACAGCACAGAACATTGGAATTCACCTTTGGTTTCCTTCTCCTTGATCTTGATAGGATAAACTGGCAGTGTTACAGTGGCGTTAAGATGATTTTTCGCAACATCTATAATCATTTCTTCGCTTACATTTGAACCCTTTTTTTCACAGGTTTTAGTCGTTGTGTCAGTCAAACCAGTATCCTTGGAATTACCCTTACTTGTGTCTATTCCCGATTCTTTAGATTTGTTAGGCTTATTTTTCGAACCGTTACTGGTTACTTTCGATCCACTGATGTTCTTTCTCCCATCGTTGATATTGTTCGTCTTGCCAACATTGCCACCGTCAACGTTATCATCCCAGGGTGGGATGAATCCACGCTTGGAATCATTTGTCGTATTGAGATTGAAAGTAACCCATCCTACCCGGTATGTGTTATTTGATTTGTTGAACTCATTTATTTGAACCTTGGATCTTTTGAAGCAATCCCAAGTTAGAAAGTCCGATGGTTCGTAAAAAACAAAGTCACGACCCTGGAGGTGTTCGAATGCCAGATTCAATTCTCCCGTTCCCTTTCCATAATTGTTGACAACCTTATCGTCCAAAAATTGAACTACAAGGTTAGCCGATGATAGATCATCCGACTTTTCCAACAAATATATTGCTAGTTTTTCTGTCAACGGGGTAAATATGGTACCCATTTCTGGAAGGTAGCTATACTGAATGAATTCTTCCACCCAAGTATGACGTTGGAGAACTTCTGGATCAATTACGAATATCTCACGGAACACGTATGGAATGTGTTCCATAAAAACTCGTTGGTGCACCTCTTGTTGTGAGTTAACATCGTATTGAAGGAATCTTGTAACACAAGTTTGATTCTTATGTTGTTCTTCCAATCCGGACAGTTCCAAAATACCTGTTACAAGTTCTTCTGGTTTATCGTCAAAATTGACATGGGCAAATTTTGTCTTACTCAGAACACATGCCGTCGGGAAAATGTACAATCGATCATTCCTTTGAAAATACGGAACACTTCCCTCCGTCGATTCGGTGACCATAGCTCGTTTTAGAAAATTTCTCTCGGTCAATACCAAATCTTCAATGGTTTCCACCACATGATCGTAACTGACAAATGATTGGTTATTGGTTTTGAAGACTTTTGGTATCATTTTCTCACAAACATTGTCAATTGAACAATCAAAGGACGAACCAACGCCGTCGACTCGAATCATTGATGCACATAGTACTTGAGAAATGAACAAATTACATGCTGTTTCCAACGAAACGACCATGTTTACCCCAATCTTGTTCCCGTTTTGGACAAATTTTGTTATAAGCCATTGACGCACCAAATATAGGATTCCTTTCGGCACCTTGAAATATGCCAGATCTATTTTTCCGGTTCCATGTTTGCATGGCGACAGGGTGACAAGGTCCTCATCGATATCGAAATGTATGTTGTAATATTTTGTGACCGTGTGCTTGTAGTTGATGACGTAGTGGAAAACCAATTGAGTATTGAGTGGTAATAACACTTTTCCCGTTTCCGGAATTTTCGTGTCCCCTTTTCGATGAAATCCTACTGGAACCCACTTCTCCCCAGAAAGTACCGTTGTGCCCAAGACGAATGAATTGTTAATTAATTCGGGTAAGTAATACTGATAAAAACCTTCGTGTGTCAAAACTTTGATGTCGACGTGTCTCATGTCGATGATGGTACAAATGGTTTTCGCCTTCCCTTGAAAGCGTAACCAATGTTCACGAATGAGCTCCTGAAAAGCAGTTTCTCGTTCCGTTATCTTCATCAACTTATTGTTTGACACAATAAGTTCTTTAAACTCGATGTTTTCTGTTCGTAAGGATTTTAAGCATTCAATACGCTGCTTCTTGAAATGTTTGTCTAAGTCCACCTGATTGCAGCTATGAGTCATTGAAACACGTAGAGAGGTCTTTGCCATAAGGCAGTCCAAGAAGTTCCTCATTGATCTGACGTATCCTTTCAACTGACTGGGAGAACAATTGTCGCCTTTGGTATGGAAACACAAATCCTCAGACGAAATATCCGACCCAGGTGGATACTTCACATTCTTCATGTACCAAACCAATATCTCACGGTACATTATCATGTACTTCTTCATTGTAACGTAGTTGACGACGTTGCGCCCATAAATAGAATCCACGCCTGATGTGTCATTAACATTCTTCAACAGTGACTCGAACCTATCCCACTTGTTCGCCATGTCGTAGTCATTGAATCGATCGGTTAATTGCTTCCTGCTCAAAAATTTCAACACTCCAGTCATACCGTTGTCAATTTCAAACAAAAATAAATCCACCATGACGTTTATTTGATGGGGAATAGGCCCTAAGTCACTTAAGGTTGTATCGGGTTTTTTCTTCTTTCCCTTCCCCTTCTTCTTTTCCGCAGAGTTAGTAGTAGACATTGACTTCCTGAAATCTGGTGTTGGTTCGGATTCAATAATTTTTGATACAAGGTAAACCCTCGTCAACAATGCAGTGAAACATGTTGTAACCTCAAGACTGAGGTTCCTCACAAACTCCTCTGTTCCATATGACTCACCCTTCAAAGCCTTTGTAAGGTTATTAATTACTGCCTGTCGATGATCTCTTTGATCGGTATCATGTTTGTCAAGACTATTGGTTGGTGGGTCTTTCAATCTACCCTTCTTACAACTTGTCGTTTTCTCATTTGAATTTGGGTTGGCACCGCGCTTGCGAGCACTATTAGTCGTAGGTGTCATTGGCAATGTAAAATGTTATCAGTATTTGAGACAATCTTTTTATTGTTTGAAAACATTGAGAATCACTGTTGTGTGAATCTAGTTTACCCGAGTTACGAGCAAACATTGAATGAAAGAAGGATAGTAGTACAACTTGAAACATCTTTCACCAGATATCACCACTCACGTAGCGACGCGACGGTGGTAATCATGTCTCAAAAACCATTTCTCAAAAAATCGATTATGTAGAAGGTACCCGTAAACGTGTCCTTGTTCTCGTAAAGACGTTCTACCACTAACCTGAGAAATAGTTAAACAATATCGTCACAATAATTGGACAAATAAAACCTGCAACGACGAATGCAAGGGCGGGGATTTGTCTGTGAATCCGTTGGGATCAAAAAACCATTGTTTGTAACTGGAACCGCCGTTCCCGAAAAACGGAAAAAAAGGGTTTTTTGGGTGGAATGAAAGGTGAGAAGAAGAAAAGATAAAAAGGAACATTTTCCAATTTGGAAAATGGCCCCATCGCTGAATTGTTCCATTGTGTGTACAAAAGTACAGTCGTATGAACACCTAGTAGCGCTAAATAGGGAAAAGGGCATTGGTTGGTGTAACTCCGTTGCCAAAAAACAAATGATCCGATCGCTGAATTGGTGCAATTTGTGTAGAAACGTACAGTCGTATGAAACTTTTCACGCTAAATACTAAAAAGGGCTTTTGTTGCAACGCCGTTGTCAAAAAAAAAAAAATGGTCCGATCGATGATTTGGTGCATTTTGTGGGGTACAAAGGTACTTTGGTATGACCATTACTACTATCGTATGAACCATGACGCTAACTACGTATGAACCATATCACGCTAAATAACAAAAATACCATTTGTTGCAACGCCGTTGCAAAAAAAACAAAAAGTAAAATACTTAACGGACCAATGTAATTCTGACGTTCGAAGTTTGTTGTACTGTTGTATGATCCATATCACGCTAAATACCAAAAAGACCATTTGTTGCAACGCCGTTGCAAAAAAAAAAAAAACATAATACTTAACGAACCAATATCATTCTTACGTTCGAAGTTTGTTGTACTGTTGTATGATCCATATCTTGCTAAATACCAAAAAGACCATTTGTTGCAACGCCGTTGCAAAAAAAAAAAAGAACATAATACTTAACGAACCAATATCATTCTGACGTTCGAAGTTTGTTGTACTGTTGTAGTATGATCCATATCACGCTAAATACCAAAAAGACCATTTGTTGCAACGCCGTTGCAAAAAAAAAAAAGAACATAATACTTAACGGACCAATATCATTCTTACGTTCGAAGTTGTTTACTTAGCAGAAAATGTATGGAACTGGTGGTGTCATTCTTACGTTCGAATGTTGATACTTGATCTATCACACGAACCGATGTCGTCCTTACGTTCGAAGTTTGATATAACTACTTTGTACGGAGTAGTAGTTAGCTTACAATGAAAGTATGTTGCTCACTAACTTCGGTCACTTTTTTTCACTTTCCGACAAACATCAATTTCCAACTTATCTGAGTAGAGTGTTGTTTCTTTCCAACAACACTCCGTCCGAGAACGTGGGATCCGACCCTCTTCGTCACATGCCTTAGGGCGACGATGTCACGAGCACAACGATCCGTTCTCAGATATTTCAGTCCGATATAACAGCCTTGTACTGCAAAAGAAGTAGAAAGCATTCGATTAGGGATTAGTTGCTGGAAAGATATTCTTGTTTGGACGGCCGCCTTACATAAACATCTTGAAAGCACAAAATCTGCATCAATTGCCTATATATCAACAGGAACAAGTCCCTGTTTTTCGTGACATAGGAATTACTACAAGTCTGCAAATCAACGGCAGCAGAAAGAACAAAGCCGGCAACAAGGTATCGGTGGCATTGGTAAAACAAATCAGAACACGCAACGGTACGAATGAGAGAGATCAACAACAATGATAATACTTCCTCCTTCATGGCTGATAATGTATTTCCTTACTTCTCTTTTTCTTCTCATTATCATAGGACAGTATCGGAGCAACGAATTGGAAACAAGGGATTGGCAATCTTGAAAGCACAAAATCTGCATCAATTGCAAGGTATCGGTGGTATCGGTAAAACAAATCGGAACACGTAATGGTACGAATGAGAGAGATCAACAACAATGATAATACTTCCTCCTTCATTCCTGATAATGTATTTCCTTACTTCTCTTTTTCTTCTCGTTGTCATAGGACCGTATCGGAGCAACGGATTGGAAACAAGGGATTGGCAACACCAAAAAAAAGGATACAACGAATCGACCGCGACACAGAATCGAAGTAAACACCTAATCGAAGGAAACAACAACGGCAACAACACAGCAACACCACCAATCAACAACAACAACAAAAGGAAGCAAAAGGTGTACGTTGGTAGCATGTAGATTATATTATTCTGTTGTTATTATTTACTGTACTACATCAATAGATACTCACCCATTCTGTTCAATTATCATACCAAATATTCGAATATAATCTTTGACTACGTCAACAACTCGTTGGCAATTGGCAGCAGCAAGAGCAACAGCGACAATCGGCAGCCACAGCGGCAGCGGCAGCGCCAAGCAGCAGCGACAGACACAGCGGCAATCGGCAGCGACAGACACAGCGGCAGCGGCAAGCAATCGGCAGCGAGAGCAACAGCGGCAATCGGCAGCAACAGCCACAGCGGCAGCGCCAAGCAATCGGCAGCGACAGCCAAGAGCAACAGCGGCAATCGGCAGCGACAGACACAGCGGCAGCGGCAAGCAATCGGCAGCGAGAGCAACAGCGGCAATTGGCAGCGACAGACACAGCGGCAGCGGCAAGCAATCGGCAGCGACAGCCACAGCGCCAAGCAGCAGCGAGAGCAGCGAGAGCGGCAATCGGCAGCCACAGCGGCAGCGGCAGCGGCAAGCAGCAGCGAGAGAAACAGCGGCAATCGGCAGCGACAAAAAGCGGCAAGCGGAAAGCGGCGAATCATTGGCTTCGAATTGCTACACGTACTCCAACCATGACAAGAAATCAGTTCTCGGACCGGGCTATGAAGCAAAAAAGAGATAGGAAACATGAGAAAAGAAGAAAGCAGAGAATGTCATCGAACTTTCTTAGGATTGCAGCACCGGTGTCAACGAGCCATAAAACTTATACAAAGTTGTCCGACATAAAACCGATGAAGAACGAAAGGACAAATAGGCGTAGTACTTGCAAAGATTGTGTCAGTACAATAGCGTTGAAAAACAAAGACAGAACAACTGTGGTCAAAGGAAAATACATGGAGACAAACTGGGGTGGCAAAATAGGAGGAAAGAAAAAGTATCAACCGGAACAGGCTTTGTTGATAGACAAATTCGATAGATTGGATAGTAGGAACGACGAGCATATTGTTGCGTTTGACGAGAATAATCCGTCGTTGCGCATTTTCGCAAAAGTTTCCAGAAAATTTGCCAAGCGACACCTTGCTACGAAGAATAATATCAAACTGTTAAGAAAGTTTGCTCCGGAAATTGTTGGATCCAAACCGACAGTTGCCAGAGGTCAGAAGCGCGGCAGTATCAACGATGATTATGCTATCATTGGAGTTAGACCAGAAAGATTGTCTTCCAACAATGGTGAGTACGTGTTCAAAAGTCATGTGAAACCAAACATGAAACTGGAGCTGGAACACACGACAGTGAGAATTGTGAAGCATATGCATCATAGTTTAACACACATCGAACCATTTGTTGAGGATGAAATGGATGTGTTGTCTCAGATTCTGACTCGTACGCAGCTCAATGCCATTGGGAAACAGGCATTAGCTTTTTCGATTGGTCGAAATTACCATTCTCGATGCCATGTTGATGATGACATGTATTATACTCGTTTAACAGTCATAGCTCCGTCGGGAGTGCATGCTGACGAAGTGATTTATTATTTTGTCTTCCCAACGTACCGCATCAAAGTGCCGTTGCGTTCTGGGGATACTCTGCTCTTTAATCCGTTAGTGTTTCATAGCTGTTCGAATCCCAAATACGAAGGGTGTTATATTATGAGCGCCTATGTATCGCGCAAAACTATACTAAGAAGTAATCCATTATAATAATAACTTGATACTCATGACAAAAAATTTATGACTGTACCGTACTAGTACTATACCGTCGAAAATACAGGAAAAGGGCATTTGGTGCAACGCCGTTGCAGAATATAGAAAAACGCTAAATAAACATGAGAAGGGGGGTATGATTGTACCATACTAGTATACAATCCAAAAAACGGGAAAAGGGCATTTGGTGCAACGCCGTTGCAGAATATAGAAAAACGGTAAATAAACATGAGAAGGGTGGTATGATTGTACCATACTAGTATACAATCCAAAAAACGGGAAAAGGGCATTTGGTGCAACGCCGTTGCAGAATATAGAAAAACGGTAAATAAACATGAGAAGGGGGGTATGATTGTACCATACTAGTATACAATCCAAAAAACGGGAAAAGGGCATTTGGTGCAACGCCGTTGCAGAAAATAGATAAACGCAAATTACACATGAAAAGGTGGGTATGATTGTACTGTACTAGTATACCATCCAAAATACGGGAAAACGGCATTTTGTGCAACGCCGTTGCAGAAAATAGAACAACACAAAATATACAGGAAAACCAGCATCCAAAACACGGGAAAAGGGCATTTGGTGCAACGCCGTTGCAGAAAATAGAAAAACGCAAAATACACATGAAAAGGGGGGTATGATTGTATTATACTAGTATACCATCCAAAACACGGGAAAAGGGCATTTGGTGCAACGCCGTTACAGAAAATAAAAAAACGCAAAATACATCTGAGAAGGGGGGTATGATTGTACCATACTAGTATACAATCCAAAACACGGGAAAAGATAATAAACTTGTTCATTGAAGTCATGTGCTGTTTTCACCATCTCGTACTATTGATTGTAAATCCTTCTTTTCCAGTGAAGCCATTGTCTCGCGGAAATTAAACAACCATTGTTCACGATTACCCAGCACAAAATATTGGTCAGGACTACCATGGTTTCTAACAACGGCAGCTTCGGACTCAATGGCGTTGCAGTCGAACAAATACAATTTGTTCCGAAGCTCACCTAGCTTTACCAACGCATGATGGTGTTTTTTTCCTTTGTCCCTCTTGCTCGGTATGGGGTCTGCAGAAACAAAGCAACGAGCGACGGCATAATAACCATCGTGCACTAATTCGAAACCACTAACGGAGCTACCCACGGGGAACGGACCTTCGAGGTAAAGCAGGCACAGAATCTGACATGGATAAACTTTCAGTCCACGTCCATCAAGGAGGTCGAGTTGAAAATTAGCCCAATCGTACCATACATTGGACAATTGTCCAGAATCAGACTTAAACGATGGGTGGGCACGAAACAATAATTTCATCTCGCGAGATTGGTCATACCTCTTGTGCTCCGTGGTTCCAAAAACCTTGCTGCTGCCCACAGCCGGTAGGACCACGTCACAACAAAATTTGAGAACATCAGATGGAAACCAGGGTAAACTTGAGTTTTTTTTTTCATCCCACTTCATGTAAGGGAGACCATTCATCACACCAATCCAAAACGAAGACCCACCTGACCAACCACCCTCCTTAGGATGATTTGGTCCGGTTACGGGTCTATGTTCGAACAAATCAAATTCACGGTCAAGTCGATCAATAGTTCGATACTCCATCACTCGGTTGCAAGTTTGCTTGATAAGTGTGGACTTGTTTTGTTGAGTTCTCTTAGCAGGAGCCTTCACTTCAGTTTTATGATTGCTCTCACTCGCGGCAGAGTCCCACCCAGTTGGAGGACCAAATAATCTCATGTACTGTGATAAATGAAAATACATGTGATTCTTCACAAGATTGTTACCCTCTCCCTTACTTCGTTGAAGATTGTTATTTATACAGTTAATGAAAAGAACAACCATTTTGTCCACATTCAAAACACCTTTCTTGTCTTGTTTGAAAACCTCGTCGAACGTTCCAGCATACTTTAGGAACTCTTCCATACCCAACAACAACTCAATGGCGTAAATACGTCGGTCAATTTCCTCTTCACACTTTCTGCTCTTGTTCTCGAGATTGGAAGGAGTCTTTCGAGACAACAACAATTGACGACCTCCAGCAGACAGAAGTGACAGCATCTGAATATAAAGCATTCCAATGTACTGGTTACCCTCCTTCTTCGCTGTATGTATTGATTCTGAAAAATTGGTTCGTGGGAAGTCACGATCGGATTGCCTCTGGACAGCACCACCGTAGTAACTGGCTAACCTTTCCATCTCACCAAGAAGCCGCTGGTTATTGCCTAAAAAGTCCTCGCGGAACGTCTCTGCTGCACGCTTTGCGCAACCAAGTTGGTGCATATGCAGTCTCTCTCTGGGAGACGCTAGATGAATATTATGTGGGTTTTCCCCAAAATCAAGATCATAAAAAGCGTTGCCGTTATGTACACCATGGTGAGAAATGTTTTTGAAATACTGTTCAACATTCACTCCTTCGCCAACCATTGGAGCAGTAAAATCAGATATATTCCAGAGCCGAATGGATTGGTACTCTTCCCCATTTTGGTGCTTAGACACTTGCATGTTACCAGATTGAACTGAAACAGGAACCTTCAAAACATTCACACGAGCGTTAATACCAAGTGCTCTGGGACAATTGCAATGCCTACAGATCATCTTTGAATTCGACGTTTGATAATGACCACAAAGTTGGTCGTGCTGGGGAGTATCACCTATGAAATAAGCAACCGCAAATTTCATTCGAACCGACCATTTCTTCTTGTTCCACGGCAAATTAGACCATTCAATACCATCCGTTAGGTTGCAGGCATCTTTCAAAGATGAAAGAGCCAAACGAAGGCCAGAGTGAAGATTGTTCACATTGTCAATTGATTCGGCACCTTTATCACCGGGACATGTTGGGTGATAGTATATAGCCTCCCACGCATCCGGCCGGGAGTTTCGAGTTAGGGTGTTGAATATGCCAAGAGTCATGTTCAGTGGGGTAAGAGTGGTTTGACCACTATTGTCAATTGCAATTCCATCCATGTAGAGAATAATAGGAACCAGAATTTCATTCGATCCAGATTTGCATCTCTTCTCCCAAGTGTTGATCCACCATTCACCGTGATGCAGTTCGTCAATATCAATATTCCCTTGAAGTTCTGGATAACGGACTGGTAAGGTGGGGTCTTCAGCATGGGGGAATGACAGATTATCTTCCTTCACCAAAGTCACATTTGTTAATAGGGAATGAAGTGCTTTTTGGAACGACCGGACGTAGATTTGTTTGCGACTGGAAACATCAGCATTCTGTGATTTCTTAGAACACCAGTCAATAAGATGAGGTTCAAACCCATCGCCTTTTATTTCAGGCACAGTTGCAGAAATCTCCTTCATGACACTTGCCCTGGTCTTTATGAGATTGCCTTTAGTCCATGAAAATAAATTAAGCCGCTCGGATTCAATAGCCCATTCATACAATTCCTTCTCGGCAACTAATGGTATGCTATGATTCCGCATGATTTTCATTAACTTGATCTTGACCTTCAATTCGTCAGATATGTTCCTCCCTACATTGGGTGTCGTAATTAATAGCGTGTTTGAAGCACGATGGGAATCGTCAACATCAATGTTGATGCCTTCTTCATCATTGACAATCGAAGAGTGGGGGGCCTCTATGCTCTCACTACCTTCTTCCTCATCGTCATCGTTAGGAAAGAAAAAATTGTCATCGGAGACAGATTCATTGTCATCCTCTATGTTGGTTAATTCCTGACCGATCAAGGCACGCCCAATCGGTTCGACAGAAGGGTCATACATAACTTGATTGTCGAGAACCTCTGGTAATGCGACATCACTACTCTGCGGACCGTTACAGGTGTTCGTTAGACCTAATTGTTGACTAACATCCTCAAGCTTCTTCTTCGATTTTCTAATAAATAACGAAGATGCAAAATCATCTACCCCCAAACACCGGTTGTAATAAGAATAACATGTACCCGGATTATGTGCAATATGGGACAGAAGACCGGGAGAAACAATTACTCCTGTTTTCTTTCTTAGTCGCGCTGTAAACAAGGGGGGCCTCTTCTTCTTGATAACCTTTTTCTTTCCCCTACCTATAGTGATCAAAGGAGAGTCCCGGTAGCAACGTACACAATATACCTGATATTTGGGAGTGCGGACCATTGTTACTAATGAAGTCGTACACTAGCCGGTAATAACAATAAAAATGGGGAAACGATTGAGATTGAAAAATTGCGACCATGCACTGTTTGTTTCAGGCATAAAATTCAGTAACATGCCACTAATTCGGAAACAGATGCCAGTGGGGTAGGAAAATGAAATGTGCATAAAAATATTATGAGTTCGACATTAATTTTAATAAATAGGGTGAAATTACAAAGGGGGACCAGTGGAGTTCGACCCAAATATGCGCGTGATTCTGAAATAACCCTGAATCTCGTTTGTGTGACGTGCGCCACCTAGTACCGCCGGCCTATGATTGATTCGTGTGTTGGGTGACTGAAATATTGGGTTTTTGGATTTTAGTGAGTCCGTTCGAGTTTATTCTGTTTTTATTCAGTTAATAAAGTTTTGAAAGTAGAGACACCAGTCTCGACTGCCAAATTATATTCAATAGTTAATAAATCTATGCACTAGTACGTCCGATAACTGTCCCGCGACCCTTCTTTTTCCTCGTCGCAAGGTACTTTCGCCACCCTTGCTTGTGTGTAATTTTGACACAAGCCCCCCCCTGTGATTCAGTAGCTTTGTATCATACTCATTTTTGTAACTCTCAATCCCTGGTTCGCAATTATTTTTTTCCTTGGGTCATGAATAATTATTATTAATTTTTAATATAACCTACCCGTACGTTCGCGAATCACACCTACTAAAATTAAATACACAAGGTCATGACTCACAACCCTTAAACTGTATCTCCATTGCTTGCGACACACTAGTACCCTTACAATTTAACACTTGGGCTCGCGACACACAACCCTTAAAATTTAATACCATCGCTTGCGACTACCTACCAGCACTACAGTTGAATTATTCGGGTCAAGAATTTGTCTAGTAGTATTATATGCAAAATATGTATGATAGGTACGAGTCCTTCTTTCCGTACATTTTAGTCATTTGTATCACACAATCTACTATTTGCAACCATGGTATGCAATGTATGTAAGATATGTACCTTTTACCCTAATCACTCTCCCCGAAGATTTACCCGTGTCGTAGGTGTGAACCAACGCGCGTCAAATTAGTGAATGGACTTACACAATGAACACTAATGATTCTGACAACAATGCCAAAACTTCCTCCAATTGGCCAAGCAATTGCATCAATACATGATCAATATAGTTGTCATCCTCATTTTCCTCTTCAGCAAGACTACTGGCAACAGTGCCACTATCTTTCAATACAGTACCGGTAGGGTTTTTTTCTGACTTGAATCTTTCCAGCATCATTTTCTCAAAAATTTTACCCGTTTCGGATCTTCTCTTAACGTTTGTACCTTCTTGCACAATCTAGCGAACACTTGCCTTGCTCCGCTGTTCTGTTCTGTTTGATTGTTCTGTTTTGTCATTCCGTTTCATCCCTTCGTCCTTCTTATGTCCTTTTGTTGGTTTGTTGTTCCTGAAGAATAAAAATAAGAGAAAGAAAGATCAGAAGCAAATAGAATCTCCAACAAATTGCTGTCATTGTCACTTACTAGTGTTTCTCATTGTTTTCTTTCATTGCCGATCCGTTGTTTCCGTGCTTTTCATTTTTTTTAAATACCGTGCCAACCAAGAAGGATGTGTTGCTTTTTGTGTGGTTTTGATTTGGGGTATGTACAGTTTTCCGTGTGTGTACAGTTTTTTGTGTGTGAACTTTTCTGTTGTTCCATTCTGTCATTCTGTCCCATTGTTCCGTTCCATTGTTCTGTTCTGTTTCATTCTGTTTCATTGGTTGTTCTGTTTTAAGTGCCCTCCTTTCCTTTGTTGGTTCGTTTGATTGTTGTTCTGTTTCAATAAAAATAAAAATGAAAGAAAGAAGATCAGAAACAAATAGTATCTCCAACAAATTGCCGCCATTGTCACTCACTGCTGTTGTTCTGTTGTTCCATTCTGGCGTTCCTTTTTTAAAATTCGTTGTTCCATTTTGAGTGTCGTTCTTTCCCTCGTTGGTTTGTTTGATTGTTGTTCCATTTCAATAAAAATAAAAATAAAAGAAAGAAAGATCAGAAACAAATAGAATCTCCAACGAATTGCTGTTATTGTCACTGACTAGTGTTTCTTCTTTGTTGTTCGGTTGTTCGGTTGTTCGGTTGTTCCGTTGTTCGTGACTGTCAGACAACATTCATTTTCCCGGCTTCAAAAAAACTGTGCCAACGAAGAAGCATGTGTTGCATTTTGTGTGGTGGTTCCGTGTGTATACAGTTTTTCATGTGTGTGTGGTTTTGTGTGTGTTGTGTGTGCTATGCACCCTGACTTCTTCCATGTGCCTGCTGGCTTGTGCACGGCCTTTATTTTCTATATAAGTAAAGCATGTACGAGTGCACGCCACCCCTCCCGCGCCATAATTTTTTCAAAGAGGAAATTGTGATTACACAAAGGTTATGTATCTAAATCCCCAACCCATCTGTAGAATCTGGTAGCCAGTCAGTGGTTCGAAACTCCCTTGGGTCAGTATGGTACCTACCTCGTACACTTTTTGCACAGTACCCAACTATGTACCTTTTTGCATGCAATATTAGCTACAACTAGTAGTACTGGTAATATCCGCACCATTCTTTTGTCTGAGAATAATTAAAAAACAGCACCTCCATTTCAATTAAACAACTTATGAATTATTTTCATTTGACACTCATTAAAGTACGTTTTTGGTGATTGGATTATACAAAGTAAATGTTCTTCCTATTATGGACTTGACCTCATACTTTGCCTGTCATTACCCAATAAGTTATTTTGTGCCCTGGATTTGCACCAATAATATTCTCTTGTGTGCCATTTGGAGAGACAAACCACAACAGTTTCAGCAATCTGTGGGGCAATATTGTTACCAATATGCATCATAGGAGTCATGAAAAAATAATGCATGGCCTGGACCGGATACTTTGTAAGTCATTACCCAATAAGTCAGGTTGTGCCCTGGATTTGCAACAAAAATACCCTCTTGTGTGTCATTTGGAGACACAAACCACAACATTTTCAGCATTATGTGTGGCAATGTTGTTCCCAATATGCATCAGATGAGTCATGAGAAATATATTCATGCACGGCAACAAAAACTTTGAGAGTCATTACCCAATATTTTTCCTCCAAATCCAGTACCCAAATGCACTCATTGGTTTGTGACATACCAACCATCACATATGACTCACTTCTATTTCTTTCATCTTTCATCTTATCCATGACATGAACAATATTCATTGACGGATCACCAAAAATATCTGATTTTCTAATTTTTAATTGCAAATTAGTGTGTGTTTTCCCTCCAAATCCAGTACCCAAATGCACTCATTAGTTTGTGACACACCAAACATCACACATAACTCAGCACTTCTGTTTCTTTCATGATTCATCTTATCCATTACAGGAACAATATCCATTGACTAATCACCAAAAATATTTGATTTTCTTATTTTTAATTGCAAATTAGTGTGTATTTTTCCTCCAAATCCAGGACCCAAATGCACTCATTAGGTGGTGACACACAAACTATCCCAGATAACTCACTTCTGTTTCTTTCATGATTCATCTTGTTATCCATAACAGGAACAATATTCATGGTTCAATCACACAAAATATCTGATTTTGGAATTTTTAATTGCAAATTAGTGTGTATTTTTCCTCCAAATCCAGTACCCAAATGCACTCATTAGGTGGTGACACACAAACTATGACAGATAACTCACTTCTGTTTCTTTCATGATTCATCTTATCCATAACAGGAACGATATTCATGGTTCAATCACACAAAATATCTGATTTTGGAATTTTGAATTGCAAATTAGTGTGTATTTTTCCTCCAAATCCAGGACCCAAATGCACTCATAACAAGGTGGTGACGCACAAACTATGACAGATAACTCACTTCTGTTTCTTTCATGATTCATCTTATCCATTACAGGAACAATATTCATGAACTGATCACCTATAATATCTGATTTTCTAATTTCTAATTGCAGATTAGAAACTGAAACGCCGTTTCGGTTAGAGAATTCTGAAACGCCATTCCATGATTGTTGACATGAATTGTACAAAAAAACGTTTCACCACCCCAACAACAGAAGTCATTACTATCATACCTACATTACTACTACTACTATCATAATACACCCGGACACATATCTACGAAAAGAGCATTTTTTGGAAGGCCGTTCCAAAAAAAGGAAAAAAGGGCTAACGGTGGTGAAATCGTGTAGGAAGGTACTGCTGCTGTAGATATCTACTCAAATTTGTTATCAGAAATTATCTAGTATGAAAATGGAGTAGAAAGCTACTACTGTAGATATCTACGCAAAGTCGTTACCAGAAATTATCTAGTACACAAAATTGTGTAGGAAGGTACTGCTGTAGATTTCTACGCAAATTCGTTACCATAAATTATCTAGTACAAAAATTGTGTAGAAAGCTACTGTCGTAGAATGCTACGGAAATTCGTTACTAGAAATTATCTAGTACGAAAATGGTGTAGAAAGCTACTGTCGTAGAATGCTAGGCAAATTTGTTACCAGAAATTATCTAGTACGAAAATGGTGTAGAAAGCTACTCTCGTAGAATGCTACGCAAATTCGTTACCAGAAATTATCTAGTACAAAAATGGTGTAGAAAACTACTGCTGTAGATTTCCACGCAAATTTGTCACCAGAAATTATCTAGTACAAAAATGGTGTAGAAAGCTACTGCTGTAGATTTCTACACAAATGCAATACCAGAAATTTTCTCGTACAAAAATGTTGTAGAAAACTACTGACGTAGAATGCTACGGAAATTCATCACTAGAAATTATCTAGTACGAAAATGGTGTAGAAAGCTAGTGTCGTAGAATGCTTTGCAAATTCGTTACCAGAAATTATCTAGTGCAAAAATGGTGTAGAAAGCTACTCCTGTCGTAGAATGCTGTGCAAATTCGTTACCAGAAATTATCTAGTACAAAAATTGTGTAGAGAACTACTGCTGTACATTTCTACGCAAATTTGTCACCAGAAATTATCTAGTACAAAAATGGTGTAGAAATCTACTCCTGTAGATTTGTACACAAATGCAATACCAGAAATTTTCTCGTACAAAAAAGGTGTAGAAAACTACTGACGTAGAATTCTACGCAAATTCTTTACCAGTAAAATCACCGTTACACATGCTGTACGTACCACCATACCACCGGTACATGAAAGATGTCACTGTATCACAAGTTGAGAACGTTAAGTAAAAAATCAGGGCACTATTCTTTATTATTCCATATTCAAAAAGCGCGGGCTCCGCGATATTATTTACTTAACGTTATCAACTTAATTAAGAAAGGCAAATCATTCTTCATTGTTCTATATTTACTAACGCTGATGCTTGCTGCTGGCTTCCTGCTGCTCCTCCAAAACGCCACTCCGTCAGTCTCTGTTGCTGTTGCTGTTGCTCTCGCTAGTTGCTGTTGCTCTTGCTAGTCGCTGTTGCTCTCGCTAGTCGCTGTTGCTCTCGCTAGTCACTGTTGCTCTCGCTAGTCGCTGTTGCTGGTTGCCGTGGCTGTGGCTGTTGGTGTTGGTGTTCGCGTGGCTCTCGCAAGTCGCTGTCGCTGTTGCTGTCGCTGTTGCTGTTGCTGTCGCTGTTGCTGTCGCTGTTGCTGTCGCTGTCGCTGTTAACAGGACGTTTGATACCCAAAACTCTCATAACTTCATCTTGTTCCTTCTGAAGCCGGGTTAACAGAGGCAGACAGGCTGCACGGCACGCCAAAACTTTTTCTTGACGAACACGGTCAAGCCGGTCCTCCCAAAGTATAAAATAAACACTTGATAGCGATTCTTTGGTGGTTTCTTTTAGTACACTGATACTTTTACTTAAGTCTTCTACCATGCGTTCAATTGCTGCCAACAGTTCCTTCAAACATGCATCAAACGCTTCGTTTAAGGGTCCGAAAGAATTCATAAGCATGGCTTGTTTCATCCGAACGAATTGTCCTGGTCCATCCGGAACACCCATCGCAGCTGCATAAGATTGCTGCATAGATTGTTGTACTTTTGGGAATAAAGATCGATTCAATTTACGTTGGTTCATTGTGATCTCTGTTCGCATGCGTTCAAAGCAAGCTCGCACAGTATTTGCGACCTTCGATGAAGCTACCGAAACCATACTAATTCTTCTTCCCTTTGGGATACCAATCGAAGAAAACCCCTTTAAAAAAGTCTTATCGAGTTGTTTGCAGAGGTCGATCACTCGACTCTCGGTTTCGGAAAGTAGACGATGAAAAGCGCCATCCATTATGCTCTGCCATGCAGGAGTGAACTCGGCCTCCATTGGCTCTACCAGCTCGGCGTTCCAATCAATGGGGCCCGCAGATGATGATACAAAGACTCCATCCCGACGGACGGTTGCTGCATATGTTGGCCAATACAATCCATTTTGTTGAGCACTACGTCCATATTTGGTGCGTCGGGACGTTGATCCCCATGACTCAACCGTGAACATGGCCGATGACCGTGCCTTCTTCGTTCCGGATACAAGGGAGGGTTTGAGTTTTTGTATAATTCTTTCCTTGGCTGTCGTTCCGAAGTCACTCGCAATTGTGATCAGTTTGTTTGCTATAGATTTCATTTCACTGTCGAACAAATCTTTGCATTGTACTCTTTCCTTGGTGCTACCACCGTCCGCAAGAAGCTTCATGCGGTCTACAATATCGGTGGCTCGGTGAACAAAACTCTCGGTGAACGCGACGCGACGTGAAGCTGTTATTGCATGAGTAAAGTCGCGGAGACGTTCTATTTGCGTGTCTTCTGCCGAGGAGAAGCAATTAGCACGGCCATCACTTGAGGGTTTGATTCTTTGATTAATATTTGAATAGAGAATGAGGGGAAAAAAGCAAAGGTAAGTAATACGTCGGTATCTTCTCTAGTTTGAAATTCTTTTACTCACCCCGTTATCTTCAAATAATCATTCGCACTGATGCAGAAAACTGGGAGGCTTATATCAGTAGGGACCGCTATCTCGTCTCCATCCGCGGAGGATTCGTTGTCATCTTGGTAAATCTCATTGAGACCACTGATGAAGTCTTCCTGCAAGCACTTTGTGCTGTACTCGTTGCGCACCTTCGCACAGATTGCCTTGAGTCTATCCTGGAAATTACCACAATTTGTAGTGAGGGACTTTTTCTGCTCTGTGAGATTCTCCAGATCGTGTTTTGCCTTTTCGACTGCCTCCTTTTGATCCGAAACTCGGACCTCTAGTTCTGAAATCATAGTGGCTCTTGTGGCTGCTTTGGCTGCTTTGACTGCTTTGACTGCAGTGGCTCTTGTGGCTCTTGTGCTTCTTGTGACTCTTGTGGCTGTAGTGTCTCTTCCATCTTCCTCGCTTTCATTATCATCTTTATCGGATGGAAATCCCTCGCCGTCACCATCGTCGCCGTCTTTGTCATTCACAATTTCCTCCAATCTTTCTTCCGCTTCTACTAGGGCAAAAATGAGATCTTCTTCTTCTTGTTGAAGATACGAAAAATTTGTTTCAAAATCATTGATCTTGTCTCGCAAATCGGTCATTTCCTCCCACCTCCCCGGTACACTGGCAGCGATATCTTTGTGGTCACGCATAATCTCGGTCGCTTCACAATCATCGGTTTGCGTGCAAATAAATGCAATGTTTCCGTACTGACCATCCATCAAAAGTCTGCGCTTAAATTGTTCCCCCATTAATTCCCTGGCGGTCCCATCGTCCACTGCACGTTTGATCGGAGCAACTATCCAAATCCTAACAAACGAAGAAAAATAAACAAATTTAGAACAGATTATCAGTTCAAATCATGTGGTATCTTCATTCCAACTACACTATCACGCAAGAGTTCCGTGTTTAGAATTTCATACGACAAATCAAAACTTACTGATTGCAATTCTGTAGATATTCTTTGCATACCCGTTCACGAGCAGTGTTTGCATCTCGGACACCAGGTAGATCAACCAAGACTGCCCCCGAGGACAGGATATTCCATGGGCCTTGTAGCGAGACACACCGGATGAGGGGCCATGTTTGGGCCTCGTGACCATCTCCCGTTCGATAGACGTACCCGTTTATTTCCGATCGAAAAGATTTTGCCCATTTCTTCAGGTTTCGACGTGCTTGCAATTCCATTTTATCATACTCACAGAGAATGGTCTTCGCGGCATCACAGATATTGATACAACCCTCTTCTACATACACAGCGTTGTATGGTTCCTGACTATCCGATTTAGGGGTCAGCAAGTTGACGACTCGCGTGTTCGTTGACAATTCTTGAAAGGCACTTGCTTTAGAGTTTCCTGACAAGTTTTCCATCGTTCCTTTTCCATACACCTGATCAATTTTTGCCCACGCTGCTGCTACATCCGGACGAGCGCTTACTTTTGGGCGGTGAGCAATAATAACCTTCTGTTTTGTTGAGCACTCGTTAACCAGTAATTTCAATTCAGTTGGGTTCGGCAAGTTTACGACCGTCGTCTTCGTTGACAATTCTTCAAAAACGCTCTTCATGGATCTCCCCGAAAAGTTTGCCATTGTTCCCCTCCCGTAGACCTGGTCGATCTTTGTCCATGCCTTGAATGCCTCCTCCTGCTTATCTTTTTCCGGGCAGCGGGCATGTATGACCTTTTGATACGTCGAGCACTCGTCGAGTAGCAATTCCAGTTCCGTGGTCCAGTCTTCCAGTTTCATGAATTCAACTTTGCCCTTGTATACCGGAACCTTCTTGTTCGACATATGATTTGTCGACAATGCTCCTTCTGGTTCATTCGGCTTTTGTAACAAAGCTCTATTGTACGTTAGTTCCACAGCAGCCGCAGTACATCCTCTCGATCCCGAAGTCGGCAAGACGGCCGCCTCATCTAGTAAAGCATTGAGCAAGGAAGATTTTCCGACGCCCGTGGAACCAAGGACTCCAATGACTGTTTTGGGACCATCTGTTCCACTCGAAAGTTGGTTTTCGATTTCTTTTCGCCATTCCTCGTTTCGTGCTTTGGAGCAGAACGAAACCCCACCGTCGTTGGGATTTGGTTTGTTGTCCACTAACATTTTTTCGAGTCCCATCAAAGTTTGACACGATTTCTTCAACACCAAATCATATTTTGCGTGAACATCATCATTGTTGAATGTCGCTCTAAAATCGCCAATACTGTTCTGGTGACGCGTCTGTTCATTTTCGTTGGTCGTTGATGAAACTTTGATTTTCTTTCCTTCACTTTTGATAGAGGCTTGAAGGCGTTTGCCATTCTCGTTGACACCGGATTTCGCCTGAGATGCAACTTGCTCAATCTGTTTTGGAGGAGCTTTCTTTCTGCTCCATACAGTCTTGTTCTCCACCAACTCGACGTTCCAATTGTAACGCAGGACATCACTCATTCTATATTGTTTCGATTGTTCTCTGGTGGGCTCCACACCTTCCACCAAAATCCGGAACGAAAAGTCGCCATCGTCGCCAACTCTTCCGCCATCCGGAATCTGTTCCTTGTCCAAGTCCGCAACAACTTTTTGGTACAAGTCGGCAAGAGTCATAGATGGTTTCACTTCTAGTGCAACCTTGCAACTTCCGCAGTTGACGAAGATTACTGGCGGGTAATTACTTCCTTCGTTGGCATTCGCAAACTTGGAAGACGCTGAATTTGCAGCAGCGCCAGAGCCGTCTTCCACCTCCTCGTTCTTCACCGATACTTTGTTGCCCATGGTTGCATGTATTTCCCGACTTACAGATTAGTTATAGTTATTCTTCGATGTACTCGAATCGGCTCTTATGTGCTCAGCCAGAATTTCGAAACCTTCTTCGTTTTCGACTTTCTGCACTGTAAAAAAGCAACGACTCGTCCTTCATTCCGGAGAATAACATTTCTTTCTTGGAAGTAGTGTAAGTGACCCTTACTGAATAGTGCAGAACGCATGTCGTAAACGTAATCGAGCAAAGCATCTAATGCAAATTTCAATCATGCGTGAAACAATGAGTTAGAACAGTTTCAACAAATTTGAATTATTTGATGTTGATTTCGTTTCGTTGTCAACTGAGTGTGTCCATTGGTGTCGTCGAAATAAATAAATGAGTGATTTTTGCGCGAATGTTGGGGAGCAATTTTTGAAATGTTGACTCCACGAAATTGTGTAGAAAAATATCGTGCTGTAGCGGAGGGCAAGTTCCAAACATTTTGTAGGTTTTCTTTGGGCATCGTTTTTCTCTTGTTAAAAAAATCATTCCCGTGTTAAAACAAACGCATGTGTATCGATTGAGAAGTTCTTGCTCAAGTCGATACAGTGCCGTTCACCGTATTACGCACTGTACCGTACGTACGTTCACAACGGCAGATATTTTTTTAATCCCGTCAGCCAAAAACAATAATAAGAGATTATTTATACTAAGTCAGAGATCAGTCAGACCTCGGTCTGTAGGATTGTGCGCAGTTTAACGGTTAACGGCAATTTTCTCTGACTTGGTCGAATAACCACTTTCAGCAATTCTAACCAATCAAATTCCACCATGTCAGAAATTCCAACCAATCAAATTCAATCATTTCAGAAATTCCAACCAATGAGATGAACACATACTAATAGGAAAGCGAACACATGAAAGCGAACATGTGACATGAACATAGAACAAGTCTTTGGCGCCGGCGGCACCAACCCACAAAAACATCAGAAGGCTAAGCCGAACCAACAAACACAGCAAACACATACACTTTGATTCGGACAAGAAACATAAAGACACAAAAAACGTCGAAAACGTCGTCGAAACGGCGAAGCAACAAAAACAAGAACAAAACAGCCAAAACACTTGCAATTTCCACAAAATAACACCACTATCCTCAACAAAACACTCCCCTTGGTCTCCAGCAACAAAAATGTCTTACACAAGTGGAATATTTGCCAGAGCAGCACGGCAAGTCCAACATGATGACAATGATGGTATTCCAATGAATACTCAACTTGCCTACAGTCGGAAAGGGGAGGAATTCCTTCAGTATTGCACCAGTGTGTTTTCTTCCTTTGGTTACTCCACTCAAATAGTGACTGAAGAAAAGGTCTTTGGCTTCCTCTTCTATCAGGCCTATCAGGACGCAGGAGGACAAGAGGGCGGCGTAAGAAGGGGCAATTCGCGAACACAAATTTTCGACGCCGTCGACTACCACGCCGTGATGGCCAAATACAACACCAATCATGCCGGCGCTTCTTGCGAGTCCATGCTGGACATAGGCCCTGTAGGTTATGATACGGTGAATCAGTACTTTTGTTCCATCCTCAAAATATTGCGGCATCAGAGGAGTCAGAATGCCAACACTCTTACAAAGGAACACCTTCGGTCTGACAGGGTTACACAGTTGCTCCGCGTTGTCCAAGTAAGAAAGAAACAGATCAAGATGATCCGACACGACAAGAAAATTGATCACGCGTTGTCCCCCTACATGACAGTGTGAAGCATCGAGCGAATCAAGAATTTCTTGTTCTACAAGCATTGTACCAAACATAACTACCACATCGCTGCCTTGAGGGACCGATTCTGTTTCCTTATGACCCATTGTGGTGTTCTCCGCGGGGAGTCCTTGTTCAAATGCACGTTGTCGGATCTGTGCATCATCATCAAAGCTGACAAAGGCGTACACTCCTGCCTGATCTTTATCATGCAAATCATTACAGGGAAAACGAACGGTCAGCGAACTTTGTACGGTCGTGTGATCAGGCACCGCAATGTTACCATGTGTCCCATTGGCGCTTTGGGCTTCTACTTAATGGCGCGATTCCATGCAACCGGAGAACTTGCGTGGTACGACTTTGCAGAGAACACGTCATGGTTCGAAGTCAAATTACTCACCGATTGTAATGCACTCGCAGAACCACCGTCCGATAACAGACCGAGCCTATGCAAAAAACCATGCGGAAACCATGCACGGCGTTGGGCGTCGCATCGAAGCATTTCGTTCACTTTGGCCGCGGATCAGGTGCAGTTGCGTTGGAGATGCAAGAAGTGGATCCCCAATACATCAAGATGATTGGAAATTGGAACCTTGATGTCAGAGAAAATAGGTATTCCTCGAAACTCCCACTGAAGGCGATGCGGGTCTTGGCTGGACAAGCACAAGAGAAAGGCAGCTTCTTCTTGCCCCGAGGTACCATCGACCGACCTCCAGAGCTTCGTCGTCAAGTATTCCCGTGCCTTGACAAGGCAATGGACACTGATCGCGAATTGTGCCTACTGACAAGCCGACCGCTCAAGCGTTCTTCAAGCTCCTCTTGAATTTGCAATGTGTCGTACTGCAGGATGTGGCCGTCTTGATACACAACGGGAGACCGAATTGCCTCTTCTCCTTGCCTGTTTTCAACACGGAATTTTTCCAGGCTTATCAAGCACAAGTCGTCAAAAAGGTTATGGGAGCAGGACTTGACAAGGAGAGAGGAGGTAGTACTACTGCAATCCAACGAAGTATGGACGTGGCACTTCCGGGGTTTTGCGAACCGACTTCACAATATTCATACGGAAGTCCATAATAGTTTCAAAGGATGTTTATTATTTTCCTTCTGAATCCGGTCCGTTGAGAGTCTGATTCAAAGGCTTCTGAAGAACAGCACCGCTGTGTTAGTGTGTTAGTAGACAAACGATTGTACTCTACGCGTGACAATTGTGATTGGATACTTTCGGCAACGGATAATCGGACTACAGGCGAGACTATGGAAACGCCGGATCTCTTCTTACTGTGAACTTATTCAGATACAGCAAGACAGACCTTAGTAATGTAGATTACAGGTAGTTGATAGCAACTAGTGTGAATTTTGGGATATAAATCAGTTGAATGTTAAAAGTATGAGATAAAGTGAAATCTTGCCGAAATGCAAGATATCTCTTTTATTGAGATGAAATACGTTGCAACTGCTGTTGCGTAGTGATGAGATTACTCGCCGATTATTTCCGTACATGCATTGGTCGTTGACCGTATATATCTTTATGTATATATATATATTGTGTGAGAAGCACACACCAACAGTTTTCTTCTCTTGTTCCGTTAGGAAGGTCCTATGATATGTTTATCATTATGATCAGGAATTGCTCCCGTAGCTCGTGTGATACTTTATGAAATCAAAGTTTGCTCACGGAAGAACAATGGCAATATTATAAAACAGAGATTGCTCACCGTCAATGCGCGATGGGAATCGATGTGCCAGTGGGAATCGATATGCCGTGGGAATCAATTATTTCGGTTGATACGGGACTCATTGATTCATACAAATAGAATAGCTACCGTTGTGTAGCTTTGGTACTTCTGGACACTGAAAGGAATTTAATACTCCCCATGTTTCCTTGTGAAAGGTCGTCACGTTTACATGATGCTTCCATCATCTTGGAGGAGGTCGCCAGGTATTTCCACAGAAGTGGAAGATGGGCTTGAGCGGTGGATACACAACTGAGTGTCCCCAATGCTTGGTAAGGATATCTGCACAGTTATCTTTGCCAGGGATGTGCAGCATTAAAATGAAGCCTTTCGCTATGATGCTTTGTACGTAGTGAAGCAATAGGATATGGTGACGCTTGTGCAACCTTGCATAAGGGAAGGTAGACAGTCTGAATCATCTTCTCATTGTCTCCCCATGAGGAAGAAATATTGTGGACTCGTGTTCCAAGGTATCAGGAACAAGTGACGTAGATCAACGATTTGTTTGATGCAATTTCTTCCTGCAGCAAATTCAGCTCCAAATGTGGCCGTTTCTGTAGTACGTCCGAGAACTGTTTCGCGGGGTTCGAATTTACTTCTCGCGCACAAATTTTGTGCGTGATTTTAACACGGCAATATTTCTGGACACCCTGAAATTCGGGAGTAAGTGGCGGGCTATAAATTAACACAGCACTATTTCTGTGCGCGTGATGCACATTACTCTACTCTTCGAATAAAAATAATTTATTTCAGTCTCTAGCAGAACCCAATTATTATTCCGTACCAACAACACTTACTTCTTTTCACGAATAAAAAAGAAATCTTGACTCAGTATTAATTCCAAAATATTAATCTCCCAAATAACAATTTGATTCTGCTCTCCTAATTGTGAATTCTATTTCTTGACTACAATATTCCCTTTTTAAAATGTAGATTCTATTATGCTTGATTTATTCCTATTGCAACGTATTACGAATCCTCCATAATTTCTTATATTCTCAATATTAAGTTCATAATTAGTAGTAGTTTTGTATTATGTATGTACTGTTATTTTCTACATTAATTGAAGGGATAAATGGGCATTCATCGATGCTGTTATTGCCGGATCAACATTCATCACTGATGGGTTCTTGGAGTTGTGTTTATTACTCTAGCTTTTGCCGCTGTTTCTACTACTGTGGCCACGCTGTTGCTCTCGTTGCTTGCTGCTGCCGCTACTTCATTTTGTTGTTCCATTTTGGCATTCCGTTTTGACCATGTTCCATTGTTGCTCTGTTTTTGTTGTTTCATTTGCGTTGTTCGGTTTGCATTGCTCCGTTTGCGTTAGTCCATTTTTGTTGCTACATTTTCGTTGCTCCATTTTTGTTGCTCCGTTTTTGTTGCTCCGTTTTTGTTGCTCCGTTTTCGTTGCTCTGCTTCCGTTGCTCCGTGTTTGTTGTTTCATTCCATTGTGCTGTTGTTTTGTTCCATTGTTCCATTGTTCCATTGTTCCATTGTTCCATTTTTGCTGTGAAAAATAAAAATAACAGAAAGAAGGATAATAAAAAATCGAATCTCCAACAAATTGTTGTCGTTGTCACTCACTTGCGTTCCGTTGTTGTTCCGTTGCTCCGTTTCATTTGCTATTCTGCTCTGTTGTTCCATTCAATAAAAATAAAAGAAAGAAAAATCAGAAACAAATAGAATCTCCAACAAATTGTTGTCATTGTTGTCACTTACTTGTGTTTCGTTGTTGCTCCGTTGTTCCATTTCGTTTGTTGTTTTGCTCTGTTGTTCCCCTGTCCGATAAAAATAAAAGAAAGAAAGATCAGAAACAAATAGAATCTCCAACAAATTGCCTGTCATTGTTGTCACTCACTTGCATTCCGTTGTTGTTGTTCCATTTTGTTGTTCCTTTGTTCCCCTGTTACACTCACTAGTGTTTCTTTGTTGTTCCATTGTTCTGTTGTCCGTGACTGTCACACAACATTCATTTTCTGTACTTTTAAAAAAAATACCGTGCCGGCCAAGAAGTATGTGGTTATTTTTTTTGGTTTTGTGTGTGTACAGTTTTGTGTGTGTGCTCAGTTTTTCGTGTTTCTTCAGTTTTTCATGTGTGTGTGGTTTTGGGTGTGTTGTGTATGCTGTGTACCCTGACTTCTTCCATGTGTCTGGCTTGTGTGTGGCCTTTATTCTCTATATAAGTAAAGCATGTACCAGTGCAAGCCACCCCTCCTGCGCCATAATTTTTCAAAATGGAAAATTTGATTACACGAAGGTTATGTACTTAAATTCCATACTCATCTGTAGAATCTGATAGCCAGTCGGTGGTTTGACACTGTCCTGGGTCAGCACAGTACCTACCGGTACCATATATGTAATGAAGAGGACCCTGTAATATCATTGCTGTCGGTGCCGTCGATATGGAAATATCTGCTGTGACTGTTATTTGGGGTGTTTCTTTGAAATACAACCAAATTTTCCCAATCTGCTTCACCGGTTCGATTCTTCTATTCCTCTCAATCAATCAATCCGAAACTTCGGGGACGTCTCCTTCTAGGCAGATGTAATGAAGAGGTCTGTGCAATATCGTTGGCAGCGGCGACCTCGCTATGGAGATATCTGCTGTCACCGTTATTTGGGTTGCTTCCTTGAAATACAACCAAATTTGTCACTCTGCTATGTTCGAGTCCGTTCCTTCTAATCCGCTCAATGGATCAATACGAAACTTGGCAGGCGCCTTCTCATAGATGTAATAAAGGGGACCCTGCAACATCGTTGCTGTTGGTGTCGTTGTTATAGAGATATCTGCTGTCGCCGTTATTTGGGTTGCTTCCTTGAAATACAACCAAGTTTGTCACTCTGCTATGTTGAGTCTGTTCCTTCTAATCCGCTCAATGGATCAATACGAAACTTGGCGGGCGTCTTTTCATAGATGTAATGAAGAAGCCCTTGCAATATCGTTGATGTTGGTGTCGTTGTTATAGAGATATCTGCTGTCGCCGTTATTTGGGTTGCTTCCTTGAAATACAACCAAATTTGTCACTCTGCTATGTTGAGTCTGTTCCTTCTAATCCGCTCACTGGATCAATACAAAACTTGCAGGCCTCGTCTTTCTTGATATAATGAAGAGATCCCTGCAATATCATTGCCGTCGGTGACTCCAGTATGGAGATATCTGCTCGTTATTGGAGTGTGTGTGTGTGTGTGTGTGTGTGTGTTTTCTGTGTTGAAAAAACGGATTTGGAGTTTCTGCTTAGCCCTCCCATCTGAATAGCCATTGGATAGCCCTTTGATTGCCATTCCCGGTCAGCAAATCAGTAAAGTTACATGCTGGTGCTCAAACCTGGTAGAGTTTGTACATGTCTGCCTCCATTCTCTCCTCTATCCAAGGGGAAAAAGATGGGTTGAATTTTTCTTATCTTTGTCATTCGGATTCATCTTTGCCGTTTGAATACTATTATTTTCCTTCTGAATCCAGTCCAATGAGGGTCTGATTCAAAGGCTTCTGAAGAACAGCAACGCTGCGTTAGTGTGTTAGTAGACAAACGATTGTACTCTACGCGTGACAATTGTGGTTGGATACTTTCGGCAACAGGATAATCGGACTACAGACTGAGACTATGGAAACGCCAGATCTCTTCTTACTGTGAACTTATTCAGATACAGCGAGACAGACCTTAGTATTGTAGATTACAGATAGTTGGTAGAAACTAGTGTGAATTTTGGGATATAACTCAGTTGAATGTTAAAAGTATGAGATAAAGTGAAATCTTGCCGAAATGCAAGATATCTCTTTTATTGAGATGAATACGTTGCAACTGCTGCTGCGTAGTGATGAGATTACTCGCTGATTATTTCCGTACATGCATTGGTCGTTGACCGTATATATCTGTATGCATATATATATATATATATATATATTGTGTGTGAGAATCACACGCCAACGGTTTTCTTCTCTTGTTCCATTAGGAAGACTCCATGATATGTTTATCACTAAGATCAGGAATTGCTCCCGTAGCTTGTGTGATACTTTATGAAATCAGAGTTTGCTCACCGAAGAACAATGGCAATATTATAAAACAGAGATTGATCGCCGTCGATGCGCGATGGGAATCAATGCGCCGTGGGAATCGATATGTCGTGGGAATCGATTACTTTGGTTGATACACCAGGACTCATTGATTCGTACGAATAGGATATCTACCATCTGGTAGCTTTGGTATTTCTGGTCACGAAAGGAATTTAATACTCCCCATGTCTCCTTGTGAAAGGTCATCACGCTCTACATGATGCTTCCATCGTCTTGGAGGAGGCCGCCGGTATTCCCACAAAAGTGGAAGATGGGCTTGAGCAGTGGATACACAACTGAGTGTCCCCAATGCTTGGTGAGAATATCTGCACAGTTATCCTTACCTGGGATGTGCATCATTAAGATGAAACCTCTCGCTATCCTGCTCCGTATGTAGTGAAACGATAGGATGTTGTGGCGCTTATGCAACCTTGCGTAAGGGAAGGTTGACGTTTGAATCATCTTTTTGTTGTCACCCCAAGAGTAGGAGATATCATGGACTCGTGTTCCGAGGTATCGGAATGAGTGACGTAGATCAACGATCTGTTCGATGCAAGTTCTTCCTGCAACAAATTCAGCTCCAAAGGTGGCCGTTTCCGGTAGTAGACTGTTTCTTTGAGAACCACATCATGGGAGTCTTGTTCGCGAAGTGAAGGATGCCGGATACAGCTTTACCACTAAGAATGTCATGCATGAGGTTGGCGTCATAGAAATGTGTCAAGCACTACTGTCTTCCCAAGTGATGCAGGAGCGTCGTCGGGTAGCTCTTCAGAATGCTCCCCATAGACGGTGTTGGACCAATCAATGGTGTCGGGTTTAGTCAATATAAAATCTGGGGGTTCCATGCGGAATCTGATTTTAAAATGTCTAAACTTGGAGATATATCTGTAGATACGCTTGGCGCATTCAAGATGCCCATCTCGTGGTTGAGCTCTGAAACTCGAGAGTGTCATCACGGCTGTTTGTACATCGAAACGCCCAATAGCGATGAATCCATTGGAGTGAACCGATCATACTTTGGTATTTCTGTATGCCAGTTTCTTCGAGAAAGGCTGAGGAGTCCAATTCGGGATGATCGTTTTCTGCAATGGGTGACTGGAACCTGGTGTTAGGTTTGCATCCGAACATTTGTTCATAAGATGTTTCCATCTTTTCGATGAACTTTATGGGATTCATACAGAGAACACCATGCGTGTCGCACTTCAACTCCGCAACCTAGGTGAAAGTTCATAGGTCCGGATCCCTTCAATTTGAAGTTATATGGCGACGACTGTAATATCTTCAAGAAGGAATTGGGATCTGCCATGCAAAGACATAGGTCATCGACATATGTGCATATAAGTTCATATACACATTCACCATGCTTGTTCATCCCAGGCTTGAGGCAATATTTCCGGTTCTGCGCGTGATCTTTCGAAGCCGAGTTCAATGAGACAAGCCGCAAGTAAATCACCAAAACACTTGCCCGAGGATCTGAGGCCATATAGGGCTTTGTAAATGATCAATAGATGACCTTCCAGCGATCCGAATTCAGGGACCTGCCTTGATGCAGACTTTCTCGCAGGTAACTGCCTCTAGGTAGGCATTACCTATGTCGGTACCCCATGCTTCTAGGTCGTTCAGTTCAGCTAGGAATAGGCACATACGTAGACCGCGGAGAGATATGGCACCTGCATAAACACTGTGGATAGGGGCCTCAGTGAGATTACCATTAGCAACGAGACAAGCCTTGTGTCTACCATCGTGCTTGACAGCATATATCATGTGTACCTTGATCTGTTGGAACCCCGGTGGAATGGAGCTTGTCTTGTACACGCCTTTGTCAATGAATGTATTGTATTCATTGAGCTGTTTCATTTCCAGAGTGGTGGCGTCTTCCCATTTGGTGTTTCCGTTGGCTTGATCAAATTGGAGGGCTTCTTCGTGGTTACGAGGTACTTTGAAGCCATATTGGTACTGTGGAGTGGTACAGAAAGAACGAAGTTTGGCTTGGTGCACGAGTCGGTCAAGTTTCTTGGTTTGTCGTGCTAGGTTGGTGATTCGCTTAAGGCGTTTCCAACCCGGGAGGTCAAGCATGTTATTGTCTTTCCCATATTTTGCAATGGTGACAGGGTCATCAGCCGCAATGTTGGCCAGAGGTTCATATGTTTGTTCCATGTTTTCCCATTCAATCCAAGGGTTATATTTGGAACCTTTGTATTGAGGATGCTTGTTATCCAGTGGACCTTGATGTCCTAGGATGCGGCGAAATGACCAAAGTTTGCCGTCTTCTTGGGTTGAATCACGATGGATGTAATTCATGACATCATTGTATGCAATGATATCGTTAAGTTCGTCATCAGAGTGTTTGCACTTGAACTTGATGAAGTCTTTGTTGCGTTCAAGACTGTCTTCTACATCGACGATGGTAAGACGCTTCCGAGTTCCATCGGGGTTAGTTACAAGGAAGGATCGACCTTGTAGATCGGCAATCGGGACGGTAGGAATGGTATTTGGTTTGCCGCCATCGTCAAATTGTGCGTTGCCTTCTTCGTCGGTAACAACTACCTGAGATGGGTCTACAGAAGGAGTAGCGGGGTTGATGTGTGGAGTTGTGACGTCACTAACATCAAAGTATGCTAGCTCCGGGGGATCAAAATCATCTTCAGTAAGGAGAACGCCATCGGGGTTCTTGCTGAAGATGTGTGTCGTAGGAGGACCATCAAAACTCTCCCCATAGTTGTTAGGGAGTGGAGAAGGGGACCAGCTTGGGCTGTCATCGACCTTCTTATAAAGAAAGCTCGGTAACGAGGGTTGGGCGGGTGGTTGAAGAATAGCTTGATTATCAGATGCGGGAGGTGTTGTACCTGGTTGTTCTTTGGGTACAGCTTGATTATCAGATGCGGGAGGTGTTGTACCTGGTTGTTCTTTGGGTACAGATGGCGTGGTGTCATCGGCGGTGTCAGAATCAGCGGGTGAGACGCCAGGAGGGTATTAGAAATAATGGAGGATTTGTAATACGTTGCAATAGGAATAAATCAAGCATAATAGAATCTACATTTTAAAAAGGGAATATTGTAGTCGAGAAATAGAATTCACAATTAGGAGAACAGAATCAAATTGTTGTTTGGTAGATTAATATTTTGGAATTAATACTGACTCAAGATTTCTTTTTTATTCGTGAATAGAAGTAAGTGTTGTTCGTACAGAATAATAATTCGGTTCTGCTAGAGACTGAAATAAATTATTTTTATTCGAGAGTAGAGTAATGTGCATCACGCGCACAGAAATAGTGCTGAGTTTACATATACCCTTATACGATCGTTGCGAATTTCAGGGTGTCCAGAAATATTGCCGTGTTAAAATCACGCACAAAATTTGTGCGCGAGAAGTAAATTTGAACCCCGCGAAACAGTTCTCGGACGGAGTTGTACGGAAAGAACGAAGTTTGGCTTGGTGCACGAGTCGGTCAAGTTTCTTGGTTTGTCGTGCTAGGTTGGTGATTCGCTTAAGGCGTTTCCAACCCGGGAGGTCAAGCAAGTTATTGTCTTTCCCATATTTCGCAACGGTGACAGGGTCATCAGCCGCAATGTTGGCCAGAGGTTCATATGTTTGTTCCATGTTTTCCCATTCAATCCAAGGGTTATATTTGGAACCTTTGTATTGAGGATGCTTGTTATCCAGTGGACCTTGGTGTCCTAGGATGCGGCGAAATGACCAAAGTTTGCCGTCTTCTTGGGTTGAATCACGATGGATGTAATTCATGACATCATTGTATGCAATGATATCGTTAAGTTCGTCATCAGAGTGTTTGCACTTGAACTTGATGAAGTCTTTGTTGCGTTCAAGACTGTCTTCTACATCGACGATGGTAAGACGCTTCCGAGTTCCATCGGGGTTAGTTACAAGGAAGGATCGTCCTTGTAGATCGGCAATCGGGACGGTAGGAATGGTATTTGGTTTGCCACCATCGTCAAATTGTGCGTTGCCTTCTTCGTTGGTAACAACTACCTGAGATGGGTCTACAGAAGGAGTAGCGGGGTTGATGTGTGGAGTTGTGACGTCACTAACATCAAAGTATGCTAGCTCCGGGGGATCAAAATCATCTTCAGTAAGGAGAACGCCATCGGGGTTCTTGCTGAAGATGTGTGTCGTAGGAGGACCATCAAAACTCTCCCCATAGTTGTTAGGGAGTGGAGAAGGGGACCAGCTTGGGCTGTCATCGACCTTCTTATATAGAAAGCTCGATTACGAGGGGTGGGCGGGTGGTTGAAGAATAGCTTGATTATCAGATGCGGGAGGTGTTGTACCTGGTTGTTCTTTGGGTACAGCTTGATTATCAGATGCGGGAGGTGTTGTACCTGGTTGTTCTTTGGGTACAGATGGCGTGGTGTCATCGGCGGTGTCAGAATCAGCGGGTGAGACGCCAGGAGGGTATTAGAAATAATGGAGGATTTGTAATACGTTGCAATAGGAATAAATCAAGCATAATAGAATCTACATTTTAAAAAGGGAATATTGTAGTCGAGAAATAGAATTCACAATTAGGAGAACAGAATCAAATTGTTGTTTGGTAGATTAATATTTTGGAATTAATACTGACTCAAGATTTCTTTTTTATTCGTGAATAGAAGTAAGTGTTGTTCGTACAGAATAATAATTCGGTTCTGCTAGAGACAGAAATAAATTTTTTTGATTCGAGAGTAGAGTAATGTGCATCATGCGCACAGAAATAGTGCTGAGTTTACATATACCCTTATACGATCGTCGCGAATTTCAGGGTGTCCAGAAATATTGCCGTGTTAAAATCACGCACAAAATTTGTGCGCGAGAAGTAAATTTGAACCCCGCGAAACAGTTCTCGGACGGAGTTGTACGGAAAGAACGAAGTTTGGCTTGGTGCACGAGTCGGTCAAGTTTCTTGGTTTGTCGTGCTAGGTTGGTGATTCGCTTAAGGCGTTTCCAACCCGGGAGGTCAAGCAAGTTATTGTCTTTCCCATATTTCGCAACGGTGACAGGGTCATCAGCCGCAATGTTGGCCAGAGGTTCATATGTTTGTTCCATGTTTTCCCATTCAATCCAAGGGTTATATTTGGAACCTTTGTATTGAGGATGCTTGTTATCCAGTGGACCTTGGTGTCCTAGGATGCGGCGGAATGACCAAAGTTTGCCGTCTTCTTGGGTTGAATCACGATGGATGTAATTCATGACATCATTGTATGCAATGATATCGTTAAGTTCGTCATCAGAGTGTTTGCACTTGAACTTGATGAAGTCTTTGTTGCGTTCAAGACTGTCTTCTACATCGACGATGGTAAGACGCTTCCGAGTTCCATCGGGGTTAGTTACAAGGAAGGATCGTCCTTGTAGATCGGCAATCGGGACGGTAGGAATGGTATTTGGTTTGCCACCATCGTCAAATTGTGCGTTGCCTTCTTCGTTGGTAACAACTACCTGAGATGGGTCTACAGAAGGAGTAGCGGGGTTGATGTGTGGAGTTGTGACGTCACTAACATCAAAGTATGCTAGCTCCGGGGGATCAAAATCATCTTCAGTAAGGAGAACGCCATCGGGGTTCTTGCTGAAGATGTGTGTCGTAGGAGGACCATCAAAACTCTCCCCATAGTTGTTAGGGAGTGGAGAAGGGGACCAGCTTGGGCTGTCATCGACCTTCTTATATAGAAAGCTCGATTACGAGGGGTGGGCGGGTGGTTGAAGAATAGTTTGAGAGTCAGATGTGGGAGGTGTTGTACCTGGTTGATCGTTGGGTATCGGCGGTGTCAGAGTCAGCGGGTGAAACGCTAGGAGGAACTGAGGTGCCCTGTTTTGTAGAATCTTCATTGGGGCTATTCGTAGTGATATGCTCCCCATGTTTGAATGTTGGGGCGTCTCCAGTGGCGTATAATCGGGGCAAGGAATCCTTGGCTTTATGCCATTTGATGAAATCATCGTCAGTGAATAGGCCCGCGCGTTTGTTGCGAGACTCAGGCGTGAGAGCAGAGCGTACACCGGACCGGTCAAGTAACTTGTTAGTAACTGGATCCCAGATTTGGAAACAGAGTTCATTGCCAACATGTTCTGCAATGCCGACGAAGTGACCGAGACGTTCGGTAGACTGGGTACCGAAAGGGGAGTCATTGGTCTTGAAATAAACAGGTTTGAACCAGAAGAAACTGGTGTATGCGCTGATGTCACCAAGTGTACCGGTAGCAATGAAGACCGGTTGTTTGTCTGACAGAGTAGGATCAGAAATAACATTGAGGAGTCCGGCAACGTATGTCATGCACAGCAGCCATAGATGTGGTGGTGTGCCTGTTTGATCCATGACGCGATTGACAATGCGTTTGAACGTTTGATAGCGCCGTTCAAATTGGTTCTGGTGTTGGTGGTAAGGTTCACTTTGCCAGAGTCCAATCCATAACATTTTGAGATAATCGGTGACCCTCTTACTAGACTGGTAGTTACCGTGGTCGCAAAGGAGGCGAATGGGCCTGCCCCATTTTCGAACAAAGTTCTGGAAACATGATAGAAAATTGCCGGTGGTACGCATTTCTTCAACATGTATGATATGTGACTTTCGGCCGAAGAAGATCTGAGCAATCTTGGAGTCGCCATCAATTGCTGGGACATCCGAATAGACAGCATCGGACATAACGTCGTCATTGACAGGGCGAACGTTCATGGCCGGTTGGGGGGAATGGAAACGTTTGAAAATGTTTCTGTCAGGACTAACCGCCATCAAACCATATTGTGTTGAGTTTTCAAACGTAGATGCGATCTGTGGAGACCCAACAAAAGAAAGGTTTCAGGGATAGGTAGTCATGTTCGTTGGGGTATCGCTCACGGGGCGTAGCTGCAATACATGTAGTATCACTAGCAGTACAGTCCGTTGGAAACGCAGTGACTGTCCCAGAGATTTGAGGGGAAGTACAGCATGCGAGGCGTTCCTGGTGAATGTAGTCGGTAGGAGGAAGCCAGAATGAGCAATCGCTGGTTCCATGATCATCAATAGGGAGAAAGGGAGACCAAGTGGAATGGCTGGAATACGAACTGAGAGACGTGACCGTGGAAGAGCCAGGGGATACAGAGATATCTAATCCTTCAAGGCAACGTGGATTTCTGTATTCGTCGTAATCGGCATATGGGAGTTGCTGCGGCTGAGGAGGATATTTCTGGAGAAATTGTTCATCTTTTGCACTGATTGTTGTATTGAGAACAGATGGGTCCCAATGCTTATCTGATGTCATGATAACATGTGGGAGTGTGTCAAACTCAATAGTCGTGTACTTTTGCATCGCAAGGTATGGTAAACCATGCCGGATACTAAGGGGCAGTGCATATCCATCGGAGGTGGTGATTACCTGTCCACCGCCCGTTTTGATGGATGTGTCATCGACAGTGGAAAAATATGCTTCCATCTGGCCGGAGGATAAGATAGAAGGGTGTCGTCCCGTATATGCACATTCATTGAAAATGAGGATGACGGGACCTCTATTCGATATAGAGTAAGCTCCGCATGTAGCAATAGGAATATTTTGTACCTGATGATTGTTAATGCCTGTGACATTGACATATCGTGGTGGGATATCCTTGGAGATGAGGCATGCATCATTGCCGATGATGCAACCATTTGCACCGCAATTGACCATGGCGAAACCAGGGATTAGTGATCGTAGCTTTGTGTGCACGATATGTGTAAGATGTTACTTGACTATCGTGTGAAAAGGTCAGATCATCGTCGGGATTATACCACTGATGGAAATTGGCGGAATAAGAGGAATGTTCCTACAGGTATTTGGGTGTCACCGTCCTTTTTGTACCGAATGTCAGGGTTTTCGGAGAGGAATCGAGCGGGATGCGCGGGTGACACGGAAGACTTGAGGGGTCTTTGGTCCTTGGAGGAAGAGGTTTTAGACTTGTATACACCTAAGGATGCATGGAAAACACCTCTACGGTCATTTTCTACAGCGGGATGTAGGTCTGCTGCGGAATTGACATGTTCATCTTTGTTCGAAGTATCATCTTCTAGGAATGAGACAGAATGTCCATGTTGGTATGCTTTCCGGGTGATGGGCTTGACACTGTTAGGGTCAGGTTGATCCTTTGAGAGCAAATCTTGTCGTAACGATGCGACCACAATTTTCTTGCCTTCCGGAGAAAAGTTTAGCCAACTCTTCATGTCTTGACGTGGTAGGGCCTTCCATATGTTTGTGGGCAGGCGCGTGGTAGGGTCAGGTGCACGTTCAGCCTTGAATACCGCATAGTCTTAATAGTCACCTTCAAATTCGATAGGGAGAGCATAGTCGTCATGGTTTTGACTTTGTTCAGATGAGAAGCCGTGAACATGTGCACTGCTACAGTTGACTTAGGAGCCGACATCGCGGACTGGGAATCGAGTCGGGTTGCTTCGAGTTGAAGCGTGATTTTAAGTTTGTGGATAGCAGCTGCTTCAGCAACTGCATCTGTCACGGTGCTATTTGTCCCACCTGGGTCCTTGACTTTGGCAAACTGTTCACTTAGCTGAAAGCTGGAATAGCATGCCTGACATAATGCTGATTTTGCAGTATGGTACTCAAGGGGCCTGTTGGGAGGACGGAGCTTGTTGAGGTGATTTAATTCATCAAACCAATGTGTAATGAATTTCACTTTGGATTCTTTCCAATTGCTGAGATTCAACTTTAGCAACGCTTGTAGTTGAGTCAAATTGTCATATACCTTGGCTTTCGATTCGCTGTGAAGGTTTACAAAATCAAAGTATGCTTGACGTCCATTACTGTGTGGTAGAATGGCTGTGTACACACGATGCGGATAGATCGCTTTTGAAGACTTCCAGCATTAGTACCCAGAAGAAGGCACACTGTTTAACGAAAAGGTCACGTGTATAACCTTGAAGCGCAGCTGGAGGCCAGTTTTCATCAAGGAATGTTTCTGTGTCGATGTCGTATGCCTCGAGTTTAGCTTTGAAACCTACGAGCCAATGTTCGAATCTTGAGTCATTCGTGAGGGGTGTAAAGGACTTTTCATCCCGTGCTTTTCGGCACCAAGATTCGTATTTTACCTGCTGAGGTGTCTTTTTATTACTTCCTGGCGGAGGAGGTGGAGGGTTCAGAGCAGATTCGGTCTGCATGCGGATGGCACGTTCCAAACAGAACTTTCTGAATTCTTCATATGGATATGACTTTATATCTTTCCAGTCCTTCTTGTCTTCTTGTAGTTCGATAGTGAACTCCGCAAGTGCTTCTATGATCCGTTGGATGGATCGATGGAGATGTGTTGGTAGTCCTCCTTCAGTGTAGGTAATCTCGCGGGCGAAATTCAATTCGATAAGTGCGTCGAGAAATGCCGACCACTCGCATAATCCTCCTTCCTTGAGAGCTAAACACAGGGTGTTATTTGCTTCCCTTGTTACGCGGAATAGAGATATAAGTATCAGCTTCATATCAGCATCGAAACTAGGAAAATGGTTGACAGCAGTGGCTTTGACATCACCCGTGCTTTTTCCGCCCCCAAATAGATTGGCGGGCATGTTCGGCATGTTCGGCATTTGTGATGGTTCCGATCCTTCGACAGAATCGCGCGGTGAATGAGAATGAGAACTGCTTCGTGTACAATGTGCGATTGGCATATGCCAGCGTAGGGATTGTATTCAATTCCGTTCCTGTTCCTTTTGTTTGCAAGCCTTCTTGGAGCTTGCGACTGTTAATCTATTATTTTCCTTCTGAATCCAGTCCAATGAGGGTCTGATTCAAAGGCTTCTGAAGAACAGCAACGCTGCGTTAGTGTGTTAGTAGACAAACAATTGTACTCTACGCGTGACAATTGTGGTTGGATACTTTCGGCAACGGATAATTGGACTACAGACGAGACTATGGAAACGCCAGATCTCTTCTTACTGTGAACTTATTCAGATACAGCGAGACAGACCTTAGTATTGTAGATTACAGATAGTTGGTAGCAACTAGTGTGAATTTTGGGATATAAATCAGTTGAATGTTAAAAGTATGAGATAAAGTGAAATCTTGCCGAAATGCAAGATATCTCTTTTATTGAGATGAATACGTTGCGACTGCTGTTGCGTAGTGATGAGATTACTCGCTGATTATTTCCGTACATGCATTGGTCGTTGACCGTATATATCTGTATGCATATATATATATATATATATATTGTGTGAGAATCACACGCCAACGGTTTTCTTCTCTTGTTCCATTAGGAAGACTCCATGACATGTTTATCACTAAGATCAGGAATTGCTCCCGTAGCTCGTGTGATATTTTATGAAATCAGAGTTTGCTCACCAAAGAACAATGGCAATATTATAAAACAGAGATTGCTCACCGTCAATGCGCGATGGGAATTGATGCACCGTGGGAATCGATATGCTGTGGGAATCGATTACTTTGGTTGATACGGGACTCATTGATTCGTACGAATAGGATATCTACCATCTGGTAGCTTTGGTATTTCTGGTCATGAAAGGAATTTAATAAACACCCTTCCCGACCAAAACGTGTAGGTATTTGAGCTCGTGTCCTTTTGTACTATTTGTATGGTGGTGAACCTTCATGGTCTGTTCTAGTGAAGGAGAAACAGAAGGGTCATTGCAGGGTCGTCAAAATGGAAGTTAATGACATTGGTGATTTTGATGATCGGAATTTCCTATCAAAAATAAATCATGTCTTTGAGGGGTTTTTCTGCTGTGTTTGCAGGGTCTTTTCACTTGTTCTTTTTTTGAAGAGATTTCAGTGTACGGAGCACACACATGTTCATTACCTGTAGACTTGTACATGGTTTTTGTACTGTGTATTTATTGTGGTATTTTGTACACTGTGTGTTACTAAGTGCAGTTAACAGCATGTTGCGAAGATGAGAGAAAATCATTTGTGCGTAAGAAGTTTGACACAAAATATTGTTCATCACGGCAACTTTATGATATCCCTAACCCTGAAAATGTTATTTAATTGATTATTTTTATTCCACCAAGTCAAGAGTGAGTTTTAGGTGATGATCCAGATAGGGATCGATGAGATATTGTCTGGAAAGGAGAAGCGCGCGACATGCAAGGTATTTTAGTAGACACACGACCTAAAAAGATAGAAAATTTTAAAAATAGGGTCGAGAATTTTAAAAATACCGCGCGAGAGCCCGCGGGGGGGTAGAGAAACAGTTCTCGGACGTAGCTTGTTTCTTCGAAAACCACATCATAGGGGTTTTGTTCGCGAAGTGGAGTATGCCGGTTACTGCCTTCCCACTGAGAATGTCATGCATGAGATTTGCATCATAGAAGTGTGTCAACACTACTGTCTTCCCAAGTGGTGCAGGAGCGTCGTTGGGTAGCTCTTCAGAATGCTCCCCATAGACGGTGTTGGACCAATCAATGGTGTCTTGTTTAGTCAATATAAAATCTGGGGGTTCCACGCGGAACCTGATCTTAAAATGTCTAAACTTGGAGATATATCCGTAGATACGTTTGGCACGATCAAGGTGTCCGTCTCGTGGTTGAGCTCTGAAACTTGAGAGTGTCATCACGGCTGTTTGAACATCAAATCGTCCAATGGCGATGATCCATTTGAGTGAGCCGGTCATGCTTTGGTATTTCTGTATACCAGTTTCCTCAAGAAAAGCCGAGGAGTCCAATTCAGGATGATCGTTTTTGGCAATGGGTGATTGGAACCTGGTGCTGGGTTTGTATCCAAACATTTGTTCATAAGATGTTTCCATCTTTTCGATGAACTTGATGGGATTCATACAAAGAACACCATGTGCATCTTGCTCAAATCCACAGCCCAGATGAAAATTCATAGGTCCGGATCCCTTCAGTTTGAAGTTGTATGGCTTCGACTGTAGGATTTCCAGGAAAGAATTGGGATCTGCCATGCAAAGACATAGATCATCAACATATGTGCATATGAGTTTATATACACGTTCCCCATGCTTGTTCATTCCAGGCTTGAGGAAGATTGCCGGTTCCGCGCGGGATCTTTCGAAGCCGAGTTCAATAAGGCAAGCAGCTAGTAAATCACCAAAGCATTTGCCTGACAATCTGAGTCCATATAGAGCCTTGTAGATGATCAATAGGTGACCCTCTAGTGATCTGAATTCTGGACCTGCCTTGATACAGACTTTCTTGCAGGTTACGGCTTTGAGGTAAGCATTCCCTATATCGGTACCCCATGCTTCCAGGCTGTTCAGTTCAGCTAGGAACAGACACATATGTAGACTGCGAAGTGATACGACACCGGCGTACACACTGTGGATGGGGGCTTCAGTAAGATTGCCGTTCGCAACAAGGCGAGCCTTATGTCTACCATCATGTTTGACAGCATATATCATGTGTACCTTGATCTGTTGAAACCCATTTGGGATGGAGCTTGCCTTGTACATGCCTTTGTCAATAAAGGCATTGTATTCCTTGAGCTGTTCCATTTCCAGAGTGGTGGCGTCTTCCCATTTGTGGTTTCCATTGGCTTGATCAAATCGGAGGACTTCTTTGTGGTTACGAGGTACCTTGAATCCATATTGGTACTGTGGGGCGGTACGGAAGGATCAAAGTTTAGCTTGATGCACGAGTCGATCAAGTTTCTTGGTTTGTCGTGCTAGATTGGTGATTCGTTTGAGACGTTTCCAACCTGGGAGGTCAAGCATGTTGTTGTCTTTCCCATATTTGGCAACGGTAACAGGATCATCAGCCGCAATGTTGGCTAATGGTTCATATGTCCGTTCCATATTTTCCCATTCAATCCAAAGGTTATACTTGGAGCCTTTGTACTGAGGGTGCTTGTTATCCAATGGACCTTGGTGTCCTAGGATTCGGCAAAAGGACCAAAGTTTTCCATCTTCTTGGGTCGAATCACGGTGGATGTAATTCATGACATCATTGTATGCAATGATATCATTAAGTTCGTCATCAGAGTGTTTGCACTTGAATTTGATGAAGTCCGTTATTGCGTTCAAGACTGTCTTCTACATCGACGATGGTAAGACGCTTTCAAGTACCATCGTGGTTGGGTACAAGGAAAGATCTTCCTTGTAGATCAGCAATTGGGATCGTCGGAATGGTAAGAGGTTTACCATCATCGTCAAATTGTGCATTCCCTTCTTCATTGGTAACAACTACCTGTGATGGGTCTACTGAAGGAGTAGCAGGGTTGGTGTGTGGAGTTGTGACGTCACTAACATCAAAGTATGCTAGCTCCGGGGGATCAAAGTCATCTTCAGTAAGGAGAACGCCACCGGATGTCTTGCTGAAGATGTGTGTCGTAGGAGGACCATCAAAACGCTCCCCATAGTTGTTAGGGAGTGGAGAAGGGGACCAGCTTGGGCTGTCATCGACCTTCTTATATAGAAAGCTTGGTAACGAGGGGTGGGCGGGTGGTTTGATAATAACCTGATTACCAGATGCAGAAGGGTTGACTATTGTCGGGTATCTGAATAGGAGGTGTCGCAGCCTGGTGCTCCGTAGGTACAGGCGTCAGTGTGACCTTCATGTGGCACAGGAGTGTCGAGGCTTTGATTGGTGTTGGAGTCCGCAGTGGATTTGCCAAGAAGAGGAGTAGTCGGGACGTCCTGTGGTTTGGGATTTGCATTTTGATCATCCGTAGTGGTATGCTCTGCATGTTTTGTGAGTGTAGGGGCGTTACCGGTTGCATACAATTGAGGTACTGAGTCCTTGGCCTTACGCCATTTGATGAAGCCATCATCAGTAAAGAGGCCAGCTTGTTTGTTGCGTGACTCAGGTGTAAGAGCAGAGCGTACACCAGAATGGTCAAGCAATTTGTTGGTGACTGGATCCCAGATTCGGAAACAAAGTCCATTTCCCACATGTTCGGCAATGCCTACGAAATGACCGAGGCGTTCGGTAGATTGGGTACCGAAAGGGGAGTCATTCGTCTTAAAATAAACAGGTTCAAACCAGAAGAAACTGGTATACGCGCTTATATCACCAAGTGTACCGGTGGCAATGAAGACCGGTTGTTTGTCCAACAGAGTACGATCAGAAATAACATTGAGGAGTCCAGCAACGTATGTCATGCACAACAACCATAGATGTGGTGGTGGGCCCATGCGGTCCTTGACGCGATTGACAATACACATAAACGTTTGATAACGTCGTTCAAATTGATTCTGGTGTTGGTGATAGGGTTCACTTTGTCAAAGTCCAATCCATAACATCTTGAGATAATCAATGACCCTCTTGCTAGATTGGTAGTTTCCATGATCACATAAGAGGCGTTAGCACTGATCATGGTATCAAGAACGGATGGATCCCAGTGTTTATTCGGATGTCATGATAACATGTAGGAGCATGTCGAATTCATCAGTGGTATATTTTTGCATGGCGAGGTATGGCAAACCATGGCGAATGCTGAGGGGCAGTGCATATCCATCGGAGGTGGTGATTACTACTTGCCCACCGCCTGCTTTGATGGATGTGTCATCAACAGTAGAGAAGTATGCTTCCATCTGGTCGGAAGACAAAATAGAGGGGTGTCGTCCTGTGTACGCACATTCGTTGAAAATGAGGGTAATGGGACCTCTATTGGAGACGGAATAAGCTCCACATGTTGCAATGGGAATATTCTGCACTTGGTGATTGTTGATGCCGGTGACATTGACATATCAGGGCGGAATATCCTTAGAGATAAGACATGCATCATTACTGATGATACAACCATTGGCACCGCGGTCGACCATAGTGAATCCGGGGTTGGAAACAGTAGCTTTGTGAGCACGATAGGTGTATGAAGGTACTTGATTATCATGTGGGAAGGTTAAGTCATCTTCAGGGTTATACCACTGGTGAAAATTAACGGAATAGGACGATTTTCCCACAGGTATCAGAGTATCACCGTCCTTTTTGTATCGAATGTCAGGATTCTCAGAAAGGAATCTTGCGGGATGGGCAGGCGACACAGAAGACTTGAGGGGTCGTTGGTCCTTGAGAGAGGAAGTCTGAGACTTGTATACTACACCAAGTGATGCATGGAAGACGCCTCTATGGTCATTTTCAACAGCTGCATGGAGGTCTGCTGAGGCATTGGTATGGTTATCACCGTTTGAGGTGTCATCTTCAAGGAATGAGACGGAATGCTCATGGGTATATGCCTTCCGGGTGATGGGTTTAACGGAATTGGGATCCGGCTGACCATCTGGGAGCAATTTGGATCGCAACGATGCAACCACTACTTTCTTGCCTTTGGGAGAAAATTCAGCCAATACTTCATGCCTTGACGTGATAGGGCCTTCCATATTCCAGTAGGCAAGCGTGTGGTAGGGTCAGGTGAACGTTCAGCCTTGAATATCGCATAGTCTTGGTAGTCACCTTTGAATTTGATAGGGAGGGCATAGCCGTCAGGGTTGTGCCCTTGTCCTGAGGAGAAGTCGTGTACATGTGCACGCACTGTGGACTTTGGAGCAGACATTGCGGACTGAGAATCGAGTCAAGTCGCTTCAAGTAGGAGCGTGATCTTGAGTTTATGGATAGCAGCGGCTTCAGCGACTACATCTGTCACGGTACTATTTGGGCCGCCAGGATCTTTGACTTTAGCAAACTGTTCACTTAGTTGAAAGCTGGAATAGCAGGCTTGACATAATGCTGATTTTGCAGTATGGTACTCAAGGGGTTTGTTGGGAGGACGAAGCTTATTGAGGTGATTCAATTCTTCAAACCAATGTGTGATAAACTTCACCTTAGATTCCTTCCAGTTGTTGAGATTCAACTTAAGTAACGCTTGCAATTGAGTCGAGTTGTCATATACCTTGGCTTTTGATTCACTATGAAGGTTCACAAAATCAAAATATGCTTGACGTCCATTGCGTGTGAGGGAATGGCTGTGAACGCATGACGCGGATAGGTCGCTTTTGAAGACTTCCAACATAAGAACCCAGAAGAAGGCACACTGTTTGACGAAAAGGTCAGGTGTACAGCCTTGCAGTGCAGCAGGAGGCCAAGTTTCATCAAGAAATGTTTCAGTGTCAATGTCTTATGCCTCGAGTTTAGTCTTGAAACCCACGAGCCAATGTTTGAATCTTGAGTCATTCGTGAGGGGTGCAAACGACTTTTCATCATGTGATTTTTGGCACCAAGATTCGTACTTCACTTGTTGAGGGGACTTGTTCTTATTTGTTCCTGGAGGAGGAGCTGGAGGATTCAAGATGGATTCATTCTGAAGACGCAATGCACGTGACATGCGGAAGACACTGAAACTGGCGTATGAATATGATTCTACATTCCTCCAATTCTTTTTGCTCTTGCGCAAGTCATTTGAGAAGTCCGCAAGTGCTTCTATGGTCCGTTGGATGAATCAATGGAGTTGGGTTGGGAGTCCACTATTAGTATCCATGTAGGTAAGCTCACGGGCAAAATCATGCTCGATGAGTGCATCGAGGAAAATCGGCCATTCGCGTAATCCTCTTTCTTGGAGAGCCTCACACAGATAGCTATTTTCTTCCTTTGTGACACGGAATATGGATATGAGTATCAACTTCATATGGGCGTCAAAACTAGGAAGGCTGGTTTCAGTTGCGGCGCCGCCATCTCCAGCATTGTTCCCACCACCAAATGGATTGGCAGGCATGTTCAATCTTGATGATTCCGATTCGTCAGAGGAATTGTGTGGTGAAAGGAAAACTGCTCTGTAGACGATTTGCAATTGGCATATGCCAGCGTAGGGATTGTGTTCAATTTCGTCCCTGTTCTTTGTGTGCAAGCCACCTTGGAGCTTGCGACTGTTAATCTATTATTTTCCTTCTGAATCCGGTCCATTGAGAGTCTGATTCAAAGGCTTCTGAAGAACAGCACCGCTGTGTTAGTGTGTTAGTAGACGAACAATTGTACTCTACGCGTGACAATTGTGATTGGATACTTTCGGCAACGGATAATCGGACTACAGGCGAGACTATGGAAACGCCAGATCTCTTCTTACTGTGAAGTTGTTCAGATACAGCAAGACAGACCTTAGTAATGTAGATTACAGGTAGTTGATAGCAACTAGTGTGAATTTTGGGATATAAATCAGTTGAATGTTAAAAGTATAAGATAAAGTGAAATCTTGCCGAAACTGCAAGATATCTCTTTTATTGAGGTGAAATACGTTGCAACTGCTGTTGCGTAGTGATGAGATTACTGGCTGATTATTTCCGTACATGCATTGGTCGTTGACCGTATATATCTGTATGTATATATATATTGTGTGAGAAGCACACACCAACGGTTTTCTTCTCTTGTTCCGTTAGGAAGGTCCTATGATATGTTTATCATTATGATCAGGAATTGCTCCCGTAGCTCGTGTGATACTTTATGAAATCAAAGTTTGCTCACCGAAGAACAAGGGCAATATTATAAAACAGAGATTGCTCACCTGTCAATGCGCGATGGGAATCGATGTGCCGTGGGAATCGATATGCTGTGGGAATCAATTATTTTGGTTGATACGGGACTCATTGATTCATACAAATAGAATAGCTACCGTTGTGTAGCTTTGGTACTTCTGGACACGAAAGGAATTTAATAATGTTACACAGGATAGACAATAAGGTTAGCAAATTTGAACAGAAACAAGATGCGATCAACAGACAAATACACCATTACCTGCAGCACATGGCGGCCTTTCGTCTCCCAAGAGAAGCAGACGAAACAACAACAACCGCCGGGACACAAGGTACTAACCTTAGTATTCCCAAAAAAACCTTGATCTGACAGCATTCCGCAATGTCAGTTGATGTGGAAGGAGTGGTTCGGACTTGAGGACTTCAAAGAAGATGACTTCCCTGGAGGGATTGAAGAGCTTGAAAAGACATCCGACAATCGATGGAGGAAGCATTATAGCGCAGCAGAGCAGAAGCCGTTCTCGCAACTCAAGTGTATTATAGAGTTCATCAAGGATAGAGTTCATTCTGGCGAATCCTTAGAGGTACTTCTGGAGGAAGGTGATGCCTTAATGAAGGCAAAGACCACGCTGACGTCACTCCACAACCATGTCCGGAAGGCTAAGTTATTTTGACTTGTTATTCCAGCATCCCAATTGATAATCGATCCCGCTTTGCGAACGGTTTGACGGCGACTTTGTAGATTGTTGATTGGACTCAATCGATTGATTCAATTGGAGCGAGTGAGAGCCGATTCGATTGGAGAGGAGGAGACTCGATCGATTCGATTGGAGAGGAGGAGACTTGATCGATTCGATTGGAGAGGAGGAGAGTCGATCGATTCGATTGGAGAGGAGGAGAGTTGATCAATTCAATTGGAGAGGAGGAGAGTCAATCGATTTGATTGAAGAGGAGGAGAGTCGATCGATTCGATTGGATGTTTGAGGTTGATCGAAAACAGGCCGCGCGCGACTAAAAATGGGCCGCGTGCGATTAAAATAGACGCGTGCAATTTCAAAGTTACGCGCGCGACTAAAATCGGATCGATCAAATCATCTTGCTTCTGCAGGAATCTGAATGAATGAGACACGAATGAGAGACACGAGTGAATGAATGAGACGCGAGTGAATGAGTGAGACGCGCGATCAATTGGAGAAGGAGAAGGAATGAGAATTTTCCTTGGAATGTGCAGAAGAGCCATCATCAGCATGTGAAGAAAAGATCATCTGTTCCCGGATGATGTGGCGCGAAAAGTATCTTCTCCAAATGACCCCTTATGTACTAGAATCTACAGGGCACAAGGTAGAGACCTACAGCCCCCTGGTAATAAAGGTACATGGCATGTGAGAATTGCACTGGAGTATTAGCGGGCCGGTGCAAATATTAGTGATTTAGTGTGTGTATTGGAGTATTAACAGACCGATGCACCATTTTTAGTTATCTTAGAAAGAGTGGATTCGTGCGCTCATAATTTCAGTTTTAAGTCAATGTAATAACCAATTCAAATAGCTAAAACGCCAGTCTTCTACTGCAAATTTCAGGGCCCTTCAAACATTGGAGAGGAGGAGAGTCGATCAATTTGATTGGAGAGGAGGAGACTCGATCGATTCAATTGGAGAGGAGGAGAGTCAATCGATTTGATTGGAGAGGAGGAGAGTCAATCAATTTGATTGGAGAGGAGGAGACTCAATCGATTCGATTGGAGAGGAGGAGACTCGATTGATTAGATTGGAGAGGAGGAGAGACGATTGTTGATTGGTGGAGAGGGGGAGAGCCGCGGATTGGAGAGGAGAGGAGAGTCGATTGTTGATTGGAGAGGAGAGTCGATTGTTGATTGGAGAGGGGGAGAGCCGCGGATTGGAGAGGGGGGGGAGCCGCGGATTGGAGAGGAGGAGGAGAGGAGAGTCAATTGTTGATTGGAGAGGGGGAGAGCCGCGGATTGGAGAGGAGGAGGAGAGGAGAGTCGATTGTTGATTGGAGAGGGGGAGAGCCGCGGATTGGTGGAGAGGAGAGGAGAGTCCATTATTGATTGGAGAGGGGGAGAGCCGATTTGATTGGAGAGGAGAGCGAGTTGATTGTTGATTGGTGGAGGGGGAATCCCATGGTCAATTGGATTCGGAGGTTCGGAGGTTGTTTTCCTTAGCATCAGTTTAGGTCGAATCCCATGGTTGATTCGATTCCAAGGTTATTTGGCTTAGCCAAGTTTACAGAGCCAAAAAAGATGCAGAGTTTAGTTCAAAATTAGAAATTATGAGCACTTTCTTGCAAAAGTAGAAATTATGAAGTGGAATCACTTGTTATAAAGTAATATCGCGTGTTATGTAGTAGAATCACGTGCAAATTAGAATTTCTTCCTTTTGCAAATCACTCCAACCAATCTCAACCCATCGTGGAAATGGTTCCCATTTCATTGAGTATGGAACAACGCGGTGAGTATCAAAGAACTGAAATAATTTGCGAAAACGTTTTGGGATTCACCTCGGCCGGTGAGTTAAAAACTAAAGTGGAGAACTAAAGTGGAGAGCACTCTTCCCTTTCGAGTTTGGGTTTGGTCCGTTAGATAGAAGAGGTGCAGTACTAGTCTGCTAAAATAAGTGGTGTCCAGTACAAACCCTACGCTGGCTTGAGTAAAATGAAAAAAGTAGTGTCTCCGGGTACTAAAATAAGAGTCCAGTACTAAACCTACGCTGACTTCTGTAAAATAACTCGTGTTATTAATTCGTTCCGGTATTAATAGGTCAGTTATTCTATACTCAAGTCAAAAATTGCGCGCGCGCAAGTCAGTCAGGGAGTCTGACTTGGGACCGATTCTGGTAAAAATAATACTTCTAATAAACTAACTGCTGTGGTACTATATTTTTGTTACTGTTCTTTACTTTTAGAATTTGTGTCCGTGCTCGAGGTAATATTTGTAGCCCTTGTGGTCCTTGTCAAGACTGTCCATCATGCCATATTAAAAAAAACTGCATCGTAACAGTCATTAAACAAAAACGCGGTCGGCCTTACGGTCGAATCGATTTAGTGAGTAGTAATCATAAGAACATTCAGCGTCAAATGACAATTGAAACTTCGACAGGTTAATTACTTGAATACCGATCATATTACTGTGTAATTCACCACAGTAATATTTGCCGCGTTACCATCGTGTTATTTGCCCCCAAATTGGTAAAGCGCGATAACACATGTAATTATTAGCCGGCCATCTTCGTGTCAATTTTGACCGTATCCTCGTGTTATTTGACACAATATCCTTATTCGTGGGATAACACATGTTAAAATCTCAATACTGATCATGTAGAATTAGTACTAGAGTGTACGTAGATTAGGGCATGATAGTGTTTTAAAGTTGTTAATTCTTCAAAGAGTGAGCTGATGGGGAAAGATCCGGTAAAGAGGCAATCCACATGATCAAAGCGCCAATGATTATTCACTCAGGTTAAATAACCTTACGAATAAGGTTATTTGCCTTCTGTTATGCTGACTCTTTGTATGTGCGCTCGCTCAGTACGTAAATACGCACTTACACGGTGAATTCTTTTCAGTCCCCTTCAGTCGTAAATCCTCCAACCGTTAAGCGGCTGGATTCTATGACTTCTCTATTCTTCATCGTGGGTCATTATTGTGTGTTGAATACCAAACTGTATCCAGTCTATTATCAGAGGCCCTATCAAAAAAGGGGCGGCATTTTGCCGTTCATTCTGGCTTGTTTCAAGGCCTTTTGCCCTGAATCTTGCCGGATTGATATATTGTATCCATGGATCAAATTATCCATTTTCTTTTATTCCATGATCTAAGTTAACAAAATCAAGAACTTGTTGCTTCAATCGAACAATCGATCAAACGTTCCAAATAGAACGATTGATTTAACCTGTTTCGGTGCGAACACCCGAAACTTACCACATGCATCGAGAACAATGCTCCCGGAAAACAGCTCCACTCATAAGCTTGGTAAACAAATCAGCAATATTTGTTGAACCTGGTTCTTTTGCAACCCTGATGATTCCTGCTGCAATAGATTCACGGACCTTGTGGTACGCAATGCTGTTGTGCTTCTTCTTGCATGGGCTTTCTGGTCGTGTTACATTTGTGACAACCGAATCATTATCACAATACACATTCGTGCTCCCATCAATTGGAACACCCATCATTCTCAACTTGTATCTCAGACCTTCTACCAATTCAATTGCAATTTTCAGTGCAATGATTTCAGATCCAAAAGTTTAAGTTTCAACTGTTGTTTGTCACTTGGAGAACCAAATAATTGGCACATTATTAATGAAGATAATAACACCAGTATGTGATCTTCTTGTTGCCTTGCATCCAGCATGGTCAGCATCAACAAAACAACTCATTGTAATATGTTTTCCCAAAGCTCCCAGCATATCTGTTGGTATGACTGCAGTAGCTCCCGGATAGAATTCAGACTAGTCACATTTACGAAATTTACTCTCGTCAACGCTTGGTACTGAATCATCAAACACCAATTTTGACCTGCTATATTTCTTCAAATATACAAATATATGAAAGAACTGGTTCAAATGTCCCATTCTTGCCTGTGCCAGATATCTTGACATGAGAGAAACTGGCATTACAATGTCGAGCCTTCCCAGCTCACAAATCCATTTCAAAACTCCAATCAAGCCTTGATAGTAGTTTTGCAATTCTGGATTCAGTTCCTCTGATATATCAATCTCAGGTCTGTAATTGTGTGCCAAAGGACTTGATGCAGACTTCGGTAAATATTTATACCCATATTTTTCCATTCCAAGTTCTTGTTCAACAGCCGCGACAGCTTTTGCCGTGTACTTGGTGCTTGATAATGACCATCTTGGCTTTGAATCACCCTCAAAGTAAAACTTTCCAATATCAGCACCCAGATACAGAGTTGGTTCTTCAATTGTATCATCCTTTAATTTGAACTTTCCTTCAATATTTTCCAGCTGAAACTTGGGTCTTCTCCGGAACATAAAATGTCATCAACATAAGCAATCAGCATTGCCAATATCTTGATCCGTCTTTTCTTGTTTCAATTCTTAGGTGCGCATCCGGATCTACTTTACATGGGGAATACCCAAGATCCCTCAAGTGCTTTGTGAGATATGATCTGAATGATGCGCCAGCAACTGGTAATCCATAAAGTGCTCGCACTATCTTGCAAGGCCTCCCTGCTAGTAGTAGGTGTAGAGGAAAACCATCCTCAGCTCTTGCCTTCAAGAAATACTTCTCTTTTATTGGTGCTGTCAAATATGCATTTTGAATGTCTGCTGATAGAACTTTCAAATCATTTAACGCTGCAAGCAAGAAGAATATTCTCACTGAATCTCTGCTAGGAACTGAACTGTATGTGTTTTCTTTTGCTATTGCAGGTACTTTATGTCCGTCCCCTACCAATCGACCCTTCCTTGTCAGGGATCCAAGCTTGATATCAAATATCATGTGCATTGTAATCTACTTATGACCAACTGGTATGACATCATCGTCAGAAAACTCAACAGCGGCCACATTGTTGGTCATTTCCTTATGAATTGCTTGCTCCCAGTGATCTGTGCCTGTTTTCTTATCAATTGCAAGTGCTTGTGTTATTTAATGTGGTAGCTCAACACCATATTTATAACTTTTCAGCCAATACTTAGCTGATTTTGCAGCCTTAAGGATGCGTTCCTTTCTTTGCAAGATTTTGTGTACCCACCATCTGAAGGCTGGTAGCTTTTCAAGTTTGTTGTTGACTGCATATTCTGCAAGCTGCACAGGGAATGATTCCTTCACATCACTGAGTTCGCACCACAATTTGCTACCATCTTTCCAGCTAGCCAGAATTCTCCAGCCTCTGGTTGTTGGCTTGTGACTTGATCTGCCATTCTTTGCTATGGTGGTAGCTTCTTCTGCGCTTAATGCAGTATCGTCCTGTTCATGATCAATGAGCCCATCCAGCAGTGTGAACATCCTTCCATCATCATCAACTGAACTATAGAGATTTTCTGCCACAATATTTGCTGTGTACTCTTCTATCGTACCATCTGGTAGTTGCAATTTGTATAATCGTGTATCCAGTATTGGATTCTCAGGTGCACCATCAGAAATCAGATGTTCAGGAATTCCAACTTCATGAATGAATGTTTTCAATCCTTGACGAGCTTGTTGAGACTTGCCTTGTATTGGGATGAATAGTACTTCAAATCCATTTCCATTTGTGAAGACCTGCGCGCACTTTTCTTGCCTCATAATACTTGTTGTTTTGGCATGCCAAGTATCAGTGTACCAAGTCCCCGGGGCAACTCTTTTGTTTCTGAAGCGCTGTGTTGGCAGTCGCTTCATTAAAGGTAATTGTAAATTCCTTAGTGCTTTCTGAGTTGTGACTTTCAGTGTTTGTTCAGCCTTCTTGAAACTGATATTCCAAGTCTAGGCTAGTAAACATTCACAGTCTATTTTGTTTGGGCCATCAATAGTTGTCACTGAGGGCCCCCACTGATTTCTTCTGTCAAGTGACCTTCTTTCAAGTGTATTGTCATTTCTTGCAAGCTAGGAATCTGTTTTGGTTTGTTTTCAGGAGCTTCCGTGTATTCAAATTCTGAGTCATCATACAAAAACTGGTCTTTCCTTTGCACGCTTGATATATTTGCATCTTGGAACATTGTACTCACTGACAAAATCCTGTGGGAAATATTACCATCTGTTGCTATTTGACACTCAGTCAACATTCGCCTGGTTGATACTTGATGCAACCTCACAAGCTTGCAGTGCTGCATGACGTTTGGATGCTTGACCTCTTTGCTAAAGTTCTTGGGGAACTTGTCTGTGACGTTACTTGCAGGCTCTGTTACCACTGAACTTGCATCTTCTGTTGACATAGCTTGCACACTGAGCTCGTCCCCTGAAATTTGATCACCATTATCAATTGCTAACTCAGCCATTCTAAACTTACAGCAAATGAGGGTCCCATGGGGTGTCATTGGTAGCTATCAGATGTTTGCATTCATCAAGCTCCAATTTTGTTGGCTTCCTTGTTGGAAAGAATGAAATCACATTTCTCATATTCAGTTTTATGAAAACTTTCTTTGGATCATCATCTTCCATTGGGGTCTAAAGTGTAATTCCATGCTTGGGTCTAGGGTCAAATTGACGAGGGGTTTCTTCAACTGAGTTGAAGTTGCAGTCCCTTACTTGATTTGGGCATATCAAGCTGTTCTTCAATTTGTTTCCAAAATACAGCGCTTGGTGAAACACAATAATGTAGACTTGACCTGATGTGGGACTTGTCCAGGCAGCTGCACAGCTTCCAATTGGAATTTTCTTGATGGGTTTGTATTCTTCAGAGAAAGGGGCTACGTCAACATGTGTTGTGACTTGGTCAGGGTTCAGCAATATCATGTTGCTTCCAGCTGCTGTAGTGTCTGCATGTGAATCTAGCTCACAATAGCCAGCTTCATTTTCTCCATCATCAAAATCTAATGGTATGTTCATTTTGTATAATAACTGGCTCACCACACTTAATCATTTTTCTAGTGTCCGGTTAAGATGCCATTTCTTTTTAGATTTGGAGCCAAAGCTATGACCAGCACCTTCCTTCTCAGCTTCCTTTGCTTTCTTGGTTTCTGCAGCTTTGAGGGCCCTCTTCTTCTTACTTGCTTGCCTCATCTGATAAAGCTCTTGACGCTGGTGTTTTGACATTGTTTTATTAACACTGGTTGGATAAGGCTTGTTCTCTAGCTTTCCTGTGAACAATCCAGTCGTTTTCTGCTTTTTGTTGCCTGTTGTGCCAATGGAGTACACACTTCGTGAGCTTCTTTTGTGCTTTTCATTTGCCAGTTTCTTCAACCCAAGCCGGTTGGTGAATAAAATTAGGCATTCATTGAAGTTGTCTCTGTAGTCTTTGCTTTCATCAATTGCATCGGCCTTGGCAGCATCAAGTCTTTCATCGCTAATTGAATTAATGAACTTGCATACAAATCTTCTTTCATTGTGATTTTTCTCAAATCTCATAATGGTGCCATGGAATGCAGTCCAATTCCTCTTATGCTTGTTCCAATCATAATTCCTAGCGTCACCTGTGTAGTGTGATTCTTTCATTTCCTGGTAGGTTTTATTCAGAACCATTGTTATGTTGGTATCAGTATAAGCATGTTGCATCAATGAAATGAAGGCATTTCTTGCATGCCCAGAGTTTAACTCAGTGTTTTGGAAGTGGGCAACATATTCCCAGCCTGGTCCTTTCCTAGTCGCGTCACACAGCAACCTCCATACAACATTGTTGTCTTCATCATACTGGTGTCCCGACAACACACCACAGCGTTCATTATAACCACTCCAAGTTGGATAGACATCTGTTGAACTTTGTCCAACTGTACCAGTCCTGAGCTTCATCATCAACCTCTTCTTTTTCTTGGGGTCTAATGACATACAATATTGGGAACCCTTCAGAGTTGAATCTGTATCTCAAGTTTTGACAAAAGCCTTCTTCCCATTCTCTGAATTTTCATAGGTCCTTCAATTCAGGTGGGGTTGCTTTTTCTTGTGATTTCACACTGGATTCCATCATCTTGATCATGAATTGTTGCAGTTCTAGATTGTTTGGGTTCGCGTTACAATCAATGGCTCTTGGTTTGACTCCAATCAATAGTTGATAGCATGCCCAATTTGCCCGTGTAAGAAGTCTTGATGATAGCCTGTTACCATAATGGATGCTATCTGGGTTAGGACAGTCAGGACTGATTGATTTCAATCCGTGCATGAATGATTTGATGCTTTCCTTATTGAGGTCTGTAATTTGCGAAATATTGGACATTCCACCCCTCATAATTTCGTCAGCTGATTCTTGGTTGATACCAAAATCCATCAAGCTGCTTCTGAAAGCTAGCTGTTCTGGATTCAGAATTTTTCCATTGTTGAATCCCCTGATTGTCATTTTGGGTTGCGAGGACCTTCTGTTGTATCGTTCAGTTCTTAAGCTGTATTCAGGTGGGCTTTCATCATCGTCGCTACCTTCACTGCTATCACCTCTACCAACATTGTCAGGATTCCTTCCTTTTGCCACTGCATCTTGTATTGCTCTGATCCTTTTCTTTACCTCTTGGTTAATCACCTTCTTCCAAGTTGAGTTCATTTCTGGATCAGTTAGGGCCTGTTCCATCACCCTCATAATTGTTTTTTCATTCAATTTGTCGGGGTTTTCTCTCTCTATCTCTCTATCTCCATATCTCCACCCTCGTCTTCCCTCATTTTTGCAGCTTGTGGACGTTTCTTCTTTTGCACACTCGATCTGCGCGTTCTTGTTTCCAGTTCTTCTTCCCCCATAGGGGATCATTGATGTCGAGCTCTGATAGATCGGGTTCACTATCTTCCATTTTTGTTTCCTCTATGGAGTCATAGTCATCATCTTCTTTTCGCTTTGCTTTTCTTTTTCTTTTTGCTGGAGCCATGATGATCGATGTCGGAGTATTCTTTCGGAATATTCGGAAGGAGGTGTCCGATGGAAGTTTTGATCATCGTAGATTAGGGAGTCGGGGTATTTATCAAAGTTGAAATATATAATCGAAGTTGATATGTAGTAAGAGAGTGTAAGCGGAGGGTTGGTGGTGAGATGGTTGGTTAAATGTTGGTGACTGCCTGTTGTTTGTGATTCCCTTATCTGTTTGTGTGTATATTTTTTTATTCGGATTGAATTTCCGTTCCGGTTAATTTTCTGGTCTGTTTGTGTGTGGTGTTTGTGAGCTTTTGCAGTTTGTTGCAATTTAAGATTGTGAGCTTTTCTATCCATTCTTAGGATTTGCTCATTCTGTATTTCTGGGGTGAAACTGATGAATATTTTATCATCTTGTTTTCTGAGAATTTTAGTGTTCTCTTTTTATTATGGATCTTTGGATTTTGTAAGTGCATGTGAGTTTTAGTGTTCTCGTTTTCATATCTTTGGATTTTTCGCGCGCATTTGCTATATCCAAGTTTTCAGTCCAATCAGATGCTCTTCGCAATCTGTTTCAGTCCAATCTGTTTCACCATCATCAGAATACTTGAGACTCAATCTTCTGGCTCACATCATTCTTGTTTTCAGTGAAAGATCAGCGATCTTGGAATTGATTCCTTTCAGCTGATACCAACCTGGGCGATTTTTTGAATAAATTGTCCAGCCCTTTTCCCTTGCTTGTTTTGTTGTTGGATCTTGAGACCCTGTGGAGCCACCACCTTGGTCCAGTGTCTTCGGCCTTTTCTTTCAAGGGAGGCCGCCCTGGTGTTGGTCTGTTCCAGGGCTCCACAAGCAACTGCCCCTTTTACTTCCTTGAGGGTTGATACCGGTTGCTGATCAGGCTAATCCGGATTTGTTTGGGTCTTTGAGCTCAACTGCGTTTTCCTCTTGAAAACGTCGTCCTCAGCATTGTAGGCTGCTGGTCGTAGCTTGTAGAGTGCTGGGTCTGACAAACTAGAAAAATCTGCATCGTAACAGTTCATTAAACAAAAACGCGGTCGGCCTTACGGTCAATCGATTTAGTGAGTAATCATAAGAACATTCAGCGTCAAATGACAATTGAAACTTCGACAGGTTAATTACTTGAATACCGATCATATTACTGTGTAATTCACCACAGTAATATTTGCCGCGTTACCATCGTGTTATTTGCCCCCAAATTGGTAAAGCGCGATAACACATGTAATTATTAAGCTGGCCATCTTCGTGTCAATTTTGACCGTATCCTCGTGTTATTTGACACAATATCCTTATCGTGGGATAACACATGTTAAAATCTCAATACTGATCATGTAGAATTAGTACTAGAGTGTACGTAGATTAGGGCATGATAGTGTTTTAAAGTTGTTAATTCTTCAAAGAGTGAGCTGATGGGGAAAGATCCGGTAAAGAGGCAATCCACATGGATAATCGCCGACGATTATTCACTCAGGTTAAATAACCTTACGAATAAGGTTATTTGCCTTCTGTTATGCTGACTCTTTGTATGTGCGCTCGCTCAGTACGTAAATACGCACTTACACAGTGAATTCTTTTCAGTCCCCTTCAGTCGTAAATCCTCCAACCGTTAAGCGGCTGGATTCTATGACTTCTCTATTCTTCATCATGGGTCATTATCGTGTGTTGAATACCAAACTGTATCCCGTCTACTATCAGAGGCCCTATAAAAAAAGGGGCGGCATTTTGCCGTTCATTCTGGCTTGTTTCAAGGCCTTTTGCCCTGAATCTTGCCGGATTGATATATTGTATCCATGGATCAAATTATCCATTTTCTTTTATTTCAAGTTGAGTTCATTTCTGGATCTGTTAGCGCCCGTTCCATTACCCGCATAATTGCTTTTTCATTCAATTTGTCGTTTTCTTTCTCTATTTCCATATTCACTACGTCCCTCTTTGCGGCTGATGGTTTTTTTTTCGCGCGTTTTACTTCCAGTTCTACTTCCATAGGATCATCTTTGTCGGATTCCAATTCAGCCTCACTATCACTATCATCTACTTTCGTTTCAACGATGGGGTCTTGATCGTCATCTTCTTTTGGCTTTGCTTTTGTTTTTGTTTTTGTTGGGGCCATGATGGAGATGTTTAATGTAAGATTTGATTGGAATATTAATCAAAATGAAATGTTTGTAGGAAGTTTTGATGGAAGTTTTTGGAGTCGGGGTATTTATCGAAGATGATTGGAGCTGATATGTGGTAAGAGAGTGTAATCTGAGGATTGGTGGTGAGATGGTTGGTTAAATGTTGGGTGACTGTTGTATGTGATTCGCTTATCTGTTTGTGTGTATATATATTTATATTCGGATCGAATTTTCGTTCCGGTTAATTTTCTGGTCTGTTTGTGAGCTTTTGCAGTTTGTTGCAATTTAAGATTGTGAGCTTTTCTATCCATTCTTAGGATTTGCTCATTCTGTATTTCTGGGTGCAACTGATGAATATTTCATCGTCTTGTTTTCTGAGAATTTTAGTGTTCTCTTTTTATTTGGATCTTTGGATTTCCATGTGCGTGTGAGTTTTAGTGTTCTCGTTTCCATATCTTTGGATTTTTTTGCGCGCGCAGATGCACTTGCAATCTGTTTCGTCCAACATGTTTCACCATCATCAGAATACTTGAGGCTCAATCTTTTGGCTGACGTCATTCTTGTTTTCAGTGAAAGATCAGTGTTCTCGGATTATTGATTCCTTTCAGCTGATGCCAACCTGGGCGATTTTTCAATCGTCCAGCCCTTTTCCCTTGCTTGTTTTGCTGGATCTTGAAACCCGGTGCAGCCTACCACCTTGGTCCGTGTCTTTGGCTCTTCTTTCAGGGAGACCGCCCTGGTGCTTGGTCTGTTCCAGGGCTCCACAAGCAACTGCCCCTTTTACATCCCTGAGGGTTGATGCCGGTTGCTGGTCAGGCTAATCCGGATTCAGGTCTTCAAGCTCAACTGCGTTTCTCGGTGGGAAAGGTCATTCGGTCTTCGTCCTCAGCATTGTAGGATGCTGGGTCTGATAAACTATTAAAACTGCGTCGTAACAGTAACAGTAATAAAACAAAAAGAACGCGGTCGTAAAATAATCATCGTACGCGTCGATCATCTTCGACGACAGGTTAATTACTTTCGTTGTCTTCGTTTCATTCATGTGGGATATTCTAGTTTTGCTCCCGTGAGCCCAATACATCACTAACTCGTTCTACGTGTAAGCTACTAGGTATGATCTGGTAACATTCAGTGATTTCAAGTATTAGTATTTAGATTTGTGAACATTATCGTTCTCGGATCGAACCTCTATCGATGTATTACTAGCGCACCTTTACTGGATAGCGATTCAGCAAGTCAGCTCGCTTATTTGTCTGTTAGTTGTACGTGTGTTATCTCATTCGTGTGTATCTCCGAATGTCCGTATGTCTGTACGTCTGTACGTTTGATACCGGCGCTTTTCTAGAGTCCCCGTGTCTTTGTACTCTTAGTATTAAGTACTACTTGTAGAAGATACCTGAAGGGTCGGTCTTCTTATTTGCATCTCCACATGCATCTCCTACATAAGGAAAATAGCTTCACCCCACCCATAAGCTTAGTGAGAAGATCCGCAATATTAGTTTCACCGGGTTCCTTGCCAATCCGGATAATCTTTCCCTACAATGCATTCGCGTGCTTTGTGGTAAGAAATACTGTTGTGCTTCTTCTTACAAGGGCTTTCAGGGTGTGTTACATTCTTAACAACTGAGTTCGTTGTCACAATACATGTTGGTTTGTCCTTCCATAGGTATGCCCATCATCCTGAGCTTATACCATAGGCCCTCTACCATTTCGATTGCGATCTTGAGTGCCACAATTTCTGAACCAAACATAGATGTTTTGACAGTTGTTTGCCTCTTAGAGAACCATAGGATTGGTGCCCTGCTAACAAAGATGATGATTCCTGTATGGGATCTCCTAGTAGCCTTGCAACCGGCGTGGTCGGCGTCCACGAAGCATGTTGTAGTTACAGCCTTTCCACGTGGCTTCGGGCATATCTGGAGGGATTAGTTCCCCGCTTCCGGATAAAATTCAGCTCAGTCACAATTGTGGAATACTGATTCATCAAGTTCTGGGATGGAGCAGTCAAACACCAACTTTGATTTGCTGTAGTTCTTGTTCTTTAAGTATGCAAACAAATGAAACAATTGGTTTAGATGCCCTTCTCGGGCCTGTGCAAGATATTGGGACATACGTGAGACAGGCATGACAATATCTAGCCTGCCAAGCTCGCATATCCAACGCAGTATACCTATTAAACCTTGGTAATAGTTTTGCTTCTCCAGACCAAGTTCTGGTGAGGCGTCAATTTCAGGCCTATATCCAGTTACCAATGGTGATTTTGCAGATTTCAGGAGTATTCTGAAGGCATATTGCCCTTTACTCAATTCCTCTTCAATCGACTTGACAGCTTTGGAAGTATACTTAGTCGAAGACATGGACCAATTCTCAGCCCCATCAACGGCCGTTTTGCCAATGTCTGCTCCTAGATAGAAAGTGGGTGGTTCAACCGTCATATCCTTCAATTTGAATTGCCTTTCGAATTGCGTCCATTTGGAACTTTGGATCCATTCCACATACGAGGATATCGTCCACATATGCCACACAGTATTCGTAATACGCCGAGCCATCTTTCTTTATAGCCGGCCGCATATATACATCCGGATCCGCTTTGCAAGACTTATATCCGAGTCCCCTTAAGTGCTCGGACAGATGAGATCAAAATGATGCGCCCGCGACTGGTAAACCATGACAGGGCCCTTACAATTTTGCAGGGCCTCCCACATAACTCCAGTGCAAATCCTTGTTCCAATGTAGCCACCGTGTAGTATTTTTCTTTTATTGGTGCGGTTAAGTTTGCGTTTTGGATGTCAGCACTTAAGATCTCAAGGTCGCTAAGTGCAGCGACTAGAAAGAACATCTGGACCAAATCCCTGCTGGGCACTGCTTGAGTATGTATACTCCCGTGATATTTCAGGCACTTTATGCCCGTCCCCAACAAGCCGGGCCTTCCAGGTTAGATCTAACTTCACATCAAATACCATGTGCATGGTGATTTTTGTATGTGCCACCGGTACTTTGTCGTTGTCGTTGAACTCAAAGGCTATGAAATTGTTCTTCATTTCTTTTGCAATAGCCCGGGCCCAATAGTCACTGCCGGATTCTTCGTCTATCCTTCTTGCTTCGGCAATTGTTTTCAGTAATTTAACCCCATACTTATGGGATTTGGTCCAATATTTGGTCTTGGCGCTTGAGATAATCCGGTCTTTCTTTCGAATTACCCGATAGGCCCACCACTTGAACGCTGGTTCATCTATTATGCCAGTGTTCTTTGGCAAATAGAGCCGTTTTGCACAGGGCAACTTTCCTTCATGTCACTCAACTTTGCCCAAGAAGAAGTTCCATCTTTCCAACTGACCAGGATTCTCCACCCTTTGGTTGTTGGCTTAGTCCGTGTTTGTCTGGACTTAGTATTAAATTCCTTTCGTGTCCAGAAGTACCAAAGCTACACGACGCCAGTTATTCTATTCGTACGAATCAATGAGTCCCGTATCAACTAAAGTACTACAGGCCTGTACTGTTGATGATATCCCCCGTATCGCAACTACAACTCGTGGACGTTATCCCGACGAGCATGATTATTTATCTCTGAAGCCCTTCTTTTGTTGGGTTTCCACGGATCGCATCAAGGCTACTTTTGAGAATTCAACGCAATATGGTTCCTTAGCGGTTAGCCCCGATGGTAACCTCTTCAAGCGTTTTCATTCCCCTCAGCCGGCAATGAATGCTCGACCATTCAATGACGACATTTTGTCTGGTGTCGTTTACTCCAACGTCCCAACAATTGATGGTGGTTCCAAACTTGCACAGATTTTCTTTGGTCAAAAATCTCATATCATACATGTTGAAGAGATGCGCACCACTGGTGATTTCCTATCATGTTTCCAGAATCTCGTTCGAAAATGGGGCAGACCTCTTCGCCTCTTATGTGATCATGGTAACTACCAATCTAGCAAGAGGGTCCTTGATCATCTCAAGATGTTATGGATTGGACTTTGGCAAAGTGAACCCTATCACCAACACCAGAATCAATTTGAGCGACGTTATCAAATCTTTAAGCGTATTGTCAATCTAGTCATGGACCGCACGGGTACACCACCACATCTATGGTTGTTGTGCATGACATATGTCGCCTGGACTCCTCAATGTTATCTCTGATTCTACTCTATCGGACAAACAACCGGTCTTCATTGCCACCAGTACCCTTGGTGATATAAGCGCGTATACCAGTTTCTTTTGGTTTGAACCTGTTTATTTTAAGACAATTGACTCCCCTTTCGGTACCCAATCTACCGAACGCCTCGGTCATTCCGTTGGCATTGCCGAACATGTTGGCAATGGCCTATGTTTCCGAATCTGGGACCCAGTAACTAACAAGTTGCTTGACCATTCTGCTGTACGCTCTGCTCTTACCCCTGAGTCACGCAACAAACAAGCTGGCCTCTTTACTGACAACGGCTTTGTCGCCTGGTGTAAAGCAAAGGATGCGGTACCCCGATTGTATGCAACCGGTAACACCCCTACACTCACGAAACAATATGGGGAGCATACCACTACAGATGCTCCAATTGAAAAGCCCAAACCACAGGACGTTCCAACTAGTCCTCATCCTGGTAGATCCACTGCGGACTCCGACACCAAGCAAAGCCTCGACAATCCTGTGGCACCTAAGGGCAACACGCCCCCAGTGCCTACCGAGCAACAGGCTGCGACACCTCCTATTCAGATACCTAACAATAGCCAACCTTCTGCATCTGGTAATCAAGTTATTATCAAACCACCCGCCCACCCCTCGTTACCAAGCTTTCTATATAAGAAGGTTGATGACAGCCCAAGCTGGTCCCCCTCTCCACTTCCTAACAACTATGGGGAGAGTTTTGATGGTCCTCCTACGACACACATCTTCAGCAAGACATCCGATGGCGTTCTCCTTACTGAAGATGATTTTGATCCACCGGCGCTAGCATACTTTGATGTTAGTGACGTCACAACTCCACACACCAACCCTGCTACTCCTACCGTAGACCCATCACAGGTAGTTGTTACCAATGAAGAAGGGAATGCACAATTTGACGATAATGGTAAACCTCTTACCATCCTGACGATCCCGATTGCCGATCTACAAGGAAGATCTTTCCTTGTACCCAACCCCGATGGTACTCGAAAGCGGCTTACCATCATTGATGTAGAAGACAGTCTTGAACGCAATAACGACTTCATCAAATTCAAGTGCAAACACTCTGATGACGAACTTGATGATATCATTGCATACAATGATGTCATGAATTACATCCACCGTGATTCGACCCAAGAAGATGGAAAACTTTGGTCGTTTCGCCGAATCCTAGGACACCAAGGTCCATTGGATAACAAGCACCCTCAGTACAAAGGCTCCAAGTATAACCTTTGGATTGAATGGGAAAATATGGAACGGACATATGAACCATTAGCCAACATTGCGGCTGATGATCCTGTTACAATTGCCAAATATGGGAAAGACAACAACTTGCTTGACCTCCCAGGTTGGAAACGTCTCAAAGGAATCACCAACCTAGCACGACAAACCAAGAAGCTTGATCGACTCGTGCATCAAGCTAAACTTTGATCCTTCCGTACCGCCCCACAGTATCAATATGGATTCAAGGTACCTCGTAACCACAAAGAAGCCCTCCAATTTGATCAAGCCAACGGAAACCACAAATGGGAAGACGCCATCACTCTTGAAATGGAACAGCAAGGAATACAATACCTTTATTGACAAAGGCATGTACAAGGCAAGCTCCATCCCAAATGGGTTTCAACAGATCAAGGTACACATGATATATGCTGTCAAACATGATGGTAGACACAAGGCTCGCCTTGTTGCAAACGGCAATCTTACTGAAGCCCCCGTCCACAGTGTGTACGCCGGTGTTGTATCACTACGCGGTCTACGTATGTGCCTATTCCTAGCTGAACTGAACAGCCTGGAAGCATGGGGTACCGATATAGGAAATGCTTATCTCAAAGCAGTGACCTGCAAGAAAGTCTGTATCAAGGCAGGTCCAGAATTCGGATCACTAGAGGGTCACCTATTGATCATCTACAAGGCTCTATATGGACTCAGATCATCGGGCAAATGCTTTGGTAACTTACTAGCAGCTTCGTCCGAGAACTGTTTCGCGGGGTTCGAATTTACTTCTCGCACACAAATTTTGTGCGTGATTTTAACACGGCAATATGGAAACCCTGAAATTCCCACCCCCAGTTATTGCCTTAAAATCATACAAAAAAATAATTCTGCGCGCGTGATGCACATTACTCTACTCTCAAATAAAAATAGTTTATTTCAGTCTCTAGCAGAACCCAATTATTATTCCGTACCAACAACACTTACTTCTATTCACGAATAAAAAAGAAATCTTGAGTCAGTATTAATTCCAAAATATTAATCTACCAAATAACAATTCAATTCTGCTCTCCTAATTGTGAATTCTATTTCTCGACTACATTATTCCCTTTTTAAAATGTAGATTCTATTATGCTTGATTTATTCCTATTGCAACGTATTACGAATCCTCCATAATTTCTAATATTCTCAATATTAAGTTCATAATAAGTAGTAGTTTTGTATTATATATGTACTGTTATTTTCTACATTAATTGAAGGGATAAATGGGCACTCATCGATGCTCTTATTGCCGGATCAACATTCATCACTCATGGGTTGGAGTTGTGTTTATTACTCTAGCTTTTGCCGCTGCTTCTACTACTGTGGCCACACTGTTGCTCTGTTTGCTTGCTGCTGCCGCTACTTTATTTTGTTGTTCCATTTTGGCATTCCGTTTTGACCATGTTCCATTGTTGCTCTGTTTTTGTTGCTCTGTTTTTGTTGTTTTGTTTGCGTTGTTTTGTTTGCGTTTCTCCGTTTGCGTTAGTCCATTTTCGTTGCTCCATTTTCGTTGCTCTGTTTTCATTGCTCCATTTTTATTGCTCCATTTTTATTGCTCCGTTTTCATTGCTCCGTTTTTGTTACTCTGTGTTTGTTGTTTCACTACATTGTGTCGTTGTCTTGTTCCATTGTTTCATTGTTCCATTTTTGCTGTGAAAAATAAAAATAACAGAAAAAAGGATCAGAAAAAATAGAATCTCCAACAAATTGTTGTCGTTGTCACTCACTTGTGTTCCGTTGTTGTTCCGTTGCTCCGTTTCATTTGCTATTCTGCTCTGTTGTTCCATTCAATAAAAATAAAAGAAAGAAAAATCAGAAACAAATAGAATCTCCAACAAATTGCCGTCATTGTTGTCACTTACTTGCGTTCCATTGTTGCTCCGTTGTTCCATTTCGTTTGTTGTTTTGCTCTGGTGTTCGGTCCGATAAAAATAAAAGAAAGAAAGATCAGAAACAAATAGAATCTCCAACAAATTGCCGTCATTGTTGTCACTCACTTGCATTCCATTGTTGTTGTTCCATTTTGTTGTTCCCTTGTTCCCCTGTTACACTCACTAGTGTTTCTTTGTTGTTCCATTGTTCTGTTGTCCGTGACTGTCGCACAACATTCATTTTCTGTGCTTTTTAAAAAAAATACCATGCCGACCAAGAAGTATGTTTTTTTTTGGTTTTGTGTGTGTGCAGTTTCGTGTGTGTGCTCAGTTTCTCATGTCTCTTCAGTTTTTCATGTGTGTGTGGTTTTGGGTGTGTTGTGTATGCTGTGTACCCTGACTTCTTCCATGTGTCTGGCTTGTGTGTGGCCTTTATTTTCTACTTCGTATATAAGTAAAGCATGTACCAGTGCAAACCACCCCTCCCGCGCCATAATTTTTCAAAACGGAAATTTTGATTACACGAAGGTTATGTACTTAAATTCCCTACTCATCTGTAGAATCTGATAGCCAGTCGGTGGTTTGACACTGTCCTGGGTCAGCACAGTACCTACCGGTACCTACGTACACTTTTTGCAAAGTACCCAATGGTGTACCTTTTATTTTTGCATGTAGTATCATCTACAACTAGTAATGCCTGCACACTTATATTTTTGTCTGGGAATAATCCAAAAACAGCACTTCCATTTTGATTAAACAACTTATGAATTAATTTTATTTGACACTCATTAAACTACATGTTTGGTGATTGGATTATTAGTGTTACTCCAATTATGGATAAGATGAAATGTACCGGAAAAATAAATTGAATTGACCTGATACTATGGGATGATCCATTACCCACTCAGTCAGTGTGAGCCGGATTCGTACCAAAAATACTCTCTTGTCTGCCATTTGGAGAGACAAACCACAACATTTTCTGTATTGTGAGTGTAAATGTTGTTCCCAATATGCATCAGATGCGTCCGAGAACTGTTTCGCGGGGTTCGAATTTACTTCTCGCACACAAATTTTGTGCGTGATTTTAACACGGCAATATTTCTGGACACCCTGAAATTTGCGGGCAAGTGGCGGGCTATAAATTAACAGAGCACTATTTCTGTGCGCGTGATGCACATTACTCTACTCTCGAATAAAAATAGTTTATTTCAGTCTCTAGCAGAACCCAATTATTATTCCGTACGAACAACACTTAATTCTTTTCACGAATAAAAAAGAAATCTTTACTCAGTATTAATTCTAAAATATTAATCTCCCAAATAACAATTCGATACTGCTCCCCTAGTTGTGAATTCTATTTCTCTACTACAATATTCCCTTTTTAAAATGTAGATTCTATTATGCTTGATTTATTCCTATTGCAACGTATTACGAATCCTCCATAATTTCTAATATTCTCAAAATTAAGTTCAAGATTATTAGTAGGTTTGTATTATGTATGTACTGTTATTTTCTACATTAGTTCACCAATAGATAAACTTTCATTCATCGATGCTGTCATTGCCGGATCAATATAGACGTTTCTTTTCTTTTTCTTTTTTGGTCCACTACAATTAGTGGAGCTGCTACTAGTAATATTTGCATCGCCATGCTTATTGTTGGTGTAATCTGTTGAACTTTCGTTCCTAAATCTCTCCCTCATCATTTCTTCCAATTTCCTTCCTGTTTCTGGGTGTTTTCGCATCTCGCCAATTTTGTCGCACAAGTCACTGAACAACTCGCGTCCTTCCTCCATCCATCCATTTCTGCTTCCACTGTCTGAATCGCAGAAAAAAAAAATTGTCGCGGAATCGAGGCATCACCCTTTCGCCGCTGCTGGTTCACCCATACATGATGCTCATTGTAGATCAGTACCAATGCAAATGCTTCATCTGCTATAGTAAATATATCACTCAGCAAGTGCCTCTCCTTCCGTTGTTTGAAATTGGAATTTGTCGGATTGATTGCCGACATGATTCTTGTAACAAAATAATAAAAATCTTCATCTTTCGCGTCTTTATATGTTCTGTATTGAGGGTTTAAAATACATGTGTCCTCATATTCTGTGTCTTGAATAACTGCAACAGTACCAGGGAATGTGATAGGGACTCAACCTTTTCTGTAATCGTCTGTACGGAAGTATCATCAGTATCAACGGGCAGCATGTTAGTGTTGTCGGACCAAAAATAGATTCCAAAATTCCTAATTTCAACAACCAATTCTCCCACCTGTATTTACCTATCCAGTTTTTTCTCGCTAATGTTTGTGAGTTGTGCCTCAATGCAGTCAGTACTGTCCCTACTCGTTTCCTGTAAAAGGAACAGAATGCCGCAAGTGGAATATTTTGTGGCTTCATAACCGCACTTGCTTGAACAGCTTTTTGTATTACATGCGCCGTTACCTTGTCATTGATAGGGAACTTCATGTTGTGGTACCAATGTTTTTTGACGTAATCCCTTAGCTGCTTGTCCAGTGTTTCAGTCATATCACTCAAAGCCTTAAGCATATCGTTGTCTGTTATAAGCCCATATTTGTCTGTAATTGTACTTACTGCTCGTTCTCTTGTGTCGCCGGCATTATCAGTCCCCTCTCCCTGCATGGTTGCCTCCGTTTGTTTAGGTACCATTACTACCTTTCCCACCTCTATATGTGGTTCCCTCTCTTGTTGCCGTGAGTGTTTTGCCACTTCCTGTGCCAATTTGTCATATTGGATTTTTTTCATGACAAGTTCCGCAACATCCTCTAAATTGTAGCATTCTCCGTTAGATGTTTTCTCTACCACATTGGTTTTTGTTCCTTCTTTCTGTTGGTTCGTTACTGTAGTGGTGGTTGTGTTGGTAATGCTCAGTGCTGGTTCGTTACTCTGGTTGATGGTGTTTTGTTCTTCTGTGTTTGTAGTAGTAGAAATTGTGTTGTCGGTACCATTTTTTTTACTGTTGCCCTTTGATGCGTTCATAGTTTTGGTATTACTGTTACACACTTTGTTAGTAATAGCGGTGTTTGTTTTCACTCTTTTTTTCTTACCGTTGTTGTCCCCTGTATTTTGATGATCACCGGGCCGGATGGTTTTGTTGTTTCGAAGGGTCTTCCCCTCGGATTTTTTGCTTCGTCGTGTCTTTCCAATAGCATTCATATTTTTTTATTTTATTTTCTGAATACGGTGTCGATCAAGAATCATGTGTTTCTTTTTGTGTGGTTTTGTGTGTGTTCTAATAATTTTGTCGGGTTGTGTACGGTGTTTTGTGTTGTGTGTGTCGTGTGTGTGTGTGTGTACGGTGTTTTGTGTAGAATGTGTACAATGTTTTGTGTGTAGAGTTTTTCCGTGGGTTCTGTACTATGTTGTTTGCCCTAACTTCTTCTGTGTGTTGTCTGGCTTGGGCGCGCTGTTATATATTTGTAGAAGTAGATCACGTACCTGTGCCAGCCAGCCCTCCCACGCCATAATTTTTTCAGAAGGGAAACTTTTGATCACACTAAGGTTATGCATTTCAATCCTCTAGTCACATGTAGAATCTCGTAGACTGCACCTAACATACCGTACTGTCTTGTGTGCCATTTGTATCTACAAACCACAACATTGTCTGTACTGTGTGTGGCAAAGTTGTTCCCAATATGCATTTAAAAGTTGTTCCCAACATGCATTTCGTAAGTCATGTGATATGCATTCATGGCCTGGTACAAAATCTTTGGTAGTCATTACCAAATGAGACTGTTTGTGCCCTGGAATTGCACCAAAAATACCCTCATGTTTACCATATGGATAGTCAAACCACAACATTTCCAGCATCATTCTGTGTGACAAAGTTGTTCCCAATATGTATTTGATGAGTCATGATGAATGTATTCATGGCTTGGACCAGATATTGTTGTAGTCATTACCCAATAACTCAGTTTGTGCCCTAGAATTGCACGAAAAATACTCTCATGTTTGCCATTTGGAGAGTCAAACCACAACATTTTGGGCATTCTGTGTGACAAAGTTGTTCCCAATATGAATTTGATGAGTCCTGATAAATGTATTCATGGCTTGGACCAGATACTTTTGGAGTCATTACCCAATAAGTTAGTTTGTGCCCTGTAATTGCACCAAAAATACCCTCATTTTTGCCATTTGGAGAGTCCAACCACAACATTTTGGGCATTCTGGGTGACAAAGTTGTTCCCATTATGAATTTTATGAGTCATGGTGAATGTATTCATGGCTTGGACCATATACTTTTTGAGTCATTACCCACTAATTTAATTTGTGCCCTGGAATTGCACCACAAATACCCCCATTTTTGCCATTTGGAGAGTCAAACCACAACATTTTGGGCATTCTGTGTGACAAAGTTGTTCCCATTATGAATTTGATGAGTCAAGATTAATGTATTCCTGGCTTGGTCTATATACTTTTTGAGTCAATACCCAATAATGTAGTTTGTGCCCTGGAATTGCACCACAAATACCCCCATGTTTGTCCATTTGGAGAGTCCAACCACAACATTTTGGGCATTCTGTGTGACAAAGTTGTTCCCAATATGCATTTGATGAGTCATGATGAATGTATTCATGGCTTGGACCGGATACTTTTTGAGTCATTACCCAATAAGTTAGTTTGTGCCCTGTAATTGCACCAAAAACACCCTCATCTTTTCCATTTGGAGAGTCAAACCACAACATTTTGGGCATTCTGTGTGACAAAGTTGTTCCCAATATGCATTTGATGAGTCATGATGAATGTATTCATGGCTTGGACCAGATACTTTTTGAGTCATTACCCAATAAGTTAGTTTGTGCCCTGTAATTGCACCAAAAACACCCTCATCTTTTCCATTTCGAGAGTCAAACCTTAAGATTTTGGTCATTCTATGTGCCACAGTTGTTCCCAATATGCATTTGATGAGTCATGATGAATGTATTCATCGCTTGGTCTATATACTTTTGGAGTCATTACCCAATAAGTTAGTTTGTGTCCTGCAATTGCACCAAAAACACCCTCATCTTTTCCATTTCGAGAGTCAAACCACAACATTTCCAGCATTCTGTGTGACAAAGTTGTTCCCAATATGTATTTGATGAGTCATGATGAATGTATTCATGGTTTGGACCAGATATTGTTGTAGTCATTACCCAATAAGTTAGTTTGTGCCCTAGAATTGCACGAAAAATACCCTCATGTTTGCCATTTGGAGAGTCAAACCACAACATTTTGGGCATTCTGTGTGACAAAGTTGTTCCCAATATGCATTTGATGAGTCATGATGAATGTATTCATGGCTTGGACCAGATACTTTTTGAGTCATTACCCAATAAGTTAGTTTGTGCCCTGGAATTGCACCAAAAATACCCCCATGTTTGCCATTTGGAGAGTCAAACCTTAAGATTTTGGGCATTCTATGTGACAAAGTTGTTTACAATATGCATTGAATGAGTCATGATGAATGTATTCATGGCTTGGACCAGATACTTTTTGAGTCATTACCCAATAAGTTAGTTTGTGCCCTGGAATTGCACCACAAATACCCCCATGATTGCCATTTGTAGAGTCAAACCACAACATTTAGGGCATTCTGTGTGACAAAGTTGTTCCCAATATGCATTTGATGAGTCATGATAAATGTATTCATGGCTTGGACCAGATACTTTTTGAGTCATTACCCAATAAGTTAGTTCGCCGACAACAAAAAATACCCTCATGTTTGCCATTTGGAGAGTCAAACCACAACATTTTGGGCATTCTGTGTGACAAAGTTGTTCCCAATATGCATTTGATGAGTCATGATGAATGTATTCATGGCTTGGACCAGATACTTTTTGAGTCATTACCCAATAAGTAAGCTTGTGCCCTGTAATTGCACCAAAAATACCCTCATTTTTGCCATTTGGAGGGTCAAACCACAACATTTTGGGCATTCTGTGTGACAAAGTTGTTCCCATTATGAATTTTATGAGTCATGATGAATGTATTCATGGCTTGGACCATATACTTTTTGAGTCATTACCCACTAATTTAGTTTGTGCCCTGGAATTGCACCACGAATACCCCCATTTTTGCCATTTGGAGAGTCAAACCACAACATTTTGGGCATTCTGTGTGACAAAGTTGTTCCCATTATGAATTTGATGAGTCAAGATTAATGTATTCCTGGCTTGGTCTATATACTTTTCGAGTCAATACCCAATAATGTAGTTTGTGCCCTGGAATTGCACTACAAATACCCCCATGTTTGCCATTTGGAGAGTCCAACCACAACATTTTGGGCATTCTGTGTGACAAAGTTGTTCCCAATATGCATTTGATGAGTCATGATGAATGTATTCATGGCTTGGACCAGATACTTTTTGAGTCATTACCCAATAAGTTAGTTTGTGCCCTGGAATTTAACCAAAAATACCCCCATGTTTGCCATTTGGAGAGTCAAACCACAACATGTTGGGCATTCTGTGTGACAAAGCTGTTCCCAATATGCATTTGATGAGTCATGATAAATGTATTCATAGTTTGGACGGGATAATTTGGTACTAGTCATTACCCAATAAGTCAGTTTGTGCCCTGGATTTACACCCAAAATATTATCTTGTGTGCCATTTGGATAGACAAACTACGTAGAAAAACACTAGCATACATCCGGTTCGCAAATTCAGTAATTATTTTTTCTTATATGTGGACTTCTCGCAAGTTCTTTACCCCCCTGTTGAAAAGAATCCACCGTGTAACGCGTATTCGTACGTACTAAGCGGGCGTATAGCACGAAAAGTCATAAGGGCAAATAACCTTATTTGTAAGGTTATTTATCAATGAATAATCGTCGGCGCTTTTATGTGGAATGCCTCTTAGCGGGATTTTTCTCTCAGCTCACTCTTCGAAGAATTAACAACTCTAAAACACTATCATGCCCTAAAATCTATGTACAACCTACGTAATAAGGTACAAATACGGTGATATTCCAATGGGAATATCACGGTGAATTACACGGTAATACGATACCAAGAAAGACCGATCGAAGATGGTTTTCGTGTGCTTTGTGTCTTATTTTACGTGTGTTTTGTATGCTAAGAATTACACGGTAATATGCCGTAAAACCGACGATAATCGACACGACGATATGATGGGTAATTAACCTGTCGACAACGACAAGGTCGAATGAACAGCAACAACAATATTCTACTCACTAAATCAATCGATCGTAAGATCGATTGCGTTTTGTTTTATTACTGTTACGACGCACTTTTTATAGTTTATCAGACCCACAGCACTCTACAAGCTGTGGAGGACGGCGTTTCCATCGAAACGCAGTTGAGCTCGAAGACCAGACGAATCCGGATTAGCCTGATCAGCTACCGGCATCAACCCTCAAGGATGTAAAAGGGGCAATTGCTTGCGGAGCCCTGGAATAGACCAACACCAGGGCGGTCTCCCTGAAAGAAGAGACCAAAGAACCGAACCAAGGTGGTGGCTCCACCGGGTTTCGAGATCCAGCAAACAAGCAAGGGAAAAGGGCTGGACGATTCAGATGAAAGAGTCGCCCAGGTTGGCATCAGTTGAAAGGAATCAATATCCAATTCGAGAACACTGATCTTTCACTGAAAATTAGAACGACGTGAGCCAGAAGATTGAGCCTGAAGTATTCTGTGGAGGAACAGATTGCAAAGAGCGTCTGCCCGCAAGAAGGAACAGATTGCAAAGAGCATCTGGCACGAAAACGAAAAATCCAAAGATATGAGAACACCAAATCTCGAAGATCGAAAGATCCAAAAGGAAAAGAGAACACTAAATTCTCAGGAAACAATCTTTCACCACAGAAATACAGAATGAGCAAAATCCCAAGAAAGGATAGGAAAGCTCACAATCTTGATTTGCAACAAAAGCAAAAGCTCACACAAAAGTATAACCAAACCGGAACGAAAACCGATCCGGATAAATACAAAACAGATAAGCAGACCACCCGACAGTCACCAACGATTAATACCCATCTCTCACATCCAAATCCCGATTACCTTCTCTCTCCACATACCACCTCTGACTCACACTGAATACCATCCTCCGAATATCGAAACGAATATTTCGAACCTTCCCCTACGAATCGATCAGCGAAACTCCAGCCATACTCCATCACAAAATATCGATCAGCGAAACTCCAGCCATACTCCATCACAAAATATAATTCGAAACTTCGTTTGAAATAACGCACCCCACCATGGTACAAACCAGAGCGCACGACAATAGTGATATAGAAGAAACAAAAATGGAGATGGATCAAGATCCAAGTGGTCCTGATGGAGGCGAGGACGAGGATTCCGAAAAGTATCCAGATAGTGAAGAGGAGTTCGATGCAAGGATCATGAGAGTAATGGAAAGGGCCATGACTGATCCAGAAACAAACTCAACTTGGAAAAGAGTCATCGACAAGGAAGTAAAGAGAAGGATCAGAAGGATACAAGATGCTGTGGAGCAACACAGAAATCCAAATAACGTCAATCAGGGCGATAGTGATAGCGATAACAGCAATGAAGATGAGAACCAACTAGACGCCGACCTAAGGGCTGAACGACACGGAAGGAGATCATCCCAACCAAAAATAAAAATCAGGGGATTCAACAGTGGAAGATTTCTGAATCCAGAACAGCTTGCCTTTAGAAGCAGCTTGATGGATTTTGGTATCAACTATGAATCAGCTGAAGAAATCATGAGGGGAGGGATGTCTAATATCCGCGAAATTACAGACCTCAACAAGGAAAGCATCAAATCATTCATGCACGGATTGAAATCTATCAGTCCGGAATGTCCTAACCCGAAAAGTATTCACTATGGTAACAGGCTATCATCAAGGCTTCTCACATGGGCAAGTTGGGCTCGATACCAACCACTGATTGGAGTTGAGCCAAGGGCTATCGACTGGAACGCAAACCCAAACAACCTGGAGTTGCAGCAATTCAGAATCAAGATGATGGAATCAAGTGTGAAATCACAGGAAAAAGCAACCCCACCCGAGCTGAAGGACCTCACAAAATTCAGGGAATGGGAGGAGGGCTTCCGACAAAACCTGAGATACAGATTCAACTCTGAGGGATTCCCAATCTTGTATGTCATAAGACCCCAAGAAAAGGAAGAAGTTACTGACGAAGCCAGGGCTGGAACAGTTGGGCAAAGTACAACAGATACTTATCCAACTTGGAGTGATTACAATGAAAGATGTGGCGTTCTGTCAGGTCCCCAGTACGATGAGGACAACAATGTAGTCTGGAGGTTGCTATGTGATGCAACAAGAAAGGGTCCCGGTTGGGAATATGTGGCACATTTTCAAAACACCGCGCTGAACTCAGGAAATGCCAGAAATGCTTTCATTTCATTGATGCAACATGCTTATACTGATACCAATATCACTATGGTCCTGAATAAGACATATCAGGAAATGAAAGATTCACACTACACTGGAGATTCTAAGAATTATGACTGGAACAAGCACAAGCGAAACTGGACCGCCTTTCATGGAACAATTCTGAGATTTGAAAAGAATCATAATGAAAGGAGATTTGTTTGGGATTTTATCAATTCAATCAGCGATGAGCGACTTGATGCTGCAAAAGCAGATGCAATTGATGAAAGCAAAGACTATCGTGACAACTTCAATGAATGTTTGATTCTATTCACCAATCGTCTTGGATTGAAAAAGCTTGCAACCGGGAAGCATAAAAGAGGTTCCAGAAGTTTGTATTCTATGGGCACTTCAAGCAACAAAAAGCAAAAGACAACGGGAACTTTTACAGGAAAAGTTGAGTGCAAGCCTTACCCAACAAGTGTTTATAAAACAATGTCAAAAGAACAGCGCCAGGAGCTTTACCAGATGAGACAGGCTAAAAAGAAAAGAAATCTCAAGGCTGCTGAGACTAAAAAGAAAGAAACTGAAAATGAAGGCGCGGGTGACAGTTTTGGATCAAAATCTAAGAAATGACATAATAACCGGACACTATCACTAGAACACAAATTGTTAAAAATGGTGAGCCGGTCATTATACCAGATGAATGTTCCTGTAGGTTTTGATGATGGGGAAAATGAAGAAGGATATTGTGAGTTAGACTCACATGCAGATACTACCGCAGCAGGAAGCAATATGGTATTGCTGAATCCTGATCAAATCACAACACACGTTGATGTTGCACCCTTTTCTGAAGAATACAAGCCCATCAAGAAAATCCCCATTGGAAGCTGTGCGACTGCATGGACGAATCCAACATCAGGCCAAGTATATATCATAGTGTTCCATCAAGCACTGTACTTTGGGGACAAATTGAAAAACAGCTTGATATGCCCAAATCAAGTGAGGGACTGCAATTTCAACTCTGTTGAAGAGACACCTCGCCAATTTGATTCAAGATCCAAGCATGGAATTACAATTCAAACTCCACTGGAGGATGATGATCCGAAGAAAGTTTTTATTAAACTGAGTATGAGAAACGTGATCTCATATTTCCCCACAAGAAAGCCCACAAGAATGGAACTTGATGAATGTCAACATTTGATAGCAACAAATGATACCCCCTGGGATCCGCATTCACTGAAGTTCAGGATGGCCGAGCTAGCCATTGACAATGGAAATCCAATTTCAGGGGACCAATTCAGCCTTCAAGCTATGTCGACCGAAGAGGACCAAGCAATGGACGAAGGTTCTGCTGTAACAGAACCTGCTAGTAATGTTACAGATAACCTCCCCAAGACCAGCTTAGGACAAGAACGGCATCCAAGTGTCATGCAGCAATGCAAACTGATGAGGGTCCATCAGGTATCCACAAGGAGAATGTTAACTGAATGCCAGATTGCAACAGATGGCAACATTGCTCATCGGATTTCTTCAGTAAGGAATATTTCAAGCGCGCGAAGGGTAGACCAATTTTTGTTTGATGATACAGAATTTGACTTTATGGAAGCTCCTGAAGCAGAATCAAAACAGGCCCCTAGCTTGCAAGAAATTGACAATACACTTGAAAGAAGGTCTCTTGACAGAAGAAATCAATGGGGGCCATCAGTGATAACAATTGAAGGTCCAAACAAAGTTGACTGTGAACGCCTAGCCAAAACTTGGAATATTAGTTTCAAGAAAGCTGAGCAGACATTGAAAGTCACGACGCAGAAGGCACTCAGGAATTTGCAATCACCATTGATGAAGCGGCTGCCTACTCAGCGCTTCAGGAACAAGAGAGTTGCACAAGGAACCTGGTACACTGATACATGGCATGCAAGAACCACGAGTATTATGAGGCAAGAAAAATGTGCACAGATCTTTACAAATGGAAATGGGTTTGAAGTATTTATACCAATACAGGACAAATCACAAGCCCACCAAGGACTGAAGACATTCATTCATGAAATTGGAATTCCAGAGCATTTGATTTCTGATGGTGTGCCAGAACAAGGATCCCCAAGAACCTACAAAACACACTGGAATTCAATTGTAAAGCGCAACCACCATATCCATCAGACATTCATCCAGCCACATTGCCCATTCCAAAATCGGGCAGAACAAGCAATTGGCCATCTTGGTAGTGCAATCACAACCAAGTCTGCAAAGAAGAAGTCACCGAGAAGATTATGGTCATTTTGTGGTGAACTATGTGCTAATATCAGGCAGCGAACAGCCTCGAACAACCCTTCTTCAATGGGGAGAACCCCATTTGAATTGGTCCATGGCTATAGACCGGATATTACATTATACACTTCATCAGAATGGTATGATTTTGTGTTTTATTATGAAAAAGGTGATTCTTCCACCCGAGGTGTTGAAAGGCTGGCGCGATGGTTGGGCCCCTGTGGAAATAAGGTAGGTGGGGGGGATTGTTTTTGGCTCCTGCCTGAGTCGGCAATACCAATATCTACAAATTCAATAAGACCCGTCAAGGAATTTGAATGGCGGGACAGAGATATCCTCAGAAGAATGGAAGCAATTGACAAATCAATTGAATCCAAGATTGGAGATGAAGTAAAGGATAGCGCATCATTCTTCCAGGAAAACTACCCAGAGCCCCAAATAGAGCTATTTGAGAATCAACCAGTAGAAACACCGGATATGAAACTTGAAATGGCTGAGCCAGAAGCATCGGTAGAAGATGTTGATGAACCAGATGAATATCTGGGAAATGAAGTGATCATTGAAAGAGGTGATGAAAGACTCAGGTGCGTTGTCAAGGACAGGGTTCGCGACTTGCAAAACAGACCGATAGGAATCAGAAATGAGAATCCCATACTAGACACGAGGCTGTATAAATTGCAACTACCCGATGGTACAATGGAGGAATACATGGCAAATATTGTGGCAGAAAGTCTGTATAGTTCTGTTGATGATGACGGACGGATGTTCACTTTACTGGATGAGCTCATTGACCATGAAAAAGACAACACTGCTTTAAGTGATGAGGAAGCGACAACTATAGCAAAAAATGGCAGGAAAACCCATAAACCTACAACTAGGGGTTGGAGAATTTTAGCCAGTTGGAAAGATGGCACTGAATCTTGGTGTAAGCTAAGTGATGTGAAAGAGTCATTTCCAGTGCAATTGGCTGAATATGCTATCAACAATAATCTTGAAAAAACACCAGCTTTCCGATGGTGGGTGCACAAGATTTTGAGGAGGAAGGATCGAATCCTTAAAGCGGCCAAAACAGCAAAGTATTGGTTGAAGACTCACAAATATGGAGTTGAATTGCCACATTCAATCAAACAAGCGCTGGCTATTGATAAGAAAACAGGGACCGACCACTGGGAAAGAGCAATTCATAAGGAAATGACAAATAATATGGCAGCGTTTGAATTTTCTGATGATGATGTTATTCCAGTTGGCCATAAACAGATAACAACCCACATGATTTTTGACATCAAGCTTGGATCCCTAACAAGGAAGGCCAGGTTGGTAGGGGACGGTCACAAAGTCCCTGCAGTGGCCAAAGAAAATACTTATTCATCGGTTCCCAGTCGAGACTCAGTAAGAATATTCTTTCTGCTGGCAGCGCTGAACGATTTGAAGGTTCTATCAGCTGATATTCAAAATGCATATTTGACAGCCCCAATTAAAGAAAAATACTTTCTAAAAGCGAGAGCAGAAGATGGTTTTCCACCTCACCTTGCAGGAAGGCCTTGCAAGATTGTCCGCGCACTGTATGGACTGCCGGTTGCTGGTGCATCTTTCAGGTCATACCTCACCCAGCATTTGAGAGATCTTGGATATTCACCTTGCAAGGCAGATCCGGATGTGCACTTAAGAATTGAAACCAGGAAAGATGGATCCAGATACTGGGCAATGCTCATTGCATACGTAGACGACATCTTATGTTCTGGCGAAGATCCAAAGTTCCAGCTTGAAAACATTGAACGAAAGTTCAAATTGAAGGATGATACGATTGAAGAGCCAACTCTGTATTTGGGAGCTGATATTGGGAAATTCTACTTTGAAGGTGATTCAAAGCCAAGATGGTCATTATCAAGCACTAAGTATACAGCGAAAGCTGTTGCAGCAGTCGAACAAGAGTTAGGAACTGAAAAATATGGCTACAAGTATCTACCAAAATCAGCATCCAGTCCACTGTCACATGATTATCGACCGGAAATTGATATATCAGAAGAATTGAACCCTGAATTGCAAAATTACTATCAAGGTTTAATTGGAGTTCTCAGGTGGATTTGTGAATTAGGAAGGCTTGACATTGTAATGCCAGTCTCGCTGATGTCAAGGTATTTGGCTCAAGCGAGAAAGGGACATCTGAACCAGTTATTTCATATATTTGCGTATTTAAAAAAGTACAACAGGTCGAAATTGGTTTTCGATGATACAGTACCAAGCATTGATGAGAGTAAATTTCAAAAATGTGACTGGTCTGAATTTTATCCTGGTGCTGCTGAAGTCATACCAGCAGATATGCCTGAAGCCTTGGGAAAGCATGTAACAATGAGCTGTTTTGTTGACGCCGACCATGCCGGATGCAAGGCGACGAGAAGGTCTCATACTGGTGTTATTATCTTCATTAATAATGCACCGATCATTTGGTTTTCCAAAAGGCAAACAACAGTTGAGACATCAACTTTTGGATCTGAAATCATTGCTTTGAAAATTGCAATCGAATTGGTTGAAGGTCTAAGGTACAAGTTGAGAATGATGGGTGTTCCTGTTGATGGGAGCACCAATGTGTATTGTGATAATGATTCGGTTGTCACAAATGTTACACGACCTGAAAGCCCATGTAAGAAGAAGCACAACAGCATTGCATACCACAAAGCGCGTGAATCTATTGCAGCAGGAATTATCAGAGTTGCAAAGGAACCAGGTTCAACAAATATTGCTGATTTGTTTACAAAGCTAATGAGTGGCGCTGTTTTCCGAGAACATTGTTCTCGGTGCATGTGGTAAAGAATCAATCATTCAATGGAATATTTGATCGATCGTTCGATCGAAGTAACAAGTTGATTAATGTTCGATCATGGAAACGAATCGATCTGCAATGAGCATTTCGAAAAATGGATAATTTGATCCATGAATACAATATATCAAACCGGCAAAGATCAGGGCAAAATGCCATGATACAAGCCAGAATGAAAGGCAAAACGCCGCCCCACTTCTTTTGATAGGGCCTCTGATGGTAGACTGGATACAGTTTGGTATTCAACACGACTCACGATGAATAGATTAAGTCAAAAGATCCAAACGCTTAACGATTGGATTTACGACTGAAGGGGACTGAAAAGAATCCACCGTGTAACGCGTATTCGTACGTACTAAGCGGGCGTATAGCACGAAAAGTCATAAGGGCAAATAACCTTATTCGTAAGGTTATTTATCAATGAATAATCGTCGGCGCTTTTATGTGGAATGCCTCTTAGCGGGATTTTTCTCTCAGCTCACTCTTCGAAGAATTAACAACTCTAAAACACTATCATGCCCTAAAATCTATGTACAACCTACGTAATAAGGTACAAATACGGTGATATTCCAATGGGAATATCACGGTGAATTACACGGTAATACGATACCAAGAAAGACCGATCGAAGATGGTTTTCGTGTGCTTTGTGTCTTATTTTACGTGTGTTTTGTATGCTAAGAATTACACGGTAATATGCCGTAAAACCGACGATAATCGACACGACGATATGATGGGTAATTAACCTGTCGACAACGACAAGGTCGAATGAACAGCAACAACAATATTCTACTCACTAAATCAATCGATCGTAAGATCGATTGCGTTTTGTTTTATTACTGTTACGACGCACTTTTTATACTGTACCATGTTGATGCACTACTAGTATCCTGTACGACATGTACAACAAGCGTGTAATAATCATCTCGCGTCGAATCCTACACCCTAACCTTAACCCTAACCCAAACCCTAAAGAATTCAATATCCCAAAATATCTAGTACTTAAAACACGTAGAAACGTACACGTGTAGAAACCTACGTGGATTGAGTAACGAAAATTATGAAGTACTAAAAACGTGTAGAAATCTACTAGCGTAGAAACCTACACGGATTCAATACCAAAAATTATGTAGTAAGTTGTAAACATCTTTTCGTGTAGAAACCTACGTGGATTCAGTACTGAAAATTTATCTAGTACTAAAACGTGTAGGATTCTACATTAGTACAAAATCATGTAGAATTCTACATGATGTACTAGATACTTCGATTGATCGAGCGATCGATCAAAAATCGTACGCGAAAAAAAAAAAAAATCTCTCTCACACAAACACACAGTAATTTTCTTTTCTACCTCAGGACAAAAAAAATCATTTTTTCTACCTCGCAACAAAAAAAACCAATCACTTCATGATCTGTTCTACCTCACAACAACAAAAAAAAAAACTTCATAATCTGCCTTCTTACATCCGACTTATTTGAGTAGAGTGTTGGTTCTTGCAATCAACACTCCGTCCGGGAACGTGGGATCCGACCCTCTTTGAGCACAACGATCCGTTCTCAGATATTTTAGTCCAAAATAACAGCATTGTACTGCATGACAATAGAAAGCAATCGACGAGAGGGAAATTGCTGGATAGATATTGTTTGAATTGGCCCCCAAACATATACGTCTTGAAATCAATGAACCTGCATCCCTTGCCTCTATATCAACTGGAACAAGATACTGTTTTTCGTGACATGGAGTAAGAAGTATTCTACGGCAGCAACTACAATTTCATCGGGTCAATTGTCGGAACGACGGTAAGTGAACAACGTGAGATAAATAAACAATGTTCATGCTGTACCAACCAAATTACAGATGATGTATTTTCTAACTTTGGCTTTTCTTCTTACTATTTCAGGGACGACAACGAGGCAATCAATTGTCGGCACTGCCAAATCAACGACAACGGTGAGCAAAATATTACAAGTCAAAGGCAAGCGGACGGCAGCCACAGCAACAGCAATGAGTTGGAGGCAAGCGGACGGCAGCAACAGCAACAGCAACAGCAACAGCAACAAGTTGGAGGCAAGCGGACGCCAGCAACAGCAACGAGTTGGAGGCAAGCGGACAGCAGCAACAGCATCAACGTTTTCCCTGGAGCATCAGAAGTGGCATGTAGATTATACTATTCTGATGTTATTATGTACTCTACTACATCAATAGATACTCACACCATTTTGTTCAATTTCACCGGCGTAGCCCCTAGTAGTTGGAGGCCCATTTTTTAGCCACATTTTGCCCATCATCTTTCCCATCCATGTTGAGCCGTTTTTTTCTGATCCGCTGGATCAATCAATTCGAAACTTGGGCGGCGCGTTCTTCTATATGTAATGAAGAGGACCCTGCAATATCATTGCTGTTGGTGCCGTTGGTCCAGAGATATCTGCTGTGACTGTTATTTGGGTTGCTTCCTTGAAATATAGCCAAATTTTGCCCCTCTGCTTCACCGGTTCGATTCTTCTGATCCGCTGGATCAATTGATTCGAAGCTTGGGCGGCGTGTTCTTATATATGTAATGAAGAGGACCCTGCAATATCATTGCTGTTGGTGCCGTTGGTCCAGAGATATCTGCTGTGACTGTTATTTGGGTTGCTTCCTTGAAATATAGCCAAATTTTGCCCCTCTGCTTCACCGGTTCGATTCTTCTGATCCGCTGGATCAATTGATTCGAAGCTTGGGCGGCGTGTTCTTATATATGTAATAAAGAGGACCGTGCAATATCATTGCTGTCGGTGCCGTCGATATGGAAATATCTGCTGTGACTGTTATTTGGGGTGTTTCTTTGAAATACAACCAAATTTTCCCAATCTGCTTCACCGGTTCGATTCTTCTATTCCTCTCAATCAATCAATACGAAACTTGGCAAGCGTCTTCTCATAGATGTAATGAAGAGGCCCCTGCAATATCGTTGCTGTTGGTGTCGTTGTTATAGAGATATCTGCTGTCGCCGTTATTTGGGTTGCTTCCTTGAAATACAACCAAGTTTGTCACTTTTCTATGTTGAGTCTGTTGCTTCTAATCCGCTCAATGGATCAATACGAAACTTGGCAGGCCTCTATTCATAGATGTGATGAAGAGGCCCCTGCAATATCGTTGCTGTTGGTGTCGTTGTTATAGAGATATCTGCTGTCACCGTTATTTGGGTTGCTTCCTTGAAATACAACCAAGTTTGTCACTTTTCTATGTTGAGTCTGTTCCTTCTAATCCGCTCAATGGATTACTACGAAACTTGGCAGGCCTCTTCTCATAGATGTAATGAAGAGGCTTTGCAATATTGTTGCTGTTGGTGTCGTTGTTATAGAGATATCTGCTGTCGCCGTTATTTGGGTTGCTTCCTTGAAATACAACCAAATTTGTCACTCTGCTATGTTGAGTTTGTTCCTTCTAATCCGCTCAATGGATCAATACGAAACTTACAGGCCTCGTCCTTCTTGATATAATGAAGAGATCCCTGCAATATCATTGCCGCCGGTGACTCCAGTATGGAGATATCTGCTTGTTATTTGGAGTGTGTGTGTGTGTTTTCTGTGTGGAAAAAACGGATTTGGAGTTTCTGCTTAGCCCTCCCATCTGAATAGCCATCAGAATAGCGAATAGCCATTGGATAGCCCTTTGATTGCCATTCCTGGTCAGCAAATCAGTAAAGTAACATGCTGGTGCTCAAACCTGGTAGAGTTTGTACATGTCTGCCTCCATTCTCTCCTCTATCCAAGGGGAAAAAGATGGGTTGAATTTTTCTTATCTTTGTCATTTGGATTTATCTTTGCCGTTTGAATACCCTTCCCAACCAAAATGTGTAGGTATTTGAGCTGGTGTCCTTTTGTACTATTTGTATGGTGGTGAACCTTCATGGTCTGTTCTAGTGAAGGAGAAACAGAAGGGTCGTTGCAGGGTCATCAAAATGGAAGTTAATGACATTGGTGATTTTGATGATCGGAATTCCTATCAAAAATAAATCATGTCTTTGAGGGTTTTTCTGCTGTGTTTGCAGGGTCTTTTCACTTGTTCTTTTTTTGAAGAGATTTCAGTGTACGGAGCACACACATGTTCATTACCTGTAGACTTGTACATGGTTTTTGTACTGTGTATTTATTGTGGTATTTTGTACATAGTGTGTTACTAAGTGCAGTTAACAGCATGTTGCGAATATGAGAGAAAATCATTTGTGCGTAAGAAGTTTGACACAAAATATTGTTCATCACGGCAACTTTATGATATCCCTAACCCTGAAAATGTTATTTAATTGATTATTTTTATTCCACGTCCGAGAACTGTTTCGCGGGGTTCGAATTTACTTCTCGCGCACAAATTTTGTGCGTGATTTTAACACGGCAATATTTCTGGACACCCTGAAATTCCCACCCCCAGTTATTGCCTTAAAATAATACAAAAAACAATTCTGTGCACGTGATGCACATTACTCTACTCTCGAATAAAAAAAATTGATTTCAGTCTTATTATTCTGTACGAACAACACTTACTTGTATTCATGAATAAAAAAGAAATCTTGAGTCAGTATTAATTCCAAAACATTAATCTACCAAACAACAATTCAATTCTGCTCTCCTAATTGTGAATTCTATTTCTCGACTACAATATTCCCTTTTTAAAATGTAGATTCTATTATGCTTTATTTATTCCTATTGCAACGTATTACGAATCCTCCATTATTTCTATGATTCTCAAAATTAAGCTCAAGATTATTAGTAGGTTTGTATTATGTATGTACTGTTATTTTCTACATTAGTTCACCAATAGATAAACTTTCATTCATCGATGCTGTTATTGCCGGATCAATATAGACGTTTCTTTTCTTTTTCTTTTTTGGTCCACTACAATTAGTGGAGCTGCTACTAGTAATATTTGCATCGCCATGCTTATTGTTGGTGTAATCTGTTGAACTTTCGTTCCTAAATCTCTCCCTCATCATTTCTTCCAATTTCCTTCCTGTTTCTGGGTGTTTTCGCATCTCGCCAATTTTGTCGCACAAGTCACTGAACAACTCTTGTCCTTCATCCATCCATCCATTTCTGCTTCCACTGTCAGAATCGCAGAATTTTTTTTTTGTCGCGGAATTGTGGCATCACCCTTTCGCCGCTGCTGGTTCACCCATACATGATGCTCATTGTAGATCAGTACCAATGCAAATGCTTCATCTGCTATAGTAAATATATCACTCAGCAAGTGCCTCTCCTTCCGTTGTTTGAAATTGGAATTTGTCGGATTGATTGCCGACATGATTCTTGTAACAAAATAATAAAAATCTTCATCTTCCGCGTCTTTGTATGTTCTGTATTTAGGGTTTAAAATACCTGTGTCCTCATATTCTGTGCCTTCAATAACTGCCACAGTACCAGGGAATGTGATAGGGACTCGACCTTTTCTGTAATCGTCTGTACGGAAGTATCATCAGTATCAACGGGCAGCATGTTAGTGTTGTCGGACCAAAAATAGATTCCAAAATTCCTAATTTCAACAACCAATTCTCCCACCTGTATTTACCTATCCAGTTTTTTCTCGCTAATGTTTGTGAGTTGTGCCTCAATGCGGTCAGTACTGTCCCTACTCGTTTCCTGTAAAAGGAACAGAATGACGCAAGTGGAATATTTTGTGGCTTCATGATCGCACTTGCTTCAACAGCTTTTTGTATTACATGCGCCGTTACCTTTTCATTGATAGGGAACTTCATGTTGTGGTACCAATGTTTTTTGACGTAATCCCTAAGCTGCTTGTCCACTGTTTCAGTCATATCACTCAAAGCCTTAAGCATATCGCTGTCTATTATAAGCCCATATTCGTCTGTAATTGTACTTACTGCTCGTTCTCTTGTGTTGCTGGCATTATCAGTCCCCTCTCCCTGCATGGTTGCCTCCGTTTGTTTAGGTACCATTACTACCTTTCCCATCCCTATAGGTGGTTCCCTCTCTTGTTGCCGTAAGTGTTTTGCCAGTTCCTCTGCCAATTTGTCATATTGGATTTTTTTCATGACAAGTTCCGCAACATCCTCTAAATTGTAGCTTTCTCCTTTAGATGTTTTCTCTACCACATTGGTTTTTGTTCCTTCTTTCTGTTGGTTCGTTACTGTAGTGGTGGTTGTGTTGGTAATGCTCAGCGCTGGTTCGTTACTCTGGTTGATGGTGTTTTGTTCTTCCGTGTTTGTAGTAGTAGAAATTGTGTTGTCGGTACCATTTTTTTTACTGTTGCCCTTTGATGCGTTCATAGTTGTGGTATTACTGTTACTCACTTTGTTAGTAATTGCGGTGTTTGTTTTCACTCTTTTTTTCTTACCGTTGTTGTCCCCTGTATTTTGATGATCACCGGGCCGGATGGTTTTGTTGTTTCGAAGGGTCTTCCCCTCGGATTTTTTGCTTCGTCGTGTCTTTCCGATAGCATTCATATTTTTTGTATTTTATTTACTGAATACGGTGCCGATCAAGAATCATGTGTTTCTTTTTGTGTGGTTATGTGTGTGTACTAATAATTTTGTCGGGTTGTGTACGGTGTTGTGTGTTGTGTGTGTTGTGTGTGTCGTGTGTGTGTGTGTGTGTACGGTGTTTTGTGTAGTATGTGTACGATGTTTTGTGTGTAGAGTTTTTTCGTGGGTTCTGTACTATGTTGTTTTCCCTAACTTCTTCTGTGTGTTGTCTGGTTTTGGGCGCGCTGTTATATTTGTAGAAGTAGATCACGTACCTGTGCCAGCCACCCCTCCCGCGCCATAATTTTTTCAGAAGGGAAACTTTTGATCACACTAAGGTTATGTATTTCAATCCTCTAGTCACATGTAGAATCTCGTAGACTGCACCTAACATACCGTACTGTCTTGTGTGCCATTTGTATTTACAAACCACAACATTGTCTGTACTGTGTGTGGCAAAGTTGTTCCCAATATGCATTTAAAAGTTGTTCCCAACATGCATTTCGTAAGTCATGTGTTATGCATTCATGGCCTGGTACAATAACTTTGGTAGTCATTACCAAATGTGACTGCTTGTGCCCTGGAATTGCACCAAAAATACCCTCATGTTTGCCATATGGATAGTCAAACCACAACATTTCTGGCATTCTGAGTGACAAAGTTGTTCCCAATATGCATTTGATTAGTCCTGATAAATGTATTCATAGTTTGGACCGGATACTTTGGGAGGCATTACCCAATAACTCAGTTTGTGCCCTAGATTTGCACCAAAAATACCCTCATCGTGTTTGCCATTTCTAGAGTCAAACCACAACATTTCCAGCATTCTGTGTGACATAGTTGTTCCCAATATGCATTTGATGAGTCACGAGGAATGTATTCTTTGCTTGGACCGGATACTTTTTTAGTCATTACCCAATAAGGTAGTTTGTGCCCTGGAATTGCACCCAAAATACCCTCATGTTTGCCAGTTGGAGAGTCAAACCACAACATTTTGGGCATTCTGTGTGACAAAGTTGTTCCCAATATGCATTTGATGAGTCATGATGAATGTATTCATGGCTTAGACCAGATACTTTTTGAGTCCTTCCCCAATAAGTTACTTTGTGCCCTGGAATTGCACCAAAAATACCCCCATGTTTGCCATTTGTAGAGTCAAACCATAAGATTTTGGGCATTCTATGTGACAAAGTTGTTTCCAATATGCATTGGATGTGTCATGATGAATGTATTCCTGGCTTGGACCAGATATTAATGTAGTCATTACCCAATAACTCAGTTTGTGCCCTGTAATTGCACCAAAAATACCCCCATGATTGCCATTTGTAGAGTCAAACCTTAAGATTTTGGGCATTCTATGTGACAAAGTTGTTCCCAATATGCATTGGATGAGTCATGATGAATGTATTCCTGGCTTGGACCAGATACTTTTTGAGTCATTACCCAATAAGTAAGTTTGTGCCCAGAAATTGCACCAAAAACACCCTCATCTTTTCCATTTCGAGAGTCAAACCACAACATTTTGGGAATTCTGTGTGACAAACTTGTTCCCAATATGTATTTGATGAGTCATGATGAATGTATTCATGTCTTGGACCAGATACTTTTGGAGTCATTACCCAATAAGTTAGTTTGTGCCCTAGAATTACACGAAAAATACCCTCATGTTTGCCATTTGTAGAGTCAAACCTTAAGATTTTGGTCATTCTATGTGCCACAGTTGTTCCCAATATGCATTGGATGAGTCATGATGAATGTATTCATGGCTTGGACCAGATACTTTTTGAGTCATTACCGAATAAGTTAGTTTGTGCCCTGGAATTGCACCAAAAATACCCCCATGTTTGCCATTTGTAGAGTCAAACCTTAAGATTTTGGTCATTCTATGTGCCACAGTTGTTCCCAATATGCATTGGATGAGTCATGATGAATGTATTCATGGCTTGGACCAGATACTTTTTGAGTCATTACCGAATAAGTTAGTTTGTGCCCTGGAATTGCACCAAAAATACACCCATGTTTGCCATTTGGAGAGTCAAACCACAACATTTACAGCATTCTGTGTGACAAAGTTGTTCCCAATATGTATTTGATGAGTCATGAGGAATGTATTCATTGCTTGGACCGGATACTTTTTGAGTCATTACCCAATAAGTTAGTTTGTGCCCTGGAATTGCACCAAAAATACACCCATGATTGCAATTTGGAGAGCCAAACCTTAAGATTTTGGGCATTCTATGTGACAAAGTTGTTCCCAATATGCATTGGATGAGTCATGATGAATGTATTCCTGGCTTGGACCAGATATTAATGTAGTCATTACCCAATAACTCAGTTTGTGCCTTAGAATTGGACCAAAAATACCCCCATGATTGCCATTTGTAGAGTCAAACCTTAAGATTTTGGGCATTCTATGTGACAAAGTTGTTCCCAATATGCATTGGATGAGTCATGATGAATGTATTCATGGCTTGTACCCGATACTTTTTGAGTCATTACCCAATAAGTTGGTTTGTGCCCTGGAATTGCACCAAAAATACACCCATGATTGCAATTTGGAGAGCCTAACCTTAAGATTTTGGGCATTCTATGTGACAAAGTTGTTCCCAATATGCATTGGATGAGTCATGATGAATGTATTCCTGGCTTGGACCAGATATTAATGTAGTCATTACCCAATAACTCAGTTTGTGCCCTGTAATTGCACCAAAAATACCCCCATGATTGCCATTTGTAGAGTCAAACCTTAAGACTTTGGGCATTCTATGTGACAAAGTTGTTCCCAATATGCATTTAATGAGTCATGATGAATGTATTCCTGGCTTGGACCAGATATTAATGTAGTCATTACCCAATAACTCAGTTTGTGCCTTAGAATTGGACCAAAAATACCCCCATGATTGCCATTTGTAGAGTCAAACCTTAAGATTTTGGGCATTCTATGTGACAAAGTTGTTCCCAATATGCATTGGATGAGTCATGATGAATGTATTCATGGCTTGTACCCGATACTTTTTGAGTCATTACCCAATAAGTTGGTTTGTGCCCTGGAATTGCACCAAAAATACACCCATGATTGCAATTTGGAGAGCCTAACCTTAAGATTTTGGGCATTCTATGTGACAAAGTTGTTCCCAATATGCATTGGATGAGTCATGATGAATGTATTCCTGGCTTGGACCAGATATTAATGTAGTCATTACCCAATAACTCAGTTTGTGCCCTGTAATTGCACCAAAAATACCCCCATGATTGCCATTTGTAGAGCCAAACCTTAAGATTTTGGGCATTCTATGTGACAAAGTTGTTCCCAATATGCATTGGATGAGTCATGATGAATGTATTCATTGCTTGGACCGGATACTTTTGGAGTCATTACCCAATAAGTTAGTTTGTGCCCTGGAATTACACCCAAAATACCCTCATGTTTGCCATTTGGAGAGTCAAACCACATCATTTTGGGCGTTCTGTGTGGAAAAGTTGTTTCCAATATGGTTAAGGTTACATCCTGTTCGAAAATGCAGTAATTATTGGTTCTTATATGTGGACTTCTCGCAAGTTCTTTACCCCTGCCGAAAATTACACGTACGACATTCCTTTTCGAACGTACATACATACCGTACATACGAGATTCTTCGTACGTACAAGATTCTTTTTCGAACGTCGTACGTACGAGATTCTGATTGATTTTTTTTCTCGTACGTACGAATTATCTAGTACAAAAAACGTGTAGAATTCTACACAAATCTACACTAGTACCAAATCCTGTAGAATTGTACAGGATGTATGATTTTTTTTTACCTCGCGACAAAAAAAAAAATCTTTCCCACACAAACACTAATAAACTTTTCTTACCTCGCGACAAACAAAAAAGATCACTTTTTCTACCTCGCGAAAAAAAAAACACTTTTTCTACCTCGCAACAAAAAAAGGAATCTACCTCGCAACAAAAAAATCACTTCATAATCTGCCTTCTTACATCCGACTTATTTGAGTAGAGTGTTGGTTCTTGCAATCAACACTCCGTCCGAGAACGTGGGATCCGACCCTCTTTGAGCACAACGATCCGTTCTCATTTATTTTAGTCCGAAATAACAGCCTTGTACTGGAAAAGAAGTAGTTAGCATTTGACGAGAAGGGGATTTGCTGGATAGATATTGTTTGGACTGCAGCCTTACATATATGTCTTGAAATCAATGAACTGGCTTTGTCCCTTGCAATTATATCAACAGGAACAAGGTACTGTTTTTCGTGACATGGAGTAAGAAGTATTCTACGGCAGCAACTACAATTTCATCGGGTCGATTGTCGGAACGACGGTACGACGGTACGAATAAACGGTAAGAATGAGAGAGATAGGCATCGGCAACAGCAACAACAATTGATTGGTCTTCCATTCCACCGCCATTACTGATTCCCTTCTGTTGTCTTCTTATTTTCACAGGAACGGATCGGAAGCAACCATCCCCGTGTGAATCGGAAGCGACTACTAATCGAAACGGATCCGTCGGCAAATCTTTAGTCTTCTTCCCTGTAGGTGCGGGGAATTTTCCTGGTTGGTGATAATTACGAATTGGTCGGCCTGCTGTGCATTATCATATTATTCTGTTGTTATTATTTACTCTATGTAGTACATCAATAGATACTCACCCATTTTGTTCAATTGGCAACAACGGCAACTTGAATAGGAACGGTAATCGATCCAACACCAATTGATCTGCAAAACGAATCAATCCAACACCAATCGCAGCAAGCGGCGGCGAGAGCAACAGCTGAAAGCGGCAGCAACAGCAACAGCGGAAAGCGGATAGCGGCAGCGACAGCAACAGCGGAAAGCGGCAGCGAGAGCAACAGCAGCAAGCGGCAGCGAGCGGCATCAGCGATAGAACAGACGCAAGCGGCAGCAGCGAGAGCAACAGCAGCAAGCGACAGCAGCGAGAGCAACAGCCGCAACCGGGAACTATCTAACCACCGGCGCTCGGCAACGAATCTGCGAAACGCTCCTCCGCAACCGGCGCTCGACACCAGCAAATCACGGAAACGCCCCTTCACCGGCGCTTGGCAGCGAATCAGCGAAACGCTCCTCCAACGAATCACGGAAACGCTCCTCCACCGGCGCTCGGCAGCGAATCACGGAAACGCTCCTCCAACGAATCACGGAAACGCTCCGAGCAAGAGCGGCAAGCGACAGCGAGAGCAACAGCGGCAAGCAACAGCGAGAGCAACAGCGGCAAGCGGCAGCGACATCAATCTATCCAACACCAATCGATCTGAAACACCAATCAATCTGAAACACCAATCGTTGGCAACACCAATCGATCCGCAACACCAATCGATCCGCAACACCAATCGATCCGCGACACCAATTGATCTGCAACACGAAACGATCTGCAGCAAGCAACAGCAACAGCCACCGGGAACAATCCAACTGTATAGCGAGAGCAACAGTGAGAGCAACAGCAGCACCTCCTCCACCGGCAATCGGCAACGAATCGTTGGCCGCAACCGGGAACCATCGAATCAACCTCCTCGCACCTCCAGTCGCTCTCCCTAATCCGCGCCTCAAATCAGTTTGCAGATTCTACATAAGATACCAACTTCTCCGATAGTCCGCACCTCCAACGCGTCCAGTCGACTCGTTTTGGTACCCACAGATCCGCACCTCCTTGCACATCCAGTCAACCCGCACCTCCAGTGATCCAGCCCAATCGGCACCCGCACCTACAGCTACTCCTCCACCGGCGCTCGGCAACGAATCGTCGGCATCTAAACATTCCTCCTCCACCGGCAAGCGGTAACGAATTGTTGGCATCGAATCGCTCCTCCACCTCCACCGGCGATCCACCAAACTCGCTCCTCCTCCTCCTCCACCGGCAAGCAGCAACGAATTGTTGGCATCGAATCGCTCCTTCTCCTCCACCGGCAAGCAGCAATGAATCGTTGGCATTGAATCGCTCCTTCTCCTCCACCGGCAAGCAGCAACGAATCGTTGGCATCGAATCGCTCCTTCTCCTCCACCGGTGATCCACCAACCTAGCTCCTCATCCTCCTAAACCGGCAAGCGGCAACGAATCGTTGGCATCGAAACGCTCCTTCTCGAACTCCCACTCCATCGGCAAATCGATTCGTCCTCGTCATCCTCCAACGGCAATTCATCTTGGCAACAATGAAACCAACCACAACAAATGGAAAGCAATTGTCAGCACGAGGAAGGAGGCAAAAAGCAAATAGGAAACATGAGAGAAGACATAAACAGAGAATGTCTTCCAACTTTCTGAGGATTGCTGCACCGGTGTCAAAGAGCCACGAAACTTATACGAACTTGTCTCTGATAAAACCGATGAAAAAGGAAAGGAATAGGCGTTCAACTTGCAAAGATGGCGTCCGTACAATAGCGCTGAAAAATAAATCCAGTACTGCTGCCGTGGCAGGTAAATACATGGAGACAGATTGGGGTGGCAAGACAGGCGGAAAGAAGAAGTATCAACCGGAACAGGCTTTGTCAATCGAAAACTACAATACATTGGATAGTACGAAGGATGAGCATATTCTTGCGTTTGATCCTTACGAACCATCATTGCGAATTTTTGCCAAAGTTTCACGCCATTTTGCGGAACGACACCTCGCTTCGAAGAATAATATCGAATTGTTGAGACAGTTTGCTCCTGCCATTGTTGGAGCAAAACCAACCGTTGGAAGAGGGGTTAAGCGCGGCAGTATCAATGATGATTATGCTATCATTGGAATTCGACCAGAAAGATTGGATTCAAATATTGGTGAGTATGTTTTCAAAAGTCATGTCGATCCCAGCATCAAACTAGAGCTAGAAGAGACAACAGTTGAAATTGTGAAGCATATGCATCATAGTTTAATTGACGTCGAACCATTTGTTGCGGAGGAAATGGATGTGTTGTCTCAGATTCTGTCTCGTACAAAGCTAAATGCAATTGGGCAGCAGGCCTTAGCATTTTCGATCGGTCGCAACTACCATTCTAGATGCCATGTGGACGATGACATGTACTACACTCGTTTGACAGTAATTGCTCCGGCGGAAGTGTCTGCTGACGAGGTGATTTATTATTTTGTCTTCCCCACGTATGGAGTGAAAGTTCCATTGAGGTCGGGAGATACTCTATTGTTCAACCCATTAGTATTACATAGCTGTTCGAATCCAAAATTCGAAGGGTGTTATATTATGAGTGCATACGTATCTCGCAAAACTGTGCTTAGAGCTAACCCTCTATAGTAATATTAAACAATACTTTAAAGTTAGCCGTTACATTAACCCTTGCTACTCAATCGGAACTGCAGTCCGAGCTTTCGCTCTCTGAACTGGATAGCGAATCACTGGATTCGTTATCATTCAATGCTATCTCAAATGGTTCCAACTGTATGTCGTCCTGTAGTGTGCATGCGTTGTACAAACATTCGTAAGACGGTGGTGTAGCAGCATTTTTGCTTTCAAACAATTCGAGCCATGAGATCCGATTCGATATCACTAGCCAATCGCAATTGGTTATGCACCCATCAATTCCTTGCTCTGGAACAACTGCCAGCTCGGAATGGATAGTGTCGACATGAAATAGGTAGAGAGAATTCATCAGGCGCCCACGTTTGACAAATTCAGAAGCTGTTTTCTTAGGCACATCTTGAAACCGACGAGCCACAGCATACATTCCGTTTGTATCAATTGGATAGCCACCAATACTACTGTAGGGCTGCTTCAAATTCTGTACAGTTAAAAAGCATAGCAGATGGCACGGTATGAGCTTGGGATTGTTATTTAAATCAAAGTCCAATTTCATCAAACACCAATCCATCCATACGGAGTTCAGCAGAGAACTATCCGATCTATATGAAGGATGCGACCGAAATATAAAATTAGACCCACAAGCAACATCGAAACGATTGTGCTCTGTAACTCCACAAATGTGCAAAGGATTCTCCAATAAAGGTAGCACAGAATCACAAACAAAGTCAAGTATGTCAGAAGGAAAAAATGGTTTGCTTTTGTTCGTAGAACGAAGCCACTTCATTGTTGATTGCCCATTTTCGGTTCTCATTATTTGAAAATGAGAACCGCCACCATCAGGGCGTTCAATTGGAGGAGGATCAGGTGGATTCAAGTTGAAGTGATATGTTGCCTGGCTTAGCATCATTTTCTCGGACTTTCTATTGGCAGTTTGATTGATTAGTGATGCAGCATTACATTGCGTGTTCTTGGAAGGAGCTTTAATCTCAGTTTTGTGGTGAGATTCATTGGGAGCACTATCCCAGCCTGCGGGGCTTCCCCATAAAGAGATATAATCTGGTAGGTGAAAGTACAGGTGATTCTTGATTAGTTTTGTTCCCATCCCTTTCCTGTGACAAGTTGAGTTTATACAATTGATAAAGTGAACAATTGATTTTGGGAGATTCTTTAAGGAACCGTATTTCATCCGACCGTGTTTAAGAAATTCTTCCATTGATAGAATGAGCTGAATTACCTCTATCTGTTTCTTTACAAAACGATGGTCACCAATAATGTCAGATCCATGTTTGGAAACAATAGCGATCAGAAGAGAAATAAGCATTCCAGAGAAATCATGCCCTTCTTTCTTTGTGGTTGATAAAAGCTGAGTCCCAAATTTGGTGCGAGGAAAATCTCTATCAGACTGGCGTGATAACAAACCACCGTACCGTTGTGCTAAATGGCCAATACTGTTAGCAACAGCCACGCCGTGATTCAAATTGGGGGCATAAACACATGGAACACTTCCGCGGAGCAACAATTCAATTGACTCGACAGCCCGTTTGGCAGTACCAAGCTGGTGCATGTGCAAACATTCACCGGGAGTTGCAAAATGAATATTGTTCTGATTCGTACCAAAGCATAAATCATGAAATACATTCCTGATATTGTGATGAGAGTTGTTTTTGAAGTTCTTATTGATATCATTTAGATCTGTGCCGGGAAAACAATGAAAATCAACAGGTGACCACTTCTTTGTTGCAGGTTGAACAGAAGGAATGTTTATGTTCGGAGAATAACAGTTGCAGTGACGGCACATCCGCATGACACCCTTATTGAAGGAGCCATATTTTCCACACAATTTATCGTGAAGTTCTGTGTCGCCAATAACATAGGCAATGGCAAATTTCATTTTTACCTTCCACTGTTGATTTGCGTACGGAAGATAATTCCATTCGATACCACCGTCTTCGTTACACGCGGCTTTGAAGGAACGAAACGCTACTTCCAAACCATTGTGAAGATTCTGAATTTTTTCCTTCGAAGTGGCAGGACAAGAGTGTCTGGTTGACTCCCATTCAGGGTCGGGATGGAAGTAAATAGTTGTCCATGCTTCAGGTCGAGAACGGGTCTCCACATTAAAAATACCGAGTGTCATGTTCAATGGTGTTAACGTAAGTCGTCCGTGCGCATCCAAAGATATGCCATCCATGTAAAATATAATAGGAACAAGAATTTCTTGCGAATTGGGATTGCAAATTTCTTTCCAAGAAGATTTCCACCACGAGCCGTGATGCAATTCTGAGATTACAGAATGAGGATTCAACTCAGGATTATTGTCGGGAGAGAGAGGGGTCGAATAGTCGGGAAAGGAGAGGTTTTCTTCTATCATTAGCTGCTGGTCAGAAAGAAGAGAATAAATGGCATCCTTAAAAGAACGGACATACACCTGAGTGGGCTTATTATCAGGTAACCAATTCAGTATATGAGGATGAAATTTCATATCGGAGAGACCAAGATTGGATTGGAGATTGTCAAAAATTGTTTTCCGAGATCTAATTTTGGCATCGCAAAAATCAAAACCAGGTCTCATTTGACTTTTCTTTGCCCACTGGAAAATTGATTTGAATGTGTTCAATGGCAATTTATGTCGGGCCATTAAATTCATGAGTTCCAATTCTGCAAGAAGATGATGGGGCGGCGGTAGTTTTGTGTGCCTTTGAAATGCATCCTCTCTTTCGTTCAGATTAATGATTTCATGAAGAGATGGTGGTGGAGGGGCTTGCTGAGCAGTAGCGACGTTAACATCAGAACGATTAGTGGGATCTTCTTCGTTGTCTCCACAATCTATGTTGTTGGTAAAATTGATGTCGTTATTTTCATTTACGTCGCCGTCATTGTCGTCCTCGTCATCGGAATTGTCAATATCATTATTCAGCGGGAATGCATCTTCATCTTGAACAGCGGAAACAGCCATGTAAGATTCAATGGCGTTCCGATCCATTGGCGGTAAAAAGACATCATGGACAATCTGTTGGTTTAGAACGGAATGAAGACCCGTGGCTGATTGACTTGTGACGGTGTGGTGCTGGGAGAGATGGGAAGGGGGAACAGATGGACCGTTTTGTGTCATAGTCATCCCAAAATCTGACGGGGAATGTTAAACAGACGGCAAGGTAAGCTGCACTTTGACAGAGGTGGAGAAGTTAGAGATCTTGCGTTTAATTAGACCATCACTTTTGTATAAGTTGTAGCATTGAATATTGTAGTTGAGATGTTTTCTTAGGCCGTACGAGACATATTTCAAGGTATTGCACTCTTTTGACCCAGATTTGTATCCTTTAAAACTCTTGGATTGTTTTCCTTTCTTATACCAGCAACCACGGCAGTAGAATAGAAGAGGGGTTTTGATAACAGGAGGCATGATGTTGCGGAATTGCTTGAAGGAAAATATCAGTAGAATGGGTCGAGAGGATGGAGGTCGAAAAGATGAATCGTTAAAAGGAAAAAATTAAATAAGCGTATTATTTCGTGTGTGATGTGAGTTCTTGTACGGTAGATTTCCTTACTACCATACTTCGATTGCAAAAATGGACCGTAAAGTAAATGCATTACTACTTAGTGATGATTGCAACATTCCTCGTAAAATATGTTTAGTAGTGAACAGTACGTACAGTCAACTCCTTAAGAGGGTTAATACACAGCGCCGGACGGGTCAATCCCATCAGTTATTCCAAACATTTGTTGGCAGGCGCGTCAGTTCTTCCATAAGGTGCACGGAAATGTGAATCGAAATGGAAATCGTGGACAATAGCGTTGTTGATTATCGAAATGGAAATCGTGGAGAATTGTTTTGTTGATTGCGATCAAGTTGATTCCGACTTTCATGTACCCGTAAAACCAACTAGTACGCTATTTTTGCATGAGTTATTACTAGTAGATACTAGTACGAAATCGTGGACAATTGCGTTGTTGATTATCGAAATGGAAATCGTGGACAATTGTTTTGTTGATTACGATCGAGTTGATTCCGACTTTCATGTACCGGTAAAACCAACTAGTATGCTATTTTGCATGAGTTATTACTAGTAGATACTAGTAATACATTATTTTCGCTAGTACTTCATCATTATAATTGATTATTTCATTATCTTTCCGACGAGGAAAACAAATACCAACGTGTTAGGTGTTACTACGACCTAATCTTCGAATAGATAATCTACTCTACTGATACTACTAATACTAATCATCCAATCGACAGTCGAACCAACCATGGAGGGAATTTACAAACTACAAAAGGTGGTTCAGGAACACCCAGCCAATCTCGAACAAGAACTCCGGAAAATGCTTGTTTATCACAAGAAAGAGACTGCTCGAATCCAAAAAATGATTCGTAAGATTCGTGAAGAAAAAAGAAATGATCCAAACGTTAAAATTGAAAGCGTCGATCCTACTAGCAATGATCAAGTCGATCCGAATGTAACCAGCAGCATCTATCCACAAAGCGGGGGGTTATTTGAGAGCAGCGAACAACATTGGAGTGGCGATTCCGACGGTGTAGCTTCTGAAAATACAGCGGATCTTCCTGGCGTTAAAGACGAACAAAACCCTTGAGTGCAATAGCCCGCCTGGGGTGGATTCGACTTGGAGTTGACATGGAGTTGGAGCTGGGATTTGAGTTGGAGTTGGAGGATTTGGGTCGGAGCCCATTATACTGGTATGGTGGAAACATGTTGAGAAAATGAAATAAGTCATTCGTGCACAAGTTGTACACAAAATAGTGCTTGTCACGAAACGAATATGATATCCTTAACCCTAAAATAGTTATTTTATTTGAGGAGTGACGAGATATTTGTCTCAAAAGTAAAGGTGTGCGACGCGCGAGGTATTTTAGTAGACACGCGACCTAAAAAGGTAGGAAATTTAAAAAATAGGGTCGAGAATTGTAAAAATAGCGCGCGATAGCCCGCGGGGGGTCGAGAAACAGTTCTCGGACGCACCAAGTCGAGAGTGAGTTTTAGGTGATGATCCAGATAGGGATCGATGAGATATTGTCTGGAAAGGAGAAGCGCGCGACACGCGAGGTATTTTAGTAGACACGCGACCATAAAAGATAGGAAATTTTAAAAATAGGGTTGAGAATTTTAAAAATACCGCGCGAGAGCCCGCGGGGGGTAGAGAAACAGTTCTTGGACGTGAGTAATGAAAAAATTATTCATGGCCTGGACCTGATACTTTGGGAGTCATTACCCACTAAGGCAGTTTGTGCCCTGGGTTTACACCCAAAATTGTCTCTTGTGTGCCATTTGGAGAGATAGATCACAACATTTCCAGCATTCTGTGGGGCAAAAAAGCTGTTCCCAATATGCATTTGACGAGTCATGAAATAATTATTCATGGCTAGGACCAGATAGTTTGGGAGTCATTACCCAATAAATCAGTTTGTGCCCTGGATTTGCACCAAATATACCCTCATTTGTGCCGTTTGGAGAGACAAACCCCAACATTTCCAGCATTCTGTTTGTAAAAGTTGTTCCCAATATGCATTTGATGAGTCATGAAAAATATATTCAAGGCCCAGACCAGATACTTTGGGAGTCATTACCCAATAAGTCAATTTGTGCCCTGGAATTGTCACCAAAAATACTCTCATGTTTGCCATCGGGAGAGACAAACCACAACATTTCCGGGATTTTGTGTGACAAAGTTGTTCCCAATATGCATTTGATGAGTCATGATAAATGTATTCCTGGCTTGGATCGGATACTTTTGGAGTCATTACCCAATAAGTAAGTTTGTGCCCTGTAATTGCACCCAAAATACCCTCATGTTTGCCATTTGGAGAGTCAAACCACAACATTTCCAGCATTCTCTGTGACAAAGTTGTTCCCAATATGCCTTTGACGAGTCATGATAAATGTATTCATGGCTTGGACCGGATATTTTTGAGTCATTACCCAATAAGTAAGTTTGTGCCCTGGAATTGCACACAAAATACCCTCATGTTTGCCATTTGGATAGACAAACCACCACATTTTGGGCATTCTGTGGGGCAAAGTTGTTCCCAATATGCATTTGATTAGTCATGATAAATGTATTCCTGGCTTGGATTGGATACTTTTGGAGTCATTACCCAATAAGTCAGTTTGTGCCCTAGAATTGCACACAAAGTACCCTCTGGTGGGCAAGGTGTAAAGAATTCGTAAGCATTGTGGACTCCTCACAAATACTTTATGGTACACACTACCAGAAATTATCTAGTCCAAAATTCGTGTAGAAATCTACTCTAGGAGTAGGCTATGTAAATACAATACTAGTATGTATCTTGTACAAAAAGCGTGTAGGAATCTACTTGCGTAGAAACCTACACAGATTCAATACTAGGAACTATTTATTACAAAAATCGTGTATGAATCAACTGGCGTAGAAACCTACAAGGATTCAATACTAGTATGTATCTACTAGTACAAAAAGCGTGTAAGAATCTACTCGCGTAGAAACCTACAAGGATTCAATACTAGTATGTAGCTAGTACAAATAGCGTGTAAGAATCTACAGGCGTAGAAACCTACACAGATTCAATACTAGTATGTAGCTAGTACAAATAGCGTGTAAGAATCTACAGGCGTAGAAACCTACAAGGATTCAATACTAGTATGTATCTAGTACAAAAAGCGTGTAAGAATCTACTCGCGTAGAAACCTACAAGGATTCAATACTAGTATGTATCTAGTACAAAAAGCGTGTACAAATCTACAGGCGTAGAAACCTACAAGGATTCAATACTAGTATGTATCTAGTACAAAAAGCGTGTAAGAATCTACTCGCGTAGAAACCTACAAGGATTCAATACTAGTATGTATCTAGTACAAAAAGTGTGTATGAATCTACTCGCGTAGAAACCTACAAGGATTCAATACTAGTATGTATCTAGTACAAAAAGCGTGTACAAATCTACAGGCGTAGAAACCTACGTGGATCCAATACTAGTATGTATCTAGTACAAAAAGCGTGTACAAATCTACAGGCGTAGAAACCTACGTGGATCCAATACTAGTATGTATCTAGTACAAAAAGCGTGTATGAATCTACTCACGTAGAAATCTACGCGGATTCAATACCAGGAATTATCTAGTACAAAAAACGTGTAGAAATCTACACTAGTACAAAAATCTGTAGAATTCTACAGAAGTTGAAGTATCCTAGATGGTATCGTACGAATCGTCGTCGTCGTCATATCGATCGATCGATGATTTTTTTTTTTCTACCTCACGAAAGAGAAAAAAAATCTCTCACACACACACACACACAGTAATTGTTTTTCTACCTCCGGACAAAAAAAATCACTTTTTCTACCTTGCGACAAAAAAAAACAATCACTTCATAATCTGCCTTCTTACATCCAACTTATTTGAGTAGAGTGTTGGTTCTTGCAATCAACACTCCGTCCGAGAACGAGGGATCCGACCCTCTTCACCGAGCACAACGATCCGTTCTCAGATATTTCAGTTCGAAATAACAGCCTTGTACTGCAAAAGAAGTAGTTAGCATTGGATAAGAGGGGAATGGCTGGATAGACATTTTTGTTTGAATTGGCCCACAAATATATACGTCTTGAAGGCAACAAACCTCCCATTGTATCTATATCAACAGGAACGAGTTACTGTTTTTCGTGACGTAGGAGTAAGAAGTAATCTACGGCAGCAGCAGCAACAACAACAATTTCATCGGGACGATTGTCGGAACGTTGGAACAAGCAAAGGTAAGAATGAGAGAGATAGACAATGACTATAAGGGATACTGCCTCCGGCATTACTGATAATGCATTTCCTCCCTTCTGGTTTCTTCTTATTTTCATAGGAACGGATCGGAAGCAACCATCGAATCGGAATCGGAAGCAACCATTGAATCGGAATTAGAAGCAACCATCAAATCGGAAGCAACGGATCGGAAGCAAGTATCGAATCGGATTCAGAAGCAACCATTGAATCGGACCAGATTGGAACAAAGGATTGGAAATGTCGGCATCAACATATCGGAACAACGGATCGTTCCTTGAGCTGCATCGTCTTCTTCCCTGTAGGTGCGACGAATTTTTGCGGTTGGTGAAAATTTCGCTGGAGGTGTGACGTCGTCAGCATCGAATCGATCGGCATGTAGAATATATTATTCTGTTGTTATTATTTACTCTACGTCCGAGAACTGTTTCTCGACCCCCCGCGGGCTATCGCGCGCTATTTTTACAATTCTCGACCCTATTTTTTAAATTTCCTATCTTTTTAGGTCGCGTGTCTACTAAAATACCTCGCGCGTCGCACACCTTTACTTTTGAGACAATATCTCGTCACTCCTCAAATAAAATAACTATTTTAGGGTTAAGGATATCATATTCGTTTCGTGACAAGCACTATTTTGTGTACAACTTGTGCACGAATGACTTATTTCATTTTCTCAACATGTTTCCACCATACCAGTATAATGGGCTCCGACCCAAATCCTCCAACTCCAACTCAAATCCCAACTCCAACTCCATGTCAACTCCAAGTCGAATCCACCCCAGGCGGGCTATTGCACTCAAGGGTTTTGTTCCTGTTTAATGGCAGGAAGATCCGCTGTATTTTCAGAAGCTACACCGTCGGAATCGCCACTCAAATCTTGTTCGCTCTCAAATAACCCGCTTGGTGGATAGATGCTGCTGGTTACATTCGGAACGACTTGATGATTGCTAGTAGGATCGACGCTTTCATTTTTAACATTTGGATCATTTCTTTTTCCTGCACGAATCTTACGAATCATTTTTTGGTGTCAAGCAATCTCTTTCTTGTGATAAACAATCATTTTCCAGTGTTCTTGTTCGAGATTGGCTGGGTGTTCCTGAACCACCTTTTGTAGTTTGTAAATTCCCTCCATGGTTGGTTCGACTGTCGATTGGATGATTAGTATTAGTAGTATCAGTAGAGTAGATTATCTATTCGAAGATTAGGTAGTAGTAACACCTAACACGTTGGTATTTGTTTTCCTCGTCGGAAAGATAATGAAATAATCAATTATAATGATGAAGTACTAGTGAAAATAATGTATTACTAGTATCTACTAGTAATAACTCATGCAAAATAGCGTACTAGTTGGTTTTACCGGTACATGAAAGTCGGAATCAACTCGATCGTAATCAACAAAACAATTGTCCACGATTTCCATTTCGATAATCAACAACGCAATTGTCCCCGATTTCGTACTAGTATCTACTAGTAATAACTCATGCAAAATAGCGTACTAGTTGGTTTTACGGGTACATGAAAGTCGGAATCAACTCGATCGCAATCAACAAAACAATTCTCCACGATTTCCATTTCGATAATCAACAACGCAATTGTCCACGATTTCCATTTCGATTCACATTTCCGTGCACCTTATGGAAGAACTGACGCGCCTGCCAACGAATGTTTGGAAGAACTGATGGGATTGACCCGTCCGGCGCTGTGTATTAACCCTCTTAAGGAGTTAACTGTACGTACTGTTCACTACTAAACATATTTTACGAGGAATGTTGCAATCATCACTAAGTAGTAATGCATTTACTTTACGGACAATTTTTGCAATCGAAGTATGGTAGTAAAGAAATCTACCGTACAAGAAAACACATCACACACCAAATAATACGCTTATTTAATTTTTTCCTTTCAACGATTCATCTTTTCGACCTCCGTCCTCTCGACCCATTCTACTGATATTTTCCTTCAAGCCACTCCGCAACATGATGCCTCCTGTTATCAAAACCCCTCTTCTATTCTACTGCCGTGGTTGCTGGGATAAGAAAGGAAAAAAATCCAAGAGTTTTAAAGGATACAAATCTGGGTCAAAAGAGTGCAATACCTTGAAATATGTCTCGTACGGCCTAAGAAAACATCTCAACTACAATATTCAATGCTACAACTTATACAAAAGTGATGGTCTAATTAAACGCAAGATCTCTAACTTTTCCACCTCTGTCAAAGTGCAGCTTACCTTGCCGTCTGTTCAACATTCCCCGTCAGATTTTGGGATGATTATGACACAAAACGGTCCATCTGTTCCCCCTTCCCATCTCTCCCAGCACCACACCGTCACAAGTCAATCAGCCACGGGTCTTCATTCCGTTCTAAACCAACAGATTGTCCATGATGTCTTTTTACCGCCAATGGATCGGAAGGCCATTGAATCTTACATGGCTGTTTCCGCTGTTCAAGATGAAGATGCATTCCCGCTGAATAATGATATAGACAATTCCGATGACGAGGATGACAATGACGATGACGTAAATGAAAATAACGACATCAATTTTACCAACAACATAGATTGTGGAGACAACGAAGAAGATCCCACTAATCGTTCTGATGTTAACGTCGCTACTGCTCAGCACGCCCCTCCACCACCATCTTTTCATGAAATCATTAATCTGAACGAAAGAGAGGATGCATTTCAAAGGCACACAAAACTACCGCCGCCCCATCATCTTCTTGCAGAATTGGAACTCATGAATTTAATGGCCCGACATAAATTGCCATTGAACACATTCAAATCAATTTTCCAGTGGGCAAAGAAAAGTCAAATGAGACCTGGTTTTGATTTTTGCGATGCCAAAATTAGATCCCGGAAAACAATTTTTGACAATCTCCAATCCAATCTTGGTCTCTCTGATATGAAATTTCATCCTCATATACTGAATTGGTTACCCGATAATAAGCCCACTCAGGTGTATGTCTGTTCTTTTAAGGATGCCATTTATTCTCTTCTTTCTGACCAGCAGCTAATGATAGAAGAAAACCTCTCCTTTCCCGACTATTCGACCCCTCTCTCTCCCGACAATAATCTTGAGTTGAATCCTCATTCTGTAATCTCAGAATTGCATCACGGCTCGTGGTGGAAATCTTCTTGGAAACAAATTTGCAATCCCAATTCGCAAGAAATTCTTGTTCCTATTATATTTTACATGGATGGCATCTCTTTGGATGGGCACGGACGACTTACGTTAACACCATTGAACATGACACTTGGTATTTTTAATGTGGAGACCCGTTCTCGACCTGAAGCATGGACAACTATTTACTTCCATCCCGACCCTGAATGGGAGTCAACCAGACACTCTTGTCCTGCCAATTCGAAGGAAAAAATTCAGAATCTTCACAATGGTTTGGAAGTAGCGTTTCGTTCCTTCAAAGCCGCGTGCAACAAAGACGGTGGTATCGAATGGAATTATCTTCCGTACGCAAATCAACAGTGGAAGGTAAAAATGAAATTTGCCATTGCCTATGTTATTGGCGACACAGAACTTCACGATAAATTGTGTGGAAAATATGGTTCCTTCAATAAGGGTGTCATGCGGATGTGCCGTCACTGCAACTGTTATTCTCCGAACATAAACATTCCTTCTGTTCAACCTGCAACAAAGAAGTGGTCACCTGTTGATTTTCATTGTTTTCCCGGCACAGATCTAAATGATATCAATAAGAACTTCAAAAACAACTCTCATCACAATATCAGGAATGTATTTCATGATTTATGCTTTGGTACGAATCAGAACAATATTCATTTTGCAACTCCCGGTGAATGTTTGCACATGCACCAGCTTGGTACTGCCAAACGGGCTGTCGAGTCAATTGAATTGTTGCTCCGCGGAAGTGTTCCATGTGTTTATGCCCCCAATTTGAATCACGGCGTGGCTGTTGCTAACAGTATTGGCCATTTAGCACAACGGTACGGTGGTTTGTTATCACGCCAGTCTGATAGAGATTTTCCTCGCACCAAATTTGGGACTCAGTTTTATCAACCACGAAGAAAGAAGCGCCAGATTTCTCTGGAATGCTTATTTCTCTTCTGATCGCTATTGTTTCCAAACATGGATCTGACATTATTGGTGACCATCGTTTTGTAAAGAAACAGATAGAGGTAATTCAGCTCATTCTATCAATGGAAGAATTTCTTAAACACGGTCGGATGAAATACGGTTCCTTAAAGAATCTCCCAAAAACAATTGTCCACTTTATCAATTGTATAAACTCAACTTGTCACAGGAAAGGGATGGGAACAAAACTAATCAAGAATCACCTGTACTTTCACCTACCAGATTATATCTCTTTATGGGGAAGCCCCGCAGGCTGGGATAGTGCTCCCAATGAATCTGAGATTAAAGCTCCTTCCAAGAACACGCAATGTAATGCTGCATCACTAATCAATCAAACTGCCAATAGAAAGTTCGAGAAAATGATGCTAAGCCAGGCAACATATCACTACAACTTGAATCCACCTGATCCTCCTCCAATTGAACGCCCTGATGGTGGCGGTTCTCATTTTCAAATAATGAGAACCGAAAATGGGGAATCAACAATGAAGTGGCTTCGTTCTACGAACAAAAGCAAACCATTTTTTCCTTCTGACATACTTGACTTTGTTTGTGATTCTGTGCTACCTTTATTGGAGAATCCTTCGCACATTTGTGGAGTTACAGAGCACAATCGTTTCGATGTTGCTTGTGGGTCTAATTTTATATTTTGGTCTCATCCTTCATATAGATCGGATAGTTCTCTGCTCAACTCCGTATGGATGGATTGGTGTTTGATGAAATTGGACTTTGATTTAAATAACAATCCCAAGCTCATACCGTGCCATCTGCTATGCTTTTTAACTGTACAGAATTTGAAGCAGCCATACAGTAGTATTGGTGGCTATCCAATTGATGCGGTATGTGTATGACGTTACGGGCCCATCATTAGGAAAGGTGAGATCATCCTCGGGAGTATACCACTGGTGAAAATTGGCGGAATACGATGGTGTTCCGACAGGTATTTGAGTGTCACCGTCCTTTTTGTACTGAATGTCAGGGTTGTTTGAAAGGAATCGAGCTGGATGCGCGGGTGACACGGAAGACTTGAGAGGTCGCTGGTCCTTAGACGAGGAGGTCGTTGATTTGTATACACCTAGAGATGCATGGAAAACGCCTCTACGATCATTCTCTACAGAGCTCCTTCCAAGAACACGCAATGTAATGCTGCATCACTAATCAATCAAACTGCCAATAGAAAGTTCGAGAAAATGATGCTAAGCCAGGCAACATATCACTACAACTTGAATCCACCTGATCCTCCTCCAATTGAACGCCCTGATGGTGGCGGTTCTCATTTTCAAATAATGAGAACCGAAAATGGGGAATCAACAATGAAGTGGCTTCGTTCTACGAACAAAAGCAAACCATTTTTTCCTTCTGACATACTTGACTTTGTTTGTGATTCTGTGCTACCTTTATTGGAGAATCCTTCGCACATTTGTGGAGTTACAGAGCACAATCGTTTCGATGTTGCTTGTGGGTCTAATTTTATATTTTGGTCTCATCCTTCATATAGATCGGATAGTTCTCTGCTCAACTCCGTATGGATGGATTGGTGTTTGATGAAATTGGACTTTGATTTAAATAACAATCCCAAGCTCATACCGTGCCATCTGCTATGCTTTTTAACTGTACAGAATTTGAAGCAGCCATACAGTAGTATTGGTGGCTATCCAATTGATGCGGTATGTGTATGACGTTACGGGCCCATCATTAGGAAAGGTGAGATCATCCTCGGGAGTATACCACTGGTGAAAATTGGCGGAATACGATGGTGTTCCGACAGGTATTTGAGTGTCACCGTCCTTTTTGTACTGAATGTCAGGGTTGTTTGAAAGGAATCGAGCTGGATGCGCGGGTGACACGGAAGACTTGAGAGGTCGCTGGTCCTTAGACGAGGAGGTCGTTGATTTGTATACACCTAGAGATGCATGGAAAACGCCTCTACGATCATTCTCTACAGAGCTCCTTCCAAGAACACGCAATGTAATGCTGCATCACTAATCAATCAAACTGCCAATAGAAAGTTCGAGAAAATGATGCTAAGCCAGGCAACATATCACTACAACTTGAATCCACCTGATCCTCCTCCAATTGAACGCCCTGATGGTGGCGGTTCTCATTTTCAAATAATGAGAACCGAAAATGGGGAATCAACAATGAAGTGGCTTCGTTCTACGAACAAAAGCAAACCATTTTTTCCTTCTGACATACTTGACTTTGTTTGTGATTCTGTGCTACCTTTATTGGAGAATCCTTCGCACATTTGTGGAGTTACAGAGCACAATCGTTTCGATGTTGCTTGTGGGTCTAATTTTATATTTTGGTCTCATCCTTCATATAGATCGGATAGTTCTCTGCTCAACTCCGTATGGATGGATTGGTGTTTGATGAAATTGGACTTTGATTTAAATAACAATCCCAAGCTCATACCGTGCCATCTGCTATGCTTTTTAACTGTACAGAATTTGAAGCAGCCATACAGTAGTATTGGTGGCTATCCAATTGATACAAACGGAATGTATGCTGTGGCTCGTCGGTTTCAAGATGTGCCTAAGAAAACAGCTTCTGAATTTGTCAAACGTGGGCGCCTGATGAATTCACTCTACCTATTTCATGTCGACACTATCCATTCCGAGCTGGCAGTTGTTCCAGAGCAAGGACTAGATGGCTCCATAACCAATTGCGATTGGCTAGTGATATCGAATTGGATCTCATGGCTCGAATTTTTTGAAAGCAAAAATTCTGCTGCACCACCGTCTTACGAATGTTTGTACAACGCATGCACACTACAGGACGACATACAGTTGGAACCATTTGAGATAGCATTGAATGATAACGAATCCAGTGATTCGCTATCCAGTTCCGAGAGCGAAAGCTCGGACAGCAGTTCCGATTGAGTAGCAAGGGTTAATGTAACGGCTAACTTTAAACTAGTGTTTAATATTACTATAGAGGGGTAGCTCTAAGCACAGTTTTGCGAGATACGTATGCACTCATAATATAACACCCTTCGAATTTTGGATTCGAACAGCTATGTAATACTAATGGGTTGAACAATAGAGTATCTCCCAACCTCAATGGAACTTTCACTCCATACGTGGGGAAGACAAAATAATAAATCACCTCGTCAGCAGACACTTCCGCCGGAGCAATGACTGTCAAACGAGTGTAGTACATGTCATCGTCCACATGGCATCTAGAATGGTAGTTGCGACCGATCGAAAATGCTAATGCCTGCTGCCCAATTGCATTTAGCTTTGTACGAGACAGAATCTGAGACAACACATCCATTTCCTTTGCAACAAATGGTTCCACGTCAATTAAACTATGATGCATATGCTTCACAATTTCAACTGTTTTCTCTTCTAGCTCTAGTTTCATGCTTGGATTGACATGACTTTTGAAAACATACTCACCATTATTTGAATCCAATCTTTCTGGTCGAATTCCAATGATAGCATAATCATCATTGATACTTCCCCGCTTCACTCCTCTTCCAACGGTTGGTTTTGCTCCAACAATAGCAGGAGTGAATTCTCTCAACAAGTTGATATTATTCTTGGAAGCCAGGTGTCGTTCTGCTAAACCTCTTGAAACTTTGGCAAAAATGCGCAACGATGGTTTATAATCGTCAAATGCAAGAATATGCTCGTCTTTCGTACTATCCAACGTCTTGAAATTGTCGATAGACAATGCCAGTTCCGGTTCATACTTCTTCTTTCCCCCTATTTTGCCACCCCACCAATTGGTTTCCATGTATTTACCTGCCACCACAGTTGATTGGTATTTGTTTTTCAGCGCTATTGTCTTGACAGGTTTGTCAATGGGCTTATTTACCCTCTTCCTCTCCGGTTTTATCTGCGACAATTGTTTATAAGTCTCATGGCTCTTCGACACTGGTGCTGCAATGGTCAGAAAATTTGAAGACTTTCTCTGTTTATGTCTTCTCTCATGTTTCCTATTTGCTTTTTGCCTACTTCCTCGTGCTGACAATTGCTTTCCATTTGTTGTGGTTGGTTTCATTGTTGCCAAGACGAATTGCCGTTGGAGGATGACGAGGACGAATCGATTTGCCAATGGAGTGGAAGTTCAAGAAGGAGCGTTTCGATGCCAACGATTCGCTGCTGCTTGCCGGTGGAGGAGGAGGAGGAGCGAGGTTGGTGGATTGCCGGTGGAGGAGGAGGAGCGATTCGATGCCAACGATTCGTTGCCGCTTGCCGGTGGAGGAGGAGCGTTTCGATGCCAACGATTCGTTGCTGCTTGCCGGTGGAGGAGGAGCGTTTCGCTGATTCGTTGCTGCTTGCCGTTGGAGGAGGAGGAGGAGCGTTTCCCTGATTCGTTGCCGCTTGCCGGTGGAGGAGGAGCGTTTCCGTGATTCGCTGCCGAGCGCCGGTGGGGGAGGAGCGTTTCCGTGATTCGCTGCCGAGCGCCGGTGGAGGAGGAGCGTTTCCGTGATTTGCTGCCGAGCGCCGGTGGAGGAGGAGCGTTTCGCTGATTCGTTGCCGCTTGCCGGTGGAGGAGGAGCGTTTCGCTGATTCGTTGTCGCTTGCCATTGGAGGAGGAGGAGGAGCGTTTCCCTGATTCGTTGCCGCTTGCCGGTGGAGGAGGAGCGTTTCCGTGATTCGTTGCCGAGCGCCGGTGGAGGAGGAGCGTTTCGATGCCAACGATTCGTTGCTGCTTGCCGGTGGAGGAGGAGCGTTTCCGTGATTCGCTGCCGAGCGCCAGTGGAGGAGGAGCGTTTCGCTGATTCGCTGCCGCTTGCCGGTGGAGGAGGAGCGTTTCGCTGATTCGTTGTCGCTTGCCGTTGGAGGAGGAGGAGGAGTGTTTCCCTGATTCGTTGCCGCTTGCCGGTGGAGGACGAGGAGCGTTTCGCTGATTCGTTGCCGCTTGCCGGTGGAGGAGGAGCGTTTCGATGCCAACGATTCGTTGCTGCTTGCCGGTGGAGGAGGAGCGTTTCCGTGATTCGCTGCCGAGCGCCAGTGGAGGAGGAGCGTTTCGCTGATTCGCTGCCGCTTGCCGGTGGAGGAGGAGCGTTTCGCTGATTCGTTGTCGCTTGCCGTTGGAGGAGGAGGAGGAGCGTTTCCCTGATTCGTTGCCGCTTGCCGGTGGAGGACGAGGAGCGTTTCGCTGATTCGTTGCCGCTTGCCGGTGGAGGAGGAGCGTTTCGATGCCAACGATTCGTTGCTGCTTGCCGGTGGAGGAGGAGCGTTTCCGTGATTCGCTGCCAAGCGCCAGTGGAGGAGGAGCGTTTCGCTGATTCGCTGCCGCTTGCCGGTGGAGGAGGAGCGTTTCGCTGATTCGTTGTCGCTTGCCGTTGGAGGAGGAGGAGGAGCGTTTCCCTGATTCGTTGCCGCTTGCCGGTGGAGGACGAGGAGCGTTTCGCTGATTCGTTGCCGCTTGCCGGTGGAGGAGGAGCGTTTCGATGCCAACGATTCGTTGCTGCTTGCCGGTGGAGGAGGAGCGTTTCCGTGATTCGCTGCCGAGCGCCAGAGGACGAGGAGCGTTTCGCTGATTCGCTGCCGCTTGCCGGTGGAGGAGGAGCGTTTCGCTGATTCGTTGTCGCTTGCCGTTGGAGGAGGAGGAGGAGCGTTTCCCTGATTCGTTGCCGCTTGCCGGTGGAGGACGAGGAGCGTTTCGCTGATTCGTTGCCGCTTGCCGGTGGAGGAGGAGCGTTTCGATGCCAACGATTCGTTGCTGCTTGCCGGTGGAGGAGGAGCGTTTCCGTGATTCGCTGCCGAGCGCCAGAGGACGAGGAGCGTTTCGCTGATTCGTTGCCGCTTGCCAATGGAGGAGGAGGACCGATTCAATGCCGAAGATTTGGTGTTGGATTGATTGGTGTTGGATCGATTGGTGTTGCAGATCGATTCGTGCTGTGGATCGATTGGTGTTGCAGATCGACGAACCGATTTGGCCAGATCGATTTGTGTTGCGGATCGATTGGTGTTTCGATGATTCGTTGCAGAGCGCCGCTCCTGCCGCTTGCTGCTGTTGCTCTCGCTGCTGCCGCTTGCTGCTATTGCTCTCGCTGCTGCTTTCCGCTGTCGCTCTCGCCGCCGCTTGATAATGTTGCTCTCGCTGCCGCTTGCTGCTGTTGCTCTTGCTGCCGCGAGTCGTTGCCGTTCTTGTTGCCGACGATCCTATTCGAATACATGATAATTGAACAAAATGGGTGAGTATCTATTGATGTACTACATAGAGTAAATAATAACAACAGAATAATATGATAATGTACATGCCGACCGATTCGTAATTATCACCAACCAGGAAAATTCCCCGCACCTACAGGGAAGAAGACTAAAGATTTGCCGACGGATCCTCCTCCGATCGTTGTTGATTCAGATCCGTTGATTCCGATTTGATGTTCCAATCCGGTCCTATGAAAATGAGAACAAACACAGAAGGGAGGAAATACATTGAGTATCAGCGACACCAGAGGCAGTATAATCATTGTCTATCTCTCTCATTCTTACCTTTGCTTGTTCCGACGTCCCGACGTCCCGACGTTCCGACAACCGTCCCGATGAAATTGTAGTTGCTGCCGTAGAATACTTCTTACTCCATGTCACGAAAAACAGTACCTTGTTCCTGTTGATATAATTGCAAGGGACAAAGCCAGTTCATTGATTTCAAGACGTATATGTAAGGCTGCAGTCCAAACAATATCTATCCAGCAAATCCCCTTCTCGTCAAATGCTAACTACTTCTTTTGCAGTACAAGGCTGTTATTTCGGACTAAAATATCTGACAACAGATCCTCCGGCTCAAAAGAGGTTTTGGATCAAACGTTCTCGGACAGAGTGTTGATTACAAGAACCAACACCCTAGTCAAATAAGTCGGATGTAAGAAGGCAGATTATGAAGTGATTTTTTTGTTGCGAGGTAGATTGCTTTTTTTTGTTGCGAGGTAGAAAAAGTGATTTTTTTTGTTTGTCGCGAGGTAAGAAAAGTTTAGTAGTGTTTGTGTGGGAAAGACTTTTTTTTTGTCGCGAGGTAAAAAAAATCATACTTCCTGTACAATTCTACAGGATTTGGTACTAGTGTAGATTTCTAGACTAGTGTAGAATTCTACACGTTTTTTGTACTAGATAATTCAATCTCGTACGTTCGTACGAAAAAAATCAATCTCGTACGTACGAAAAGAATTCGAAAAAGAATCTCGTACGTACGACGTTCGAAAAAGAATCTCCTACATACTAGATTGTACGGTATGTATGTACGTTCGAAAAATAATCTCGTACGTACGACGTTCGAAAAAGAATCTCGTACATACTAGATTGTACGGTATGTATGTACGTTCGAAAAAGAATCTCGTACGTACGACGTTCGAAAAAGAGTCTCGTACATACGAGATTGTACGGTATGTATGTACGTTCGAAAAAGAATGTCGTACGTACGTTCGAAAAAGACAGATGTAGCCTCGTGCACGTCTTGGTACTAGATAATTTTCGGCAGGGGTAAAGAACTTGCGAGAAGTCCACATAAAAGACCCAATAATTACTGAATTTTCGAACATTATGTAACCCTAACCATATTCGAAACAACTTTTCCACACAGAACGCCAAAATCTTAAGGTTTGACTCTCCAAATGGCAAACATGTGGGTATTTTGGGTGCAATTCCAGGGCACAAAAAAACTTATTTGGTAATGACTCCAAAAGTATCCGGTCCAAGCAATGAATACATTCATCATGACTCATTAAATGCATATTGGAAACAACTTTGTCACATAGAATGACCAAAATCTTTAGGTTTGACTCTACAAATGGCAATCATGGGGGTATTTTTGGTGCAATTGTAGGGCAAAAACTGAGTAATTGGGTAATGACTACAACAATATCTGGTCAAAGCCAGGAATACATTCATCATGACTATTCCAATGCATATTTGGAACAACTTTGTCACATAGAATGCCCAAAATATTAAGGTTTGACTCTACAAATGGCAATCATGGGGGTATTTTTGGTGCAATTCCAGGGCACAAAGTAACTTATTGGGTAAGGACTCAAAAAGTATCTGGTCCAAGCCATGAATACATTCATCATGACTCTTCCAATACATATTGGGAACAACTTTGTCACATCGAATGACCAAAATCTTAAGGTTTGACTCTCCAAATTGCAATCATGGGGGTATTTTTGGTGCAATTCCAGGGCACAAACTAACTTAGTGGGTAATGACTCCAAAAGTATCCGGTCAAAGCAATGAAAACATTCATCATGACTCATTAAATGCATATTGGGAACAACTTTGTCACATCGAATGCCCAAAATCTTAATGTTTGACTCTCGAAATGGCAATCATGGGTGTATTTTTGGTGCAATTCTAGCGCACAAACTGAGTTCTTGGGTAATGACTACAACAATATCGGGTCCTAGTCACGACTGCATTCATCATGACTCATCCAATTCAATATGGGGAACAACTTTGTCACATAGAATGCCCAAAACCATAAGGTTTGACTCTACAAATGGCAATCATGGGGGTATTTTTGGTGCAATTCTAGGGCACAAACTGAGTTATTGGGTAAGGACTCAAAAAGTATCTGATCCAAGCAATGAATACATTCATTATGACTCATCCAATACATATTGGGAACAACTTTGTCACATCGAATGCCCAAAATCGTAAGGTTTGACTCTCTAAATGGCAAACATGGGGGTATTTTTGGTGCAATTCCGGGGCACAAACTAACTTATTGGGTAATGACTAAAAAAGTATCCGGTCCAAGCAAGGAATACATTCATGAGGACTCATTAAATGCATATTGGGAACAACTTTGTCACATAGAATGCCCAAAATCTTAAGGTTTGACTCTACAAATGGCAAACATGGGGGTATTTTTGGTGCAATTCTAGGGCACAAACTAACTTATTGGATAATGACTCAAAAAGTATCGGGTCCAAGCCATGAATACATTCATCATGACTCATCCAATGCATATTGGAAACAACTTTGTCACATAGAATGCCCAAAATCTTAAGGTTTCACTCTACAAATGGCAAACATGGGGGTATTTTTGGGGCAATTCCAGGGCACAAAGTAACTTATTGGGGAAGGACTCAAAAAGTATCTGGTCTAAGCCATGAATACATTCATCATGACTCATCAAATGCATATTGGGAACAACTTTGTCACACAGAATGCCCAAAATGTTGTGGTTTGACTCTCCAACTGGCAAACATGAGGGTATTTTGGGTGCAATTCCAGGGCACAAACTACCTTATTGGGTAATGACTAAAAAAGTATCCGGTCCAAGCAAAGAATACATTCCTCATGACTCATCAAATGCATATTGGGAACAACTTTGTCACACAGAATGCCCAAAATGTTGTGGTTTGACTCTACAAATGACAATCATGGGGATATTTTGGTGCAAATCTAGGGCACAAACTAACTTATTGGGTAATGACACAAAAAGTATCTGGTCCAAGCCATGAATACATTCATCATGACACATCCAATGCATATTGGAAACAACTTTGTCACATAGAATGCCCAAAATCTTAAGGTTTCACTCTACAAATGGCAAACATGGGGGTATTTTTGGTGCAATTCCAGGGCACAAAGTAACTTATTGGGGAAGGACTCAAAAAGTATCTGGTCTAAGCCATGAATACATTCATCATGACTCATCAAATGCATATTGGGAACAACTTTGTCACACAGAATGCCCAAAATGTTGTGGTTTGACTCTCCAACTGGCAAACATGAGGGTATTTTGGGTGCAATTCCAGGGCACAAACTACCTTATTGGGTAATGACTAAAAAAGTATCCGGTCCAAGCAAAGAATACATTCCTCGTGACTCATCAAATGCATATTGGGAACAACCATGTCACACAGAATGCTGGAAATGTTGTGGTTTGACTCTCGAAATGGCAAACACGATGAGGGTATTTTTGGTGCAATTCTAGGGCACAAACTGAGTTATTGGGTAATGCCTCCAAAAGTATCCGGTCCAAACTATGAATACATTTATCAGGACTAATCAAATGCATATTGGGAACAACTTTGTCACTCAGAATGCCCGAAATGTTGTGGTTTGACTATCCATATGGTAAACATGAGGGTATTTTTGGTGCAATTCCAGGGCACAAGCAGTCACATTTGGTAATGACTACCAAAGTTATTGTACCAGGCCATGAATGCATAACACATGACTTACGAAATGCATGTTGGGAACAACTTTTAAATGCATATTGGGAACAACTTTGCCACACACAGTACAGACAATGTTGTGGTTTGTAGATACAAATGGCACACAAGACAGTACGGTATGTTAGGTACAGTCTACGAGATTCTACATGTGACTAGAGGATTGAAATACATAACCTTAGTGTGATCAAAAGTTTCCCTTCTGAAAAAATTATGGCGCGGGAGGGCTGGCTGGCACAGGTACGTGATCTACTTCTACAAATATAACAGCGCGCCCAAAACCAGACAACACACAGAAGAAGTTAGGGCAAACAACATAGTACAGAACCCACGGAAAAACTCTACACACAAAACATCGTACACATACTACACAAAACACCGTACACACACACACACACACACAACACACACAACACAAAACACCGTACACAACCCGACAAAATTATTAGTACACATACATAACCACACAAAAAGAAACACGTGATTCTTGATCGGCACCGTATTCAGAAAATAAAATAAAAAAATATGAATGCTATCGGAAAGACACGACGAAGCAAAAAATCCGAGGGGAAGACCCTTCGAAACAACAAAACCATCCGGCCCGGTGATCATCAAAATACAGGGGACAACAACGGTAAGAAAAAAAGAGTGAAAACAAACACCGCAATTACTAACAAAGTGAGTAACAGTAATACCAAAACTATGAACGCATCAAAGGGCAACAGTAAAAAAAATGGTACCGACAACACAATTTCTACTACTACAAACACGGAAGAACAAAACACCATCAACCAGAGTAACAAACCAGCACTGAGCATTACCAACACAACCACCACTACAGTAACGAACCAACAGAAAGAAGGAACAAAAACCAATGTGGTAGAGAAAACATCTAAAGGAGAAAGCTACAATTTAGAGGATGTTGCGGAACTTGTCATGAAAAAAATCCAATATGACAAATTGGCAGAGGAAGTGGCAAAACACTTACAGCAACAAGAGAGGGAACCACCTATAGGGGTGGGAAAGGTAGTAATGGTACCTAAACAAACGGAGGCAACCATGCAGGGAGAGGGGACTGATAATGCCGGCAACACAAGAGAACGAGCAGTAAGTACAATTACAGACGAATATGGGCTTATAATAGACAACGATATGCTTAAGGCTTTGAGTGATATGACTGAAACAGTGGACAAGCAGCTAAGGGATTACGTCAAAAAACATTGGTACCCCAACATGAAGTTCCCTATCAATGACAAGGTAATGGCGCATGTAATAAAAAAGCTGTTGAAGCAAGTGCGATCATGAAGCCACCGAATATTCCACTTGCGTCATTCTGTTCCTTTTACAGGAAACGAGTAGGGACAGTACTGACCGCATTGAGGCACAACTCACAAACATTAGCGAGAAAAAACTGGATAGGTAAATACAGGTGGGAGAATTGGTTGTTGAAATTAGGAATTTTGGAATCTATTTTTGGTCCGACAACACTAACATGCTGCCCGTTGATACTGATGATACTTCCGTACAGACGATTACAGAAAAGGTCGAGTCCCTATCACATTCCCTGGTACTGTTGCAGTTATTCAAGACACAGAATATGAGGACACAGGTATTTTAAACCCTAAATACAGAACATACAAAGACGCGGAAGATGAAGATTTTTATTATTTTGTTACAAGAATCATGTCGGCAATCAATCCGACAAATTCCAATTTCAAACAACGGAAGGAGAGGCACTTGCTGAGTGATATATTAACTATAGCAGATGAAGCATTTACATTGGTACTGATCTACAATGAGCATCATGTATGGGTGAACCAGCAGCGGCGAAAGGGTGATGCCACAATTCCGCGACAAAAAAAAAATTCTGTGATTCTGACAGTGGAAGCAGAAATGGATGGATGGAGGAAGGACGTGAGTTGTTCAGTGACTTGTGCGACAAAATTGGCGAGATGCGAAAACACCCAGAAACAGGAAGGAAATTGGAAGAAATGATGAGGGACAGATTTAGGAATGAAAGTTCAACAGATTACACCAACAATAAGCATGGCGATGCAAATATTACTAGTAGCAGCTCCACTAATTGTAGTGGACCAAAAAAGAAAAAGAAAAGAAACATCTATATTGATCCGGCAATAACAGCATCGATGAATGAAAGTTTATCTATTGGTGAACTAATGTAGAAAATAACAGTACATACATAATACAAACCTACTAATAATCTTGAACTTAATTTTGAGAATCTTAGAAATAATGGAGGATTCGTAATATGTTGCAATAGGAATAAATAAAGCATAATAGAATCTACATTTTAAAAAGGGAATATTGTAGTCGAGAAATAGAATTCACAATTAGGAGAGCAGAATTGAATTGTTGTTTGGTAGATTAATATTTTGGAATTAATACTGACTCAAGATTTCTTTTTTATTCGTGAATAGAAGTAAGTGTTGTTCGTACAGAATAATAAGACTGAAATAAATTATTTTTATTCGAGAGTAGAGTAATGTGCATCACGCGCACAGAATTGTTTTTTGTATTATTTTAAGGCAATAACTAGGGGTGGGAATTTCAGGGTGTCCAGAAATATTGCCGTGTTAAAATCACGCACAAAATTTGTGCGCGAGAAGTAAATTCGAACCCCGCGAAACAGTTCTCGGACGTATGTACTACATCAATAGATACTCACCCATTTTGTTCAATTATCATATATTCGAATAGGAACGGCAACAACCATCGAAGCAACTCGCTGCTGGATGGAGGAGATGAATCGCTGTTGTTGTTGGAGGAGGAGACGAATTGTCGTTGTTGTTGTCCGAGGAGGAGACGAATCCCCTATGGTGTTGTTGTTGTTGTTGAAGGATGAGACGAATTGCTGCTCTGTTGGATGAGGGGAGCTGATTCGGATTCGCTGTGGCTCTCGCTAGTCGCTGGTGTTGCTCTCGCTAGTCGCTCTCGCTAGTTGCTCTCGCTATTGCTATTGCTGTTGCTTTTGCCAGTCGCTAGTCGCTATTGCTGTTGCTGTTGCTGTTGCTTTTGCTATTTGCTATTTGCTCTTGCTCTTGCTCTCGCTAGTTGCTATTGCTATTGCTGTTGCTGTTGCCCTTGCTAGTTGCTGTTGCTGCTGCTCTCGCTGTTGATAATGGTATCACTTGCTTTTTGATCTGTTTGCTGTTGTTCTTCCTATCCCCGCTTGCTGTTCCTCTCACCGCTCTTGCTGTTACTCTTCCTGTCGCCGCTCGCCGCTCGCTATTGTAGTAGGGCGCATTGTTGTTGTATGCTCATTTTTTTGTATCTTCGTCTTTTTGTTTGAATACCGGTACCCTTCCCGATCGGAAACAAAGTAGAGTAACATGTAGGTATTTGAGTTGGTATCATTTTGTACTATTTGTATGGTGGTGAACCTCCATGGTGGTCTGTTCTATGGAAGGAGGAACAGAATGGTCGTCAAAATGGAAATGGTGTTTGTATCTTCGTAATTTGCCTTTTTGCTCCAAAACGCCGCTGCTCGCTGCTGGCTTCCTGCTGCTCGAAAGGCCGCTCCAAAACGCTGCTCGAAACGCCGCTGCTTGCTGCTTGCTGCTTGCTGCTTGCTGCTTGCTGCTTGCTGCTTGCTGCTTGCTGCTTGCTGCTTGCTGCTTGCTGCTTGCTGCTTGCTGCTTGCTGCTTGCTGCTTGCTGCTTGCTGCTTGCTGCTTGCTGCTTGCTGCTGGCTGCTGGCTGCTGGCTGCTGGCTGCTGGCTGCTGGCTGCTGGCTGCTGGCTGCTGGCTGCTGGCTGCTGGCTGCTGGCTGCTGGCTGCTGGCTGCTGGCTGCTGGCTGCTGGCTGCTGGCTGCTGGCTGCTGGCTGCTGGCTGCTGGCTGCTGGCTGCTGGCTGCTTGCTGCTTGCTGCTTGCTGCTGGCTGCTGGCTGCTGGCTGCTGGCTGCTGGCTGCTGGCTGCTGGCTGCTGGCTGCTGGCTGCTGGCTGCTGGCTGCTGGCTGCTGGCTGCTGGCTGCTTGCTGCTTGCTGCTGGCTGCTGGCTGCTGGCTGCTTGCTGCTTGCTGCTTGCTGCTTGCTGCTTGCTGCTTGCTGCTTGCTGCTTGCTGCTGGCTGCTGGCTGCTGGCTGCTGGCTGCTGGCTGCTGGCTGCTGGCTGCTGGCTGCTGGCTGCTGGCTGCTGGCTTCCTGCTGGCTTCCTGCTGGCTTCCTGCTGGCTTCCTGCTGGCTTCCTGCTGGCTTCCTGCTGGCTTCCTGCTGCTCCAAAACGCCACTTGAAACGCTGCTGCTGGCTTCGTGCTGGCTTCCTGCTGCTCCAAAATGCCGTTCCAAAACGCCGCTGCTGGCTGCTGGCTTCCTGCTGCTCCAAAACGCCGCTTGAAACGCCGCTGCTGGCTTCCTGCTGGCTTCCTGCTGGCTTCCTGCTGGCTTCCTGCTGGCTTCCTGCTGCTCCAAAACGCCGCTCCAAAATGCCGCTGCTGGCTGCTGGCTGCTGGCTTCCTGCTGCTCGAAACAGCGCTCCAAAATGCCGCTTGATTGTCGTTTGAATACCCTTCACAATCAAAGACAAAGTAGAGTAACGTGCAGGTATTTGAGCTGGTGTCATTTTGTACTATTTGTATGGTGGTGAGCCTTCATGGTCTGTTCTAGTGAAGGAGAAACAGAAGGGTCGTTGCAGGGTCATCAAAATGGAAGTTAATGACATTGGTGATTTCGATGATTGGAATTCCTATCAAAAATAAATCATGTCTTTGAGGGGTTTTCTGCTGTGTTTGCAGGGTCTTTTCACTTGTTCTTTTTTTGAAGAGATCTCAGTGTACGGAGCACACACACATGTTCATTACCCGTAGACTTGTACATGGTTTTTGTACTGTGTATTTATTGTGGTATTTTGCACACAGTGTGTTACTAAGTGCAGTTAACAGCATGTTGCGAATATGAGAGAAAATCATTTGTGCGTAAGAAGTTTGACACAAAATATTGTTCATCACGGCAACTTTATGATATCCCTAACCCTGAAAATGTTATTTAATTGATTATTTTTATTCCACCAAGTCAAGAGTGAGTTTTAGGTGATGATCCAGATAGGGATCGATGAGATATTGTCTGGAAAGGAGAAGCGCGCGACACGCGAGGTATTTTAGTAGACACGCGACCTAAAAAGATAGGAAATTTTAAAAATAGGGTTGAGAATTTTAAAAATACCGCGCGAGAGCCCGCGGGGGGTAGAGAAACAGTTCTCGGACGTTGCCTTATTGAACTCGGCTTCGAAAGATCCCGCGCCGAACCAGAAATCTTCCTCAAGCCTGGAATGAACAAGCATGGAGAACGCGTATATGAACTCATATGCACATATGTCAATGATCTATGTCTTTGCATGTCAGATCCCAATTCTTTTCTGGCAATCCTACAGTCGGAGCCATACAACTTCAAACTGAAGGGATCCGGACCTATGAATTTTCATCTGGGTTGTGGATTTGAGCGCGACACGCATGGTCTTCTTTGTATGAATCCCATCAAGTTCATCAAAAAGATGGAAGCATCTTATAAACAAATGTTCAGATGCAAACCTAACACCAGGTTCCAGTCACCCATTGCCAAAAACGACCATCCTGAATTGGACTCCTTGGCATTCCTTGAAGAAAGTGGTATACAGAAATACCAAAGCATGATTGGTTCACTCCAATGGATCATCGCCATTGGACGATTTGATGTTCAAACAGCCGTGATGACACTCTCAAGTTTCAGAGCCCAACCACAAGACGGACACCTTGATCGTGCCAAACGTATCTACGGATATATCTCCAAGTTTAGACATTTTAAGATCAGGTTTCGCGTGAAACCCCCAGATTTTATATTGACTAAACAAGACACCATTGATTGGTCCAACACCGTCTATGGGGAGCATTCTGAAGAGCTACCCGATGACGCTCCTGCACCACTTTGGAAGACAGTAGTGTTGACACACTTCTATGATGCAAATCTCATGCATGACATTCTCAGTGGGAAGGTTGTCACCGGCATACTTCACTTTGCAAACAAAACCCCTATGATGTGGTTCTCAAAGAAACAAACCACTACGGAAACAGCCACATTTGGAGCTGAATTCGTCGCAGGAAGAACTTGCATCGAGCAAATTGTTGACTTATGTCACTTGTTCTGATACCTTGGAACACGAGTTCGCGATATTTCCTATTCATGGGGAGACAACGAGAAGATGATTCAGACGTCGACCTTCCCTTACGCAAGGTTGCATAAGCGTCACAACATCCTATCGTTTCACTATGTACGAAGCATGATAGCAAAAGACTTCATTCTAATGCTGCACATTCCTGGCAAGGATAATTGTGCAGATATCCTTACCAAGCATTGGGGATACTCAGTTGTGTATCCACTGCTCAAGCCCATCTTCCACTTCTGTGGAAATACTGGCGACCTCCTCCAAGATGATGGAAGCATCATGTAAACATGATGACCTTTCGCAAGGAAACATGGGGAGTATTAAATTCCTTTCGTGCCCAGAAGTACCAAAGCTACACGACGCCAGTTATTCTATTTGTACGAATCAATGAGTCCTGTATCAACCAAAGTAATCGATTCCCATGGCATATCGATTCCCACGGCACATTGATTCCCATCGCACATTAATGGTGAGCAATCTCTGTTTTCTAGTATTGCCCTTGTTCTTCAGTGAGCAAACTTTGATTTCGTAAAGTATCACACGAGCTACGGGAGCAATTCCTGATCATAATGATAAACAAATCATAGGACCTTCCTAACGGAACAAGAGAAGAAAACCGTTGGCGTGTGATTCTCACACACACAATATATATATATACACAGATATATACGGTCAACGACCAATGCATGTACGGAAATAATCAGCGAGTAATCTCATCACTACGCAACAGCAGTTGCAACGTATTTCACCTCAATAAAAGAGATATCTTGCATTTCAACAAGATTTCACTTTATCTCATACTTTTAACATTCAACTGATTTATATCCCAAAATTCACACTAGTTGCTACCAACTACCTGTAATCTACATTACTAAGGTCTATTTCGCTGTATCTGAACAAGTTCACAGTAAGAAGAGATCTGGCGTTTCCATAGTCCCGCCTGTAGCCCAATTGTCCGTTGTCGACAGTGTTCAAACACAATTGCCACACGTAGAGTACAATTGTTCATCTACTAACACACTAACACAGCGTTGCTGTTCTTCAGAAGCCTTTGAATCAGACTCTCAGCAGACCGGATTCAGAAGGAAAATAATACTTAGTATTGATAGTCGCCTGCTGTGTTGTTAGAGCCTCCTCACCTTTTTCATAGTCAAGGAGCTCGTTCAGGAGGCAGTACATGCGCCCTTTGTCATCCACGGAGGAATAGAGATTATCCACAAGCACATTTTCCGCGTAGATCTCAAAGGATCCATCTGGCATAGAAACTTTGTAGATTGTTATTCTTTTCGCCAACTAGGATCCCACTTGCGTCCCTGTACCGGTTATTAACTGTACCGCGAATCCGTTGGTCCCCTATCTGCAGTAACACTTGGCTACCAAGGTACTCGTCAAAATTGTTGTTTAAATCATCAACGTCCGGGGAAGACGCCTCTGGTTCAGCAATAAGTACCTCGTCCTCACCCTCATATTTGCCATCAAATAGGCCCAAAGGTGGTTCTCCTAACTCGTTTTCCAGGTAAGTATCTGAGGGCTTCGCCTCATCACCTATTCTTTCATTAAGTAGTTTGTTGTGTTCCTCCAACTGCAGGATAGTGTCTGGGTGCTTCCACTCCACTTCGGATATAGGCTGCGTACCATTTGTTATGTGTACTTTTCCGGTCTTATACAATACATAATGACAATCGCCACCGCCATAAGTATCCCCACATGGGCCCAGCCATTGTCCGTATTTCTCTGATTTATCCTGTAGGTCATACCACCAAATGATATCGTACCAATGGTGGATCATGTATTGGGTTATGTCTGGAGTATATCCATGGACGAACTCAAATCCAGTCCTTCCCATAGCAGATGGGTCCCCAGACGCGGTGTTACTTAACCTTCTGGCCTGCCAACATTCCGCAAAAGCCCAGCACCTCCTCGGGCTTCCTTTCTTAGAAGTCATCAATTGGATTGATCTCCTTAGGTCCCCTGCGCTGTGTTCTGCCGTATTCTGCCACCAGCAATGTGGTTGGATATATGTTTGTCAAATGTGATACTCCGAGCACAGCCTAGTCCATCCGGTGCTGTGTGTCTCATGATTTCCTTGAGCCTTTGCCCCATCACTGACAAGATGTTCCAGGATTTCTACCTCATTTATGAAACAAGATAGTCCGTCGAGACATCGTTTCTCCCCTCTTACTGGATAGAATGCTACATACCCTTTCCCATTGGTAAAGATCTGTGCGTTGGTATCGTTCCGAATGATGCTCGGTACTTTGAGCTTCATAGTATCAGCAAACCACCGACCCTTAAGTACTTTTCTGTTTCTCCACTTTTGGGTCTTTAGCTTGTGGGTGATTGGTTGCGTAAGGTTTCTTATGCCTTCCTGGGTAGTGACCTTTATAGCTTCTTTGGCCCTCTTAACACTGATGTTCCACATCTTTGCAATGGCTTCTGAATCATATCTGTCCACTTTCTCCGGAATTCTTATCGGAGGTCCCCATTGTCCACGCCGGATGAACAATCTCTTCTCTAGGGAAGTTTCCTTATCTATCACATCTTGCTGGCGTCGGAGTAATTTCCTTTCTTTTGTCCAAGCTTTTGCTTCCTTTTGGATGTCAAGCTCTTCCTCTGTTAGTGAAATCGAAGTTTTGGTTGAAGTAGCTGAAATTTGGAGTATCTCTGAGCTTTCTCCATCCCTGTTACTTTTCACAAAAGCTGAGTGTAACCGGTCGCCGATCTCTTGTTGAGTATACCCCGGCCGTTGAGTGCGAGTGGTACAGATCTTCTGTAGGTATATGAGTTGGTACTCTTGGTGTTTTACATTGATGTGTGTAGGGTTGTCTGTGGATTGTATCCAAGACTCAGCTTTCCCAGCCGGTCCTCCTCCTGAGAGGGCTGCCACCACTCATGGGAAAGATGTGTTTGCTGCTTCTTCATCTTCTTCGAAGTGGGGGGCGTATGGGTCCCACGTATGTGTATCAGATGCAAGGACTTGGTCACATGTATTGAGTTCGCGACTTGTTGGTTTGCGAGTGTCAAAGTATGATAGAACTCCGTCGACTTGCAATGGTATTGTCAATTCGAAGCCTTCAGACCAAAAAATGAGACTGTGGCTTGAAGAATTGCAGTATCATTTTGGTGTGTCTTCAACCACATTCAAATTGCATTCTCGAATTTGGTTTGGGCATATCAGACTGTGCTGCAGTGATTCTCCAAAATAGAGGGCCTGTCCGAATACCAATATGTATGTGATACTGTCCGTTGGATCTGTCCAAGCAGTAGCACAACGGGCAATAGGAACATTTTTCATTGGTGAGTACACATCAGAGAATGGGGCAACATCAGCAAATGTCATTATAGAATCTAGTGGATCAAGTAATACCATATTAGATCCTGCTGCAGTCATGTCCGCGTGGCTATCCACCTCACATCGGCCTGGCTTAACACTGGATGACTGGGTCATCTCTTTGAGATGGACTATCAAACTGCCTACCCGTGTATTATTTTCCTTCTGAATCCGGTCCATTGAGAGTCTGATTCAAAGGCTTCTGAAGAACAGCAACGCTAGCAACGCTGCGTTAGTGTGTTAGTAGACAAACGATTGTACTCTACGCGTGACAATTGTGATTGGATACTTTCGGCAATGGATAATCGGACTACAGGCAAGACTATGGAAACGCCAGATCTCTTCTTACTGTGAACTTATTCAGATACAGCAAGATAGACCTTAGTAATGTAGATTACAGGTAGTTGGTAGCAACTAGTGTGAATTTTGGGATATAAATCAGTTGAATGTTAAAAGTATGAGATAAAGTGAAATCTTGTTGAAATGCAAGATATCTCTTTTATTGAGGTGAAATACGTTGCAACTGCTGTTGCGTAGTGATGAGATTACTCGCTGATTATTTCCGTACATGCATTGGTCATTGACCGTATATATCCGTATGTATATATATATATTGTGTGTGAGAATCACACGCCAACGGTTTTCTTCTCTTGTTCCGTTAGGAAGACTCCATGATATGTTTATCATTAAGATCAGGAATTGCTCCCGTAGCTCGTGTGATACTTTATGAAATCAGAGTTTGCTCACCAAAGAACAATGGCAATATTGTAAAACAGAGATTGCTCACCGTCAATGCGTGATGGGAATCGATGCTCCGTGGGAATCGATATGCCGTGGGAATTGATTACTTTGGTTGATACGGGACTCATTGATTTGTATGAATAGAATATCTACCATCGGGTAGCTTTGGTACTTCTGGTCACGAAAGGAATTTAATACTCCCCATGTTTCCTTGCGAAAGGTCATCACGTTACATGATGCTTCCATCGTCTTGGAGGAGGCCGCCGGTATTCCTGCAGAAGTGGAAGATAGGCTTGAGCAGTGGATACACAACTGAGTGTCCCCAATGCTTGGTGAGAATATCTGCACAGTTATCTTTACCAGGGATGTGCAGCATTAGAATGAAGCCTCTCGCTATCATGCTTCATACGTAGTGAAACGATAGGATGTTGTGACGCTTATGCAACCTTGCGTAAGGGAAGGTCGACGTCTGAATCATCTTCTCATTGTCTCCCCATGAATAGGAAATATCATGGACTCGTGTTCCAAGGTATCAGAATGAGTGACGTAGATCAACGATTTGCTCGATGCAAGTTCTTCCTGCGACGAATTCAGCTCCAAAGGTGGCTGTTTCCGTAGTAGCTTGTTTCTTTGAGAACCACATCATAGAGGTTTTGTTCGCAAAGTGAAGGATGCCGGTTACAGCCTTCCCACTGAGAATATCATGCATCAGATTTGCATCATAGAAGTGTGTTAACACTACTGTCTTCCAAAGTGGTGCAGGAGCGTCATCGGGTAGCTCTTCAGAATGCTCCCCATAGACGGTGTTGGACCAATCGATGGTGTCCTGTTTAGTCAATATAAAATCTGGGGGTTTCACGCGAAACCTGATCTTAAAATGTCTAAACTTGGAGATATATCCGTAGATACGTTTGGCACGATCAAGGTGTCCGTCTTGTGGTTGGGCTCTGAAACTTGAGAGTGTCATCACAGCTGTTTGAACATCAAATTGTCCAATGGCGATGATCCATTGGAGTGAATCGATCATGCTTTGGTATTTCTGTATACCACTTTCTTCAAGAAAAGCTGAGGAGTCCAATTCAGGATGGTCGTTTTTGGCAATGGGTGACTGGAACCTGGTGTTAGGTTTGCATCTGAACATTTGTTTATAAGATGCTTCCATCTTTTCGATGAACTTGATGGGATTCATACAAAGAAGACCATGCGCGTCGCGCTCAAATCCACAACCCAGATGAAAATTCATAGGTCCGGATCCCTTCAGTTTGAAGTTGTATGGCTCCGACTGTAGGATTTCCAAGAAGGAATTGGGATCTGACATGCAAAGACATAGATCATCGACATATGTGCATATGAGTTCATATACCCATTCCCCACGCTTGTTCATTCCAGGCTTGAGGAAGATTTCTGGTTCGGCGCGGGATCTTTCGAAGCCGAGTTCAATAAGGCAAGCTGCTAGTAAATCACCAAAGCACTTGCCCGATGATCGGAGTCCATATAAGGCCTTGTAGATGATCAATAGGCGACCTTCTAGTGATCCAAATTCTGGACCTGCCTTGATACAGACTTTTTCGCTGGTTACTGCTTCGAGGTAAGCATTACCTATATTGGTACCCCATGCTTCCAGGCTGTTCAGTTCAGCTAGGAACAGACACATGCGTAAACCGCGGAGCGATATTACACCAGCGTACACACTGTGTACGGGGGCTTCAGTGAGATTGTCATTTGCAACAAGACGAGCCTTATGTCTGCCATCATGTTTGACAGCATATATCATGTGTACCTTGATCTGTTGGAACCCATTTGGGATGGAGCTTGCTTTGTACACTCCTTTATCGATAAAAGTATTGTGTTCCTTGAGCTGTTCCATTTCAAGAGTGATGGCGTCTTCCCATTTGTGGTTTCCGTTGGCTTGATCAAATTGGAGGGCTTCGTCGTGGTTACAAGGTACCTTGAATCCATATTGATACTGTGAGGCGGTACGGAAAGACCGAAGTTCACCTTGATGCACGAGTCGATCAAGTTTCTTGGTTTGTCATGCTAGATTGGTGATTCGTTTGAGGCGTTTCCAACCTGGGAGGTCAAGCAAGTTGTTGTCTTTCCCATATTTGGCAACGGTAACAGGATCATCAGCCGCAATGTTGGCTAATGGTTCATATGTCCGTTCCATATTTTCCCATTCAATCCAAAGGTTATACTTGGAACCTTTGTATTGAGGGTGCTTGTTATCTAGTGGACCTTGGTGTCCTAGGATTCGGCAAAAGCACCAAAGTTTTCCATCTTCTTGGGTCGAATCACGGTGGATGTAATTCATGACATCATTGTATGCAATGATATCGGCAAGTTCGTCATCAGAGTGCTTGCACTTGAATTTGATGAAGTCGTTATTGCGTTCAAGACTGTCTTCTACATTGACGATGGTAAGACGCTTTCGAGTACCATCGGGGTTGGTTACAAGGAAAGATCTTCCTTGTAGATCGGCAATCGGGATCGTCAGGATGGTAAGAGGTTTACCATTATCGTCAAATTGTGCATTCCCTTCTTCATTGGTAACAACTACCTGTGATGGGTCTACGGTAGGAGTAGCAGGGTTGGTGTGTGGAGTTGTGACGTCACTAACATCAAAGTATGCTAGCTCCGGTGGATCAAAATCATCTTCAGTAAGGAGAACACCATCGGATGCTCTTGCTGAAGATGTGTGTCGTAGGAGGACCATCAAAACTCTCCCCATAGTTGTTAGGGAGTGGAGAAGGGGACCAGCTCAGGCTGTCATCGACCTTTTTATATAGAAAGCTTGGTAACGAGGGGTGGGCGGGTGGTTGAAGAATAACCTGATTACCAGATGCGGGAGGTGTTGTACTTGGTTGCTCGGTAGGTACTGACGGCGTGGTGTTGTCATGTTCCGCAGGAGTGGCGAGGCTTCGATTGGTGTCGGAGTCAGTGGTTGAGATGCCAAGAGTAGAAGTAGCTGGGACGTCCTGTGGTGTAGAATTTGCAGTGGGACTATTCGTAGTGGTATGCTCCCCATGTTTCGTGAGTGTAGGAGCGTCACCAGTGGCGTACAATCAGGGTAAGGAATCCTTGGCCTTACGCCATTTGATGAAGCCAGTCATCAGTAAAGAGGCCAGCTCGTTTGTTGCAAGACTCAGGTGTAAGAGCAGAGCAGTACACCAGAACGGTCAAGCAATTTGTTGGTGACTGGATCCCAGATTCGGAAACAAAGTCAAATGCCAACATGTTCAGCAATGCCTACGAAATGACCGAGGCGTTCGGTAGACTGGGTACCGAAAGGGGAGTCATTGGTCTTAAAATAAACAAGGTTCAAACCAGAAGAAACTGGTGTACGCGCTTATATCGCCAAGTGTACCAGGTAGCAATGAAGACCGGTTGTTTGTCCGACAGAGTAGGATCAGAAATAACATTGAGGAGTCCGGCGACGTATGTCATGCACAACAACCAGAGATGCGGTGGTGTGCCTGTATGGTCCATGACACGATTGACAATACGCTTAAACGTTTGATAACGTCGCTCAAATTGATTCTGGTGTTGGTGATAGGGTTCACTTTGCCAGAGTCCAATCCATAACATTTTGAGATAATCAATGACCCTCTTACTGGATTGGTAGTTCCCATGATCACATGGGAGGCAAAGAGGCCTGCCCCATTTTCGAACGAAATTCTGAAAGCATGATAGAAAGTTGCTGGTGGTGCGCATTTCTTCAACATGTATGATATGGGATTTCCGACCAAAGAAGATCTGGGCAAGTTTGGAACCGCCATCAATCGCTGGGACATCGGAATAGACAGCATCAGACAAGACGTCGTCATTGAATGGTCGAACGTTCATAGCCGGCTGGGGGGAATGAAAACGTTTGAAAATGTTACCATCAGGGCTAACCGCTAACGAACCATATTGCGTTGAATTGCCAAAGGTAGCTTTGATGCGATCTGTAGAAACCCAGCAAAAGAAAGGTTTCAGAGATAAGTAATCATGTTCGTTGGGATAGCGTTCACGGGGTGTAGTTGCGATACGTGTAGCATCACTAGCAGTACAATCCGTGGGAAAGGCAGTGGCCGTCTCAGAGAGTGGAGGGGAAATACAGCATGCAAGGCGCTCCTGATGAGCATAGTCGGTAGGTGTAAGCCAGAATGAGCGGTCGTTGGTTCCATGATCATCAATAGGGAGAAAGGGAGACCGAGTGGAGTGACTAGAGTACGAACTGAGAGGACGTAACCGTGGATGAGCCAGGAGACACAGAGATATCTAACCCTTCAAGACAACTGCAGGGTTTCTGTATTTCGTCGTATTCGGGATATGGAAGTTGTTGCGACTGAGGAGGATATTTCTGAAGAAAGTGTTCATCTTTAGCACTGATTGTGGTATCGAGGACGGATGGGTCCCAGTGCTTATCGGATGTCATGATAACATGTGGAAGCAGTGTCAAATTCAATAGTCGTGTACTTTCGCATGGCAAGGTATGGTAAACCATGTCGAATGCTAAGAGGTAGTGCATATCCATCGGAGGTGGTGATTACCTGTCCACCGCCCGCTTTGATGGATGTGTCATCTACATTGGAGAAATATGCTTCCATCTGACCGGAGGACAAGATAGAGGGGTGTCGACCCGTATATGCACATTCATTGAAAATGAGGATGATGGGACCTCTATTTGAAATGGAATAGGCGCCGCATGTTGCAATGGGAATATTCTGCACTTGGTGATTCTTGTTAATGCCTGTGACATTGACATATTGTGGTGGAATATCTTTGGGGATGAGGCATGCATCATTACCAATGATACAACCATTTGCACCGCGGTTGACCATGGCGAAGCCGGGATTGGTGACCGTAGCTTTGTGAGCACGATAGGTGTACGATGGTATTTGATTATCATATGGGAAGGTCAGATCATCATCGGGGTTATACCATTGATGAAAATTGACGGAATAAGAGGATGTTCCCACAGGTATCTGGGTATCACCGTCCTTTTTGTACCGAATGTCAGGATTCTCAGAGAGGAATCGTGCGGGATGTACAGGCAACACAGGAAGACTTGAGGGGTCTTTGGTCCTTGGAGGAAGGAAGTCTGAGACTTGTATACACCAAGTGATGCATGGAAGACACCTCTACGGCCTGTTTTCCACAGCGGAGTGGAGGTCTGCTGAGGCATTGGTATGTGCATCTCCGCTCGAGGTATCATCTTCAAGGAATGAGATGGAATGTCCATGTGTGTATGCCTTCCGGGTGATGGGTTTGACAGCATTGGGATCCAGCTGATCATCTGGGAGCAATTCACGTCGTAATGATGCGACCACTATTTTCTTGCCTTCCGGAGAAAAATTCAGCCAACTCTTCATGTCTTGACGTGGTAGGGCCTTCCATATGCCAGTGGGCAAGCGTGTGGTAGGGTCAGGTGAACGTCCAGCCTTGAATACCGCATAGTCTTGGTAGTCACCTTCGAATTCGATAGGGAGAGCATAGTCATCGTGGTTTTGGCCTTGCCCAGATGAGAAGTCGTGTACATGTGCACGTACTGTGGACTTAGGAGCCGACATTGCGGACCGAGAATCGAGTCAAGTTGCTTCGAGTAGGAGCGTGATTTTGAGTTTGTGGATAGCAGCTGCCTCAGCGACTGCATCTGTCACGGTACTATTTGTGCCGCCTGGATCCTTGACTTTGGCAAACTGTTCACTTAGCTGAAAGCTGGAATAGCATGCCTGACATAATGCTGATTTTGCAGTATGGTACTCAAGGGGCTTGTTGGGAGGACGAAGCTTATTGAGGTGATTCAATTCTTCAAACCAATGTGTGATAAACTTCACTTTAGAATCTTTCCAGTTGCTGAGATTCAACTTCAGTAAAGCTTACAATTGAGTCAAGTTGTCATATACTTTGGCTTTTGATTCGCTGTGAAGACTCACAAAATCAAAATATGCTTGACGTCCATTTCGTGTGATGGAATGGCTGTGAACGCATGACACGGATAAGTCACTTTTGAAGACTTCCAACATAAGAACCTAGAAGAAGGCACACTGTTTGACGAAGAGGTCACGTGTATAGCCTTGTAGTGCAGCAGGAGGCCAAGTTTCATCAAGGAATGTTTTGGTGTCAATGTCGTATGCCTCGAGTTTAGCCTTGAAACCCACGAGCCAATGTTTGAATCTTGAGTCATTTGTGAGGGGCGTAAAAGACTTTTCATCCCGTGCTTTTCGACACCAAGATTCGTACTTCACTTGCTGAGGTGACTTTTTATTGGTTCCCGGTGGAGGAGCTGGGGGATTCAGGACAGATTCACTCTGAAGGCGCAGAGCGCATCCCATACAGAAGGTTCTGAAATCTTCATACGTATATGACGTTACATCCTTCCAATTCTTCTCGTTCTTGCGCAGGTCATTCAAGAATTCCGCAAGTGCCTCTATGGTCCGTTGGATGGACTGATGGAGATGGGTTGGTAGCCCACTTTGAGTGTAGGTAAGCTCGCGGGCAAAATCAGGCTCGATGAGTGCGTCGAGAAAGGTCGGCCACTCGCATAATCCTCCTTCTTGGAGAGCTTCACACAGATTGCTATCTGCTTCCTTCGATATATGGAATATGGTTATGAGTATCATCTTCATATGGGCACCAAAACTAGGAAAACTGGTTACAGTGGCAACGGTGCCATCTCCAGTGCTGCTCCCACCACCGAATGTATTGGCGGGCTTGTTCAGTCTTGGTGATGATTCTGATTTGTCAGAGAAATTGCGTGGTGAAAGGAAACTGCTCCGTAGACAATTTGTGATTAGCATATGCCAGCGTAGGGATTGTGTTCAATTTTGTCCCTGTTCTTTGTGTGCAAGCCACCTTGGAGCTTGGGACTGTTAATCTATTATTTTCCTTCTGAATCCGGTCCGTTGAGAGTCTGATTCAAAGGCTTCTGAAGAACAGCAACGCTAGCAACGCTGCGTTAGTGTGTTAGTAGACAAACGATTGTACTCTACGCGTGACAATTGTGGTTGGATACTTTCGGCAATGGATAATTGGACTACAGGCGAGACTATGGAAACGCCAGATCTCTTCTTACTGTGAACTTATTCAGATACAGCAAGATAGACCTTAGTAATGTAGATTACAGGTAGTTGGTAGCAACTAGTGTGAATTTTGGGATATAAATCAGTTGAATGTTAAAAGTATGAGATAAAGTGAAATCTTGTTGAAATGCAAGATATCTCTTTTATTGAGGTGAAATACGTTGCAACTGCTGTTGCGTAGTGATGAGATTACTCGCTGATTATTTCCGTACATGCATTGGTCATTGACCGTATATGTCTGTATGTATATATATATTGTGTGAGAATCACACGCCATCGGTTTTCTTCTCTTGTTCCGTTAGGAAGACTCCATGATATGTTTATCATTAAGATCAGGAATTGCTCCCGTAGCTTGTGTGATACTTTATGAAATCAGAGTTTGCTCACCGAAGAACAATGGCAATATTATAAAACAGAGATTGCTCACCGTTAATGCGCGATGGGAATCGATGCTCCGTGGGAATCGATATGCCGTGGGAATCGATTACTTTGGTTGATACGGGACTTATTGATTTGTATGAATAGAATATCTACCATCGGGTAGCTTTGGTACTTCTGGGCACGAAAGGAATTTAATACCGTGGTTCAATCTTAAGGCCCCGGCCGGCAAATCCATTTCCATTCCCGTTTCCAATATGGCTGTGACAGCCAAACTGCTGGTTGCCTGCTGAACCGGTGTTATTGGGAGGGGTTCCAGCAGTGGCTGCTGCCACTTTCGATTGTTGGTTGCCCCCGCTATTGCTAGCATTTTTAGCTTGTTTTAGCGCTTGGACTCTCTGTTGCTGCTCTTGCGACATGCTTAGCCATACGTCCCGCGGATAGAACTTGCATTCAATGGGCCCTTTATAGGTCCCTGGTTGTGCTTTCGAACCACCACTACTACTATTGTTGTTGTTGTTGTTGTTGCCTGGTGGCTTGTTGGAAGAGAAGTTGCCGCGCTTGTTGTCAACTTTCCTCTTTTTGTTGTTAGTGAAGGCCGACACGTTCCTACCCCTCTTGTTGGGTTGGTTCTGGAGTTTCCTTACTCCAAGTGCCCAAGTAAGATACGCCAAAGCTTTCTCAAAGTTTGCATAATAGTCCAATCCTTCTGCAATTATTATTGGGATGGATTGCTCTAGTCGTACGTCCTATAGGGAACGTATCAAGTCATACACAAATTGATCCTCAGGTGGAAATGCCTTATATCTTATCAAGGTTTGCTTCGCATCGTGCCATAGTCTTTTGTGCCTGTCAAAGTTGTAGTAGTGTTTGGAATCCCCTGTGTATATCGATTCCCGGATAAATTGTCGTTTTGTCTCAACAATCAGCTTTATGTTGGTCTCCTCATATGCCTGAGAGTAGAGGGCAAAATACGCCTTACGTCCATCGCCTCCTACCCCGTTTTTGGTCCCAAAACTTTGTACATAGGACCAACCGGGACCGGATCCCTACCAACTTGAACAATATCCCCCAAAGAGTATTGTTGTCTTTAGACCAATGAGAGTTGGCATGGATTGTGCACCTTATTGCATACTCAGTCCAGTCGGAGTATGCGTTTTCTGGGCCCGGGCCGACAGTTCCACACCTGTCGGTTTCTCCGACTGTAGATTGGTGTCTTATTGTGTAGAGTAGGGATGTTTTCGTGACACCTCTTTTATGCCAGAGGTATTCGCGTAAGTTCTCATCAAATTCCCTGAACTTTGACATCGTAGTCAGTTTGTCAGGTAGTGTTAGGTCCTTTACCGCTGTATTCTCATCGTCCTCCTTTGTAGATCTCAAGCGTTCGCGCGTATCTATCTCGGCCGTTGGGTCCTTTATCCAGTCTACTTTGGTGGCCGTTGCGCCTATTATAGGCTGGAATCTAATCCAAGCCACAAATAGCTTCAGCCTGTTCCCGAATGCTCTACCAATAAAGACCTCTTGTGGATCCGGGCATAGATGGTGTTTTGCCTTGCTGAACGACCCTAGGAAAGACTTGGTCCCTTTTGAGTCCAGATCTGCAATAGCCTTGGTGTTGGAGTATCCGTGTCTGAATATCTTGTTGGCTGTAGGCCTGTTGACTCCGAAGCACTCGAGGATCTTCCTGAAGCAGACTTCAGCTGCTGTTAGCGCCCTCTCTCCTGCATAGCCAGGGATGCCCAGATTGGCGTCCGCTCTTTCCTTGGCATCTCTTGCTGTTGATGATAGAGATAGGTTCCTGTTCCATAGCCTTGCGACCAACGATCTTGTAAGTTGCTCAAGCTGTTCGGGGTCTAACCTTGTTGTTACCAATGGAGGTAGTAGGTCCCCCAGGAGACCATCTGCTTCAACTGCTTCCGCTCCTTCTGCTGCTACCGCTTCCGCTACTGCCGCTTCTGCTGCTGCCGCCGCTGCGATTGCGGCCAGTTGAGCCCTGGTTGGTGGCGCCATGGTGTTGTTTTGGAGTACGTTGTAGGAATTAGGCTTGTAATAGGAAGGTTGTTTGCTTTTGCTTTTGTGAGGAAGCGGTAATTGTGATTTTCTGAGTTTTGCAGCAACTTGTGGAGTGTTTTTTTTTTCACTCGCTTTTGCTAGTAAATAGGCTCATTTCCACGGTGTGAGGAATGATTCCTATCTGAACTCAAATTTTCAGTTCCCCAATACTTAAGCTCTATCGTTGTTCCCCTTTATCAAAACGGTATCAAATATTTCTTCGTCTCTTATTAAATATGTGGTTCGGCATTTTTTGTCATTTCTATTTTTTGAGTATGTGTTTATCCAATACTGGGTATGTAGATAACCTCGGCTGGTTTTGTCATCATATCATTTGTATACATGTGAGTATACTTGAGTTTGTTTGTTTAGGAATTAAATTTGATTCCCCTTTTGTTTGTTTTCAAGGTCACATTCTCAAGGTCACGTGCCCCTCTTTATTAGTAATGGTTCTTTTGTAGCCGTTATGTGATTCCTAGTACTGAACACACGTACATCACATTATTTCCAGCCGGCTCATCCCCCTTTGCGCGGGTGATTGGCTGTGGTAGTTTCGACACATCCCTTTGCTATCCCCATTGATGGGGATCTCTTGCAAGTGTCTCCTTTCATAGGTGAAAAACAATCTTTTGGTGTTCTTTCTCCCGTACAAACCTCAGTAGAAGCCACGGGTATTAGCCTGGTGTTCTCTGCTGCGCTAGTGTTGTTGTTAACCTTGTAAGCGCCTGAGTCTCTTCTGTAGGGGAGGGTCTTTAATGTCTGGCCTTTGGCTTCAGACGGTGATTAACCAATGATCAGTCAGGCAATCATCTTTCATTTGTTACCCAGACTCTTTGAGTCCATTTGGGTCTGATAAACTCTTGTTTTGCTCCCGTGAGCCCAATACATCACTAACTCGTTCTACGTGTAAGCTACTAGGTATGATCTAGTAGTAACATTCAGTGATTTCAAGTATTAGTATTTAGATTTGTGAACATTATCGTTCTCGGATCGAACCTCTATAGATGCATTACTAGTAGCGCACCTTTACGGTTAGCGATTCAGCGAGTCGGCTCGCTTATTTGTCTGTTAGTTGTACGTGTGTTATCTCATTCGTGTGTATCTCCGAATGTCCGTATGTCTGTACGTCTGTACGTTTGATACCGGCGCTTTTCTCGAATATCATGTGGAATATCATGTGAATCACCATTTAATTCACCGCAGTAACGTTTGCGCGCGTTACCACCGTGTTATTTGCTCCAAATTGGTAAAGCGCGATAGCACATGTAATTATTAACCGGCCATCGTCGTGTTATTTGCCCCGATATTTGTATCGCGGGATAACACATGTAAAATCTCCGTATCTGATCATGTAGAATTAGTACTAGAGTGTACGTAAATTAGGGCATGATAGTGTGTTTTAAAGTTGTTAATACTTGAAAGAGTGAGCTGATGGGGAAAATCCCGTAAAGAGCCAATCCACATGATCGAAAGCGCCGACTATTCACTAAGGTTAAATAACCTTACGAATAAGGTTATTTGCCTTCTGTTATGACTCTTCGTACGTGCGCCCGTGCTTAGTACGTACGAACATACCTACTTCACACGGTGAATTCTTTTCATGAAGTTCTTAATTAGTACGAAGTAGTAGTTTTGTATTATGGATGTACTGTTATTTTCTACATTAATGCACCAATAGATCAATTTGTCGGCATTCATCGATGCTTAACAGAACGTGTAACCACATAAAAATGGTATTTTTGATCTATTTCCCGTGATATCTTTTGAATGAATACAATAGACCCAATGACGGTCATTTGGGTTTTTCACTAATCTCTTTATAGTAGGTCGTGTACTTTCTCAATTGCTATCACTCACTACGTTTGTGATAGCCTCAGTAGCCTACCTACTTGTAGTACTGGATGTGCAGTGTTTATAGTTCATAGGTGTGTTGGTGGGTTAAGCAATGCTAGAGGGGGATCCGGGAAGTGCCAGCCTGTGGCTAGTTTTTGCAGGCTGGTCCGGTCCCGAGTTGCTTTGCCCACACACCTAGACCTTCCTTTTCTTCATTCATCAATGCTATTATTGCCGGATCAATATAGACGTTTCTTTTCTTTTTCTTTTTCTTTTTTATATTTCTTTCTTTCTCCTCCTTGGTTTCTCGGCCGTTTTCCTGGCAAAATATTTGCACAAGTTGCATCTCTATATCTTTTGATTCTTGTTCCTTCCTTCGTTTCTTTACTTCGCTAAGGAGATACCTGTAAAGAATTCGTCCCTCGAAAGTCCAGCCTCCCTTGGTGAATTTCTTTCTCTTCCTTTGGCCCTTTGTTGTGTTTATCCACGAATCGTAGTCACTGTACAAAAAAAGTAATGCAAATGCTTCATCGCTAGGACTGAAAATCTCACTCAGACATGAGTCGTACATCTTTTTTTTGAAGCTGTTTTCTCTTGGCGCAACTGCTCCAAGAACTCGTTTCACAAAGTGATGAAACTCGGGAGAATTTTTACGTCGATAGTCTTCATGTAATTGGTACCTATTTTCGGAGTTCGTATCGCCATTGTCCATGATTAGAACCGGACCAGGAAAACCTTTGGGTATCCGTTTGTTCATTTTGTCATCTATGTGCGGCCGTAGGAAGAGACAGTGAGCGACAATGAAAATGTGTGCATGCGAAACTGGAATCTTTTCACCTGCTTACCTTTGTAGAATTTGTTTGCTAAAGTTTGAGCATTTCGCCTCCATGTACTGATTGCTTCGCAAAAAGTTATACTCCCAGCAAGACTCGATTGTTTTGATATTCCATCTTCACCCAGGTATTTTGCTATGTCAAGAACAATCCTTTGTACAGTGCTCTCACCAGGTGGGAATTTATACTCCTTGAAAAATTTTGTCCTGACGAGCTTGATAATTGTTCGATGGAGCAATAACTCAAAGTCTCTACGACTCCATATCCCTTCCCCTTAGTTGAGTCCGCTCACTGCCCGATACGCTGCTCGCTGGGCTGTGCAATCCACCAGTAACATCAACAGTTGTACCAGAAAGCTCGCGCGAAGCTTTCATTTCTTTCTCGTTCTTCTCCTCCCAGGTTTCGACCCCAGCGATTTCAAGATCTGACACAGGTATCAGGGTTTGACTCGATTGCTTCAGGGCCAGATCGCACTTTGCGTGAAGATCGTTGTTTGGAGGCATCGCTGCTGCCGCTGCTGCTGCCGATGGCTGTTTGTCGTCGTGGGTGCCGACCTTGTCATTCAATTTCATTGCTATCTGCTAGACCTCTGTCGGAAGATGGTGACAACGACATTGCCACCGTTGCATCGTCATCGTCATCATCGTCGCAGTCCATCGTTCCAAAATCATCGTCGGTATTGAATGTTTCGATCCGTTCGCTGGTCGTTGTCGAGAGAGCAATTGGTTTGTCTTCAATTTGCGTTTCCGTTTCCGTTTCCATTTCCATTTCGATGGAGGTTGCTCGTGGCGTTTCTCGTTCGGTTTCCGACCGCCGTTCTTGGTTGTTGTGCTCGACATCGCCTCGTTCTTCATTTCGTCCGGCCTCCGTTGTTGTTGCCAATGGAATGGGTGTGACGGCGGTGGACTGGTGTTCGGTGTTGATGGCCTCCACACTGGTGTTTGTGTTTGTGTTTGTGCCGTTCGTTTCCTCACCGGCTTCGGGGCTCAAAAAGATCCGGGATCGTTTGAGTGTCGATGGATTGGAATCATGATTCGTCTCGTGGCTCTCCGGGAAATCTTCCTCTGTGGGTGTGGGTGTGGGTGTGGGTGTGGGTGGGTGTGGGTGTGTGCGAGCCAGGGCTAGAAGATGGAGTAACTTCCGAGTTCCGTGCTTGTAGCAAGGTCGATGGAGTTGGTGGATTTATATTTACGTCCTGGAGTTCTGGCTGTGGTTCGGATGGTTTGGGTGCGGTGACCTCCGTTGGTCGTCCTATCTTGGTGGGCCGTTTCCTTGGTTTCTTCGTTCGTTTCGCGGAGGCGCTTGCCATTTTCGTTGGCAACGCATCCCGCCGGCGGCGGCGATGTAACTTGATTTATCTGCTTCGAAGGAGCTTCCTGCGTTTTGCTGCTGCTGCTGCTTCTGCCAGAAAACGCTGCAGCAGTCCTTGTTGTCTTGTGCTCCACCAACCGGACGCTCCAGTTGCGACGATTGATCTCGCCCACGGTCAATCGTACGGATTGCTTCCGGGTGGGCTGCACGCCCTGGACCCAGATCCGGAAGGAATAGTCACCCCCGGCGGTTCTTCCGCCACCATCACCCGGAATCATTTCCTCGTCAAACTCTTCCACGACTTCGTGGTAGAGTTCGGCGAGGGTCGTGGATGGTCCTACCTCGAGTGCGCCAGTGCAGCTTCCACAGTCGATGAACATCATCTGCGGATCATTGTTAGTAGTATTGTTACTGTTGGCATTGCCAGACGAGGACGAGGATGCTTCCGAAGACGCAACACTCGCCGTCTTCATGGCAAGATTCTGGTTACCGGGTGATGTCGAGGCCGTATTGCCCATTGTGGTTTGTGTGCGTCGTGCGATTGCGATTGCGATTGCGATTGTCGGCTTTTGGGAATGGTCGGGTGTCGAATATTAAAACTGTTTCTGTATGATACCGTAATTTATGCGACAGAGTGTTGTTGAAAGTTGTGTTTCCTCGCTCTAGTTTTTGCAGAAAGTGGACGACAAAGGTGCAGGTAAGATTATTACTCGTACCGGCACGTACCGGTACGTACTTGTATCACGAAGTATTTCTCGATCCCTGGCTCGGTCGGCGCGCAATTTCTGACGCCAGTCACATTCTCGTTCGCAAGATACGAGCACTAGTAAATCTTACTCGCACGGGTACATACTCGTACTCGTACGAAACCGAAGTATCCATACATTTTTTGGCGCGAATGCTGTTGACCCCTGCATTACACTTTGACTAAGGATATATACAATGAGTATGCATGATAGGTACACAGCGTAGCATAAATCATCACGTTCAATCTATTACTTCTGTTCGGTAACACCATGGCTCGTACGGGAGAGCACGTGCACTCGCAAAAACGCTGCCTAAGTAAGAAAAAATAAAAGGGACTCGCGAGTTTAAAACAGACTCAACAGGCGTGAAAAAGGTGCGAGGAGGGGGTGTTACTTTGGTATTTAGAGGTGAGAGGAGGAGTGTTACTTTAGTAATTTCAGAATTACTTTAGTACCATTAGTGGTACTTTAGTAATTTGCAAAATATGCCGTAGAATTGCTACACGATTTATAGTAGTATATACTGCTCTTTTAATGGCATGATACTTTCGAAAATATGCCGTAGAATTGCTACACGATTTATAGTAGTGTTTTCTGCTATGATACTAATGGCATGATACTTTGGCAATTTCGGAAATACTCCTACGGTACGGTAGAATAGGTATGTACCGGTAAAATACTCCGTACAAGTATCATACGTACTCCTTTTTTTCGGTCGTATTCTGGGCACTATTCACGTAGCACTAGTTTTGATACTCCCAGAACAGACTAATACACAACAGACTAGGGACCAGGGTATATTCCAAAAAAAGAGCTAGAATTAGTCTGTAGACCTATTTCTTGCTAGAGAGCAGTCTATGGTAAATATTGAGGCTTTTGGGCCCAAAATGGCCACAAAAAAAGGAATATTTCCACTCAAAAGTAAAAACACCCAAAAACGAGTACTTGCTACCAACGAATTTGCGCTCCCCATTCAGGCACTTCCACATCTCTCCAAGAACTCTGGCGCTGAACCTGAGTAATTTGAACTTCTGGGTCATCGGATTCAAAAAATCCCTGCCATAAGTGCAACGGGTGTTATGTGAAAACACTTCCATTGGAGAAAGACCCCACGCGCCATTCTCCCCCATTTGGTAATAGCGATTGTTACCAAAAGAGACACAGCGCTGTTCTGGAGGATGCGGACGACGTTCTTGAGACCCTCTTTCAGCCAGAGTTGGGCGCTGCTTGTAGGATGGAGTAGTACTGGTATAATGGGGACGCAGGTGGTGGTTTTTCGCTCCTCGTATTGGGGCTCATATGACGTGTATTCCGACTTGTACATACGATGCGGTGGTGGTGGCTTGCGTTGCTCGTATTGCGGTGGTGGTGGCTTGCGTTGCTCGTATTGCGGTGGTGGCGGCTTGCTGTTGCTCGTATCGCGGTGGCGGCTTGCGTTCCTTGTAGTGCGGTGGCGGCTTGCGTTCCTTGTAGTGTGGCTTGTAGGAGGGAGTTTCATCAAAAGAGAGACGGCGAGGTTCTTGACAAGGTGGTGGCTTGTGCTCATATTGCGGCTTGTAAGACTGAGTATGCAGGGGTCGTGGTGGTTCGTATCTACCGTTGTAATCCTCATAACGACCACCGTGATCCTTGTATTGACTGCCGGCGCAATCCTCATATCGCTGTTCGCGAGGACAACTGTATCATGCTTCGCGAGGACGATTGTAGCGCAGCTCGCAATGGTGATCCTCCTCGTATTGGTCAATCTTCAGCAAACATACCGCAACCGTTGTAGTGGGTCTTGGGCCTTGGCTTAGAGCGCGGTGTCAACTCATCGTGGTGAGCACAATGCTGATCAGAGAATGACAAAGGAACTGGAGAAGGCTCCTCTCCTGTAGTGAAAGAAATATTGGAGGGCATTGGAGGGGGAGATTCATTGGGGACTTCAAAGGTCTGGGTCATCAACCCCAAATTTCCAGCAGCACAATCTGAAGGAACAGAATCGTTGGAGTGGTCACCAAATGAATGCTGGACGGATACCGCGGGGGAATCATCCACGAACAGAGCTGGAGCTTGGGATTTTTCTGCAGAAGAAGCTGGAGACGGTGGTGCAGGAGACGGCGCACGAGCTGGAGCCGGCGCGGGAGCTATTGCCTGCGTGGGAGCTAGAGCCTGCATGGGAGCTAGAGCCTGCACGGGAGCTAGAGCCTGCGCAGGAGCTGGAATGGGCACGCGAATCTTGGAAGGGGATCCATGCTTGGCGCGAACAGTGGCATCAACAGCCTGCTGATCTGGTAGGATGTAATTGGTAGTAGTATTGAGGTGAGCATGACCTCCAAGGCCCTTGACAAGAGAAGTAGAAACACCAGCATTTGCAACCTTGGAGATAGACTTGTGTCTTTTGCAATAGGCAGTACAGCGCTCAGGGTTCTCATATCCACTCCATGTTGCAATTAGAACCAAGACTTTGTTGATTTGGTTCTTTCCATTGACTTGATTAGCTTTAGGATTCAACCTCCAAGAACAGCCCTGTTTCTTCCAGATCTGCAAAGACAGAGGAAAAAGCAGCGCGAGATGGTTAGATTTGCAAAAAACAAAGCCACACGCAAAAAAGAAACAAATGACACTTGCCTCTTTTTGTTTCTTAGGAGCCTGCTTACGAAAAATCCGGTTGACCCCTTCACAGTTATCAGGGACAAGAGAGAGTAGCTTGATGGTAGTTTGATAGGTAGACATAGAATACCCATTGTATGGACATGGAAGAGTAGTTTTCTTTGTGTTACGATCATCCAGGACTGGATTCTTGAGGGACAGACTCCATTTCTTCTGACCGTTGTAGTTTGGCTTGAGTCGTATGTATTCAATCCCAACAAACTCCCCCTCAGTGAACACACCGGTTTCGAAATCTTCCTTGACGATTGAACTTGGCTCAGTACATCCACGAGTAGCCCATTTGGTCATGATGTTCTCCATTGCACACCAAACGAAGTGTTCCAGGTTGTTGAAGGGATCCAACGGGTTGCTTGGATTGTTGATTGCTTTGTTCTGTTTGTTGTACCAATCCTTGCCAAAGCACGCCTTGTTTGGGCACGTGCCGTAGTCCGCCTTGTAGGTTTTTGCAATTTTGAAGATATTCTTCCAGTAGGCTTGGAATCCTCCAGCCTCATTGAAATCTTGAGTCTGCGAGTAAGTGATCCTGTTCTTCCTGAAGGTAGCAAAAAGACACCTGAACTTCACAGAGACGACCCTTGATTGATACTGAGCTTGAGCAAAAAGCCTTGGATCATTGGATAAATCCATTCCCTGGTATTTCAACTTGTAGAAATCCAATGAGTGAATGAGCATATACCAGTTGACAAGGGCTCTCTTGTTTGAAGCATTAGGGGCCCTTGTTAGAACATAGAAGCGGCGTCTCTTCATCATCGGTGCTTCAGGATCAGGAATAAAATCAGCGAGCGGGGCAGCTTCTGGATGAAGAGCAAGTGATTTGAAGAAGACAAACTTCAAACTGTTCTTGCTCCTCTCATGCTCCGTAGTATTGAAGGTAAGTGCCTTGATCCTCTCTGTGGTGGTTTCCAGAGCTGTGGGGTTCTGCTTAAGTGAATGTAGAATGGCTCCAAGCGAGAAATTCCACTCAGCAGAGGCAATTGCAGCTTTGCGAAAGTCATTGTCAGAGTCAACAGAGAGTGTTGGAATTGTTGGACCTGTTACAGAAGGCAGATTGAACTCTGTAACGGTAACACCAGCAGCAGCTGCAGCCAAACCAGTGTCTACCTCTCCATCACTCTCCTCCTCCTCCTCTTCTTCATCATATGATACAGTAGGAAGCAGATCCGCCGGCGGTATCGGAGTAGCGGCTGGCACTGGCACGACTGAAGGACCGACCGGCGCGGTCAAAAGAGGAACCGGATCCAGGATTGTAGGAGCAGCGCCAGGCGGCGCAGGAGGAGGGACCACCATCTTGTTGACAGGAGCGGCTGGAATGGTTGGAGTAGCAGAGGCCAGACTTCAAAGAGCAGCAGCAGCCGGATTGACAGTAGCTGGAGGAGCAGCAACTGCCGGGCAGAAAGAGGAAGGGTTCGCCGTGCGCGCTTTTTCCTCTTTCCAGCAGTGGGGGTTGGAGATCCAGAGGGAGGGGGAGGAGGTTTCCTCTTCCTGCTGTAGGGGTTGGTCAATGACGATTTCCTTGCTGCTACAGACCGACAATGGGTTGTTGTTGCTGTTGTTGTTGTTGTTGCATTTGTAGACAGCTGATTAGTCCGAGACCGGAAATCTTGAGGTGGAGCAGCCGCAGATGAACGAGTCCGCGGAGCTGGAGCAACTGTGCTATTTGGGTTGGGAATACTTTGAACCATGGTTGCTGGAAAGGGCTATTCCCATGGTCAAAAGGAGCAAATAAGAAGAAGAGTAGTGAGAGCAAAAGCAATATAAATGCCGGCGCCGCCAACGAATCAAATAGAACACCCTGAACAGCTTCCCCTCAAGCAAACAATGGACCGGCAATGACTTACAGTGTGATCGAATGGGTTTGTTGTTGTTGTTGTTGTAATTGGAAAGGAAGCAGTGGAAAGGGTCTATTCCCATGGTCAGGGAAGAGGAGGGGAGTTCAAATTTGTTTGCTTCTGCAAAGTGGTTGATTACAAAACTATTAATTACCACAGTGGAAAACAGCAATATATGGTGTTTGTAGTAGGGATTCTACTCGATTCTACACAAATAACAAGCAATAAAATAAAATGGCTGATGATATTTCTGCTATTCCCTTGAGTTAGTTCCATCTTTGCCATATATATTGATCAACACCCGGCATGGGTCATTGAGAAACGCTTAAAAACACTAAATTACTTAAGCCAAAATACTCAAAATACTTTTGAACAATAAGAACGGCTGAAAATATATGCATAATTAAGTTTCTAAAATCCAGGACTTAGTAGAGATACTACTACTAGATCCTACTGTACGGGGAAGTTTCCAAGATCCTGGGTTTAGTGGGGATTGTACTAGATCCTACCGTACGATACAGTAAAACACACGAAGTTGTGTGGAAAAATATCCTAAAAATACATTTTGAGTTGCTCAACACATTGTTCGAAAAATTACTTTAGAACCCAACGTGGTACTTTAGTATTTTTTTCTCACATACAACACGTGGGACTGTGGGGAGAGCAGGTTTATCCTTGTCCCCCCGCGAAACTGCAAGCAAGAAGCCCCCCCCCCCCCCCCCCCCCCAACAACAACAGCAGCAACAAAAAGCAACCGGCGCTCGCTAGCAAGCTCCCCCCTCCTTCCCTTTGTGCTCTCCCTTACGACCATGGTATTACATACGTAACTACCCCGCCTCCTTCCTCTCCTCCTTGTAGTATCAGGGGGGGGGGGGGGGGGAGTTTTCTTTAGGATGTTTCCTTTCTCCCTCTTTCCGAGGGCCCTCGGCCCTTGGAAAAAGGGAGAAAGGAAGTATCATAAAGAAAACTCCCCGGCCCAAGGAAAAAGAAGGGAGAAAGGAAGCATCCTAAAGAAAACTCCCCCCCGATACTCCTCGGAGTTGTTTGGTTGGCACGAATCAACCCCTATCTAAAGAAATTTTCTCGGCGCGCGCGCCTCAAATTTTTCTTTTGAGAGGGGTTGACACGTGCCAACCAAAACGGAGGAGGGGTAGTTACATATAGTATTGCCGGGTGGTACTTTAGTAATTTCCAAAATTCGCCGTATAATTGGTACATGATTTCTAGTAGTGTTTTCTGCTCTGACAATGGCATCATACTTTTGTAATTTCCAAAATATGCCGTAGAATTGCTACACAATTTCTAGCAGTGTTTTCTGCTTTGACAATGGCATGATACTAAAGTAATTTCCAAAATTTGCCGTAGAATTGGTACACGATATCTAGTAGTGTTTTCTGCTCTGATAATGGCATGATAATTGAGTAGAAGTAATTTCTAAAATACTCTGGGTAGTGTTTTCTGTTGTGATACCAGTACCAGTTTGCTATTGTAACACTTGATTTCTAGTAGTATTTTCTGTCAACGTGATTTCCAGTAGTATTTTGAGCATTATTCACCTACTGGTACCACTAATTTTGATACTCCCAGAACAGACTAATACACAGCATACTATGGGGTCAGGGTATGTGCCAAAGAAAGAGCTAGTAGAATTAGTCTGTAGGCCTATTTCTTACTAGAGAGCAAGTCATGATGAATATCGAGGCTGTTGGGCCCAACATGAGAGCTTGTTGTAGTTCGGATGCTGGAACGTCCCATAATAAACAAAGCAGCGCTTGTAGTTCAGATGCCGTGGAACCACCAGTCCCCTTGATCAGAGCAGCGCAGTGCTTGTAGTTCAGACGCAGCGAATACGCCAATCCCCCAGCAAAACAGAGCAGCACTTATGGATTGACGAGTAGAAGGAACCAACGGCGCTGAAGAAGCAACGGGGGCAGAAAGAAGAAGGGTCCAATGGGTGCGCTTCTTCATCCTCTTACCAGCAGTGGTGGTTGGAGATCCAGAAGGAAGGGATCTCCTTCTTATAGGGGTTGCTTAATGAAGAATTCCTGCCTGCTACAGACCGACGTTACTTTGTTGTTGTTGTTGTTGCGTCCGTAGATGACCGGGACCGAGTCAGAGACCAAAGATCTTGAGCAGAAGGCTGAGCCTGGGGAGCTGAAGGGACGAGGATAACACAAATCAAACTCGTGTACAAAAAAAGTAACCCACGCAGCGAGGGCATAATATGGTAAACCTAGGCTTTCAATGTAGACTTCCTGGCTGCTACATATTGTCATTGTGTTGTTGTTGCTGTTGTTGCGTCCGTAGATGTTGCTGTTGTTGCATCCGTTAAGAATTCGTTGTTGCTGTTGCGTCGGTAGAGGATAACCGAGTCTGAGACCAAAGATCTTGAGCTGGAGCATTAGACTGAGTCCAAGAAGGAGCTGGAGCAGCCTTGCTCTTTCAGGGTGGAATAGTTTGAAGCATGGTTGCTGGCAGGGACTGTTCCCATGGTCAAAAGAAGCAAAAAGAAGAAGAGTCATCGTGACGAGTGGTATGAATAAACAAATAACGATGATGATGGAAGAAAATGAAACAGAACAGCCTGATCATCTCCCCCCAGCAAACAAAGGACCGGCAATGACTTACAGTGCAATAGTATGGGTTTCTTCTTGTTGTAATAGGATAGGAAGTATTCCCATGGTCAAAAGCAAAAAGAAGAAGAGTGCTGTGAGATACTAGGAATAAACAAATGACTGTTGACAACGACGACAACGCCTAATCAAATCAAATCGAAACACCATCTCCCCCTCCGAGCAAACAAAGGACCAGCAATGGCTTACAGTGTGATAGAAGAATGGGTTCTTGCTTGTTGTTGTAATAGAAAAGGAAGTAGTGAGAGGGTCTATTCCCATGGCTTTTGCAAAGTGATTGATTTTGAAATAATGAATTACAACCAGGGAAAAACAGCAATAAATCAAGGTTTTAGTAGGAATTCTACTACTTGATTCTTCACAATGTGAAGGAATCAATTAAGCAAAATCCCTGTTGCGACCGCTGCTGCTGTTGCTAATCCAGTGAGTTAGTTCTCTCTTTGCCATATATATTGCTCATCACCCAGAGTTGGTATGCGATGTATGACAAACGCTTGTTAAAAATACTAAGTTACTTATGATAAAATGCTTAAATACACTTTTGACCGGTAACAATGGCTGAAAATATATGCATGACTAGGCTTTTAAAATCCAGGATGTAGTAGGGATTCTATTAGGTCCTACTGTATGGGGAAACAGCCAAAAAGGTTTTTATAACCAGGATGTAGTATGGATTCTACTAGATTCTACACAGGCCGTGTCAAGGAATCAATCAACATTGTAGTGCTGCTGCTAAATCCCGCGAGTTAGTACCCTCTCTGCGAGTAAGTATTGCTCAACACACGGAGATCCTAAAATACTTTTGAGTTGCTCAACACACGGAGTTGTGCGTGCAAATCTCCCAAAATTACTTTAGTATTTTTTGACACATACAACAGCACTGTGGACTGTGGGCAAGGGGGGTTCACTTGCTTAACACACGGTGTTGCATGTGAAAATCTCCAAAAATTACTTTAGTACCATTTTCCCATACTAAAGTAATTTTTCACGCACACAACACGGTGGACTGTGGGAAGAGTAGAATCCGCGCAATTTACCGTGAAAGGGGTGATGGGGTGGGGGGGGAATGCAATCTGGAGCAAAAGAAGAAGCAACAGCAGCAACAAAGAGCAAGCATCGGTCCCTAGCAAGAATCTCCTCCTCTTCACTTTGTGCTCTCCCTTACGACCATGGGATTACATACCTAATCACCCCTCCTCCTCCTTGACCTCCTTGTAGCATCTGGGGAGGAGTTTTCTTTACGCTGCTTCCTTTTTCCTTGGGCGCCGCCCTCGGAAAAAAGGGAGCACCCTAAAGAAATCTCCTCCCTAGATACTACTCAGAGTCGTTTGGCACGAGTCAACCCCTATGTAAAGAAGCCTCGAATTTTTCTTCAGAGAGGGGTTGACACGTGCCAACCAAATCGGAAGAGGGGTGATTACATATAGTATCCTATGGGATACCCCGGCGCAAGACGTCAACTTCGGAGTGCATGTCCTCTGAGCTCACACACAATGCCTACACTATGTCTATGCTATGATGCTGACTATGTGGAAGTTAGGCATGGCGGATTGACTAAGCTCTAGGTGTATGTGTGCGCGCACGGGCTTAAGTGTAGTCACGCGTGGTCCAGGTTGACCCGAATCCTAAAGGGGGAAGTAGATTAGGGTTAGGGTTGCACTGTGTACGGAGAACACCTCGCCACTCCGAAAGTGGGGAGTAGCTTCCTTGGCAGGTGAATGGACACGAGGCAGGCAAGATCGCGTACCGGATCCACCAACACTCCGAAGGTACGTACTACCCTAGACAAAAAAATTGGGCAAGTGCTGTTTAGTGTTTAATGGGAGAGTGTAACGGAAAGGACAACGTTGTGGACGAGGGAAAGACAGGGAACGGTAGATGGGCAGCAGCCTCTGGGTTAGGCGGTGGGGGTGTCAGGGTGCTGGTCTGGTACCTGGGAGGTAGGGAGGTCGCTGATCAATGTTGGGGTAGCAGTTGGGTCGAAATGGTACCCATAAGCAACGCTAGTACCGATGTTCCAACCGCAGTAGCCGGTAATCATGGTAGTGTGGAACCAATTGCGTTTGTCTTGTGTTACTTGGAGCAGGGTCCTGCTGCGGGAACAGCACGGGAAGAGCAAGTGGGCGCCCAGGACATAGGCGCCAAAGAGGTAGTGTGGGTCGCCATCCGTGGAGATGGTGACTGGGAAACAGAGGAACTTGACAGTTTGGTTGGTGTCAATGGAGATGATAGCGGGCTTATCGGCGGGCAGGGGGACCGGGACCAGGCCAAGTGTGGCGAGGGCACTAGTCAAAGCAGCAGGGGCCTCACGATGTTGTGCAGTTGGTGGTGAGATGGGAGTGCGGCCGTCAGCAAAGCTGAGGTTGGCTCGTTTGGTATTGGCGAGCGGGGAAGTTGTGCCCGGAGGATTTTGCAGAGGTGGGACGGTGTGGTAGGTGCGTAGTAGCACGAAAAGTGGCAACATCTGCAGCCTGTAGCAGTTCAAGCCGAAGGCCGGCGGAAAAGTTCGACGAGCTGCACAACATACTTCTTATGCGCAACTTTCGTGAGTCATCGTTTTCATTCCCAACCGTCCGTCTTGCTGGTTCGTGGAGTGGCCGATCCGACGAGGCCAGGCCAGGCCAGGTCAGGCCCGCGCCACCAATCAATCGCTCTCGTACGAATGCAATTCTTCCGTGCGGCACGACGCTTCTTCGACTTGGTCGGGGTGTTGCTCGTCTGCGGCAGGACGAAAGAAAACCGCAAGACCTAGGTCACGAATGCTTGGATTGGGATTTTCGATGATATCGGCGCCCCGTATGGGTTCGAACGTTCGTGAGCACCCTGGCGTATTCTCGCGAATCGCACCGTTTCAGAAAGAGCTGGGTACGACCCCGGACCGGATGGTCGAGCGACGTCTTGACGGTAGCCGTCGTAAAGTACCAGTCCAGCTTGACGAGTTTTTCCCCGCACGTCTTTTCAAAAAATTCCACCGCTTCCCAGCTCCCCGTGAAGGTCCATCCGAACTCGGTCGGGTCGGGATGTTCTTCGGAGGAGACGCGTCGTTCGATCCACTCGGGCGAGGGGCGCTTCCCATTGTATCGATGGGCTTGCGATGCGGGATCGTTCGAAGACTGGTTTGTCAACGACGGTGATGATGATGATGATGCTGCCGACGACGATGGTTCGCCCCGAGAGGCATCAGCATCTGCCTTCCACGAGGTTTCCCGGGGATGCCGCGGACGCTTGCTCGTCAACTCGTCGCGCATGGCATTTGCCCTTTGCAATAATTCCTGGGGATCCAACTCTTCCAAGGATCCCATTGCGATCCGAATCTTTCTGAGTTCTTCCTCGAAATCTTGTCGTTGTTTCGCAAAGTCGTATTTGGGACTCGCATTGTTTTTCCACCGATCCTCCCCGAGTCGCTGCTTCACTTCGTCCCGTGATTCCCATTGAGGCCTCAGTTTTCGCAGCAATCGGGATTCCTCTTTTTCGGCGGCGGAAAGCAACTTGTCCCGCTGATCCGTGATGGATGCCGAGGCAACCGCCACAATATCGGCATCAAGAGCCAGCAATTCCCGTTCCTTCGTTTCCCGCACAGCATGCTGCTGCATCGTGTGTTCCTCCGTCCGACTCCACAGCCGAGAATAGGCCGTGTCGGTAACGTCCAGGGCGTGACGAATCTTGAGCACGGCGGTTTGATACGAAGATGCTCCCGTGATCCAGTCTTGCTGTGCCCTGGCCACGTAGGTTCCCTTCATCGCAAGGGCTTCGGATTGACAGGTTAGGATCCGGGTCAACAAACGCTGCCCCGCGATTCGGAGATGCGGCGGGGGGAGGGGAGGAGTGTTGCTGTTGCTGTTGTTGTTCTCGTGGTCGAGTCCTTGGCGCACGGCGAATTCGATGTCGTCCAGGATGGCGTCTCGGCAAAAGATGTGCCAACTAGGTGGTGGAAATTGCACGGGGACGCGGTCGGATGGTTCGCTCTGGGTGTTCATCCATTCCTTCACTGTTTGCTCCAAAACCCCGAGATAGGCCAAGCACATGTCGGCATCCGGTGCATTTCGCTCTCGCAAACAAGCCGTGCATTGATGCAGTGCTATGCACCATGGATCTTGGGCATACTCCATCTCGTTCTGCGTGGTGCTGTGGTTTGATGATGGTGATCGCAAGGCTGTGTGCTCTTCTATGCTACAGTACCGTACGTACCGAACTGCAAGTAAGATTACTTATTACACTTAGCTAGTAGTGTTCCTGGAATTGACCGCGTGTTTGTTGCTGCAAAACATTCCCCTGGCGAGTCGAGTCGAGCCGAGCCGAACTGTTCTAGAAAAGCGCCGGTAGCAAACGTACAGACGTACGGACATTCGGAGATATACACAAATGAGATAGCACACGTACAATTAACAGACAAATAAGCGAGTGGTCTCGCTGAATCGCTAACAGTAGAGGTGCGCTAATAGTGCATCGATAGAGGTTGGATTCAAACAATCATCTTACATGAAAACACTCACAAATCTAAATACTAATACTTGAAATCACTGAATACTACTAGATCTTACCTAGTAGTAGCTTACACGCGTAAACGTGTTAGTGAAGTATTAGGCTCTCATGGGAGCAAAACTAAAGTTTATCAGACCCAAATGGACTCAAAGAGTCTGGGTAACAAATGAAAGCTGATTGCCCACTGATCATCGGTTAATCACCGTCTGAAGCCAAAGGCCAGACATTAAAGACCCTCCCCTACAGAAGAGACTCAGGGGCTTACAAGGTTAACAACAACACTAGCGCAGCAGAGCACACCAGGCTCATACCCATGGCTTCTACTGAGGTTTGTAAGGGAGAAAGAACACCAAAAGATTGTTACTCACCTATGAAAGGAGACACTTGCAAGGGAGATTCCCATTGATGGGGATAGCAAAGGGACGTGTCGAAACTACCACAGCCAATCACCCGCGCAAAGGGGGATGAGCCGGCTGGAAATAATGTGATGTACGTGTGTTCAGTACTAGGAATCACATAATGGCTACAAAAGAACCATTACTAATAAAGAGGGGCACATGACCTTGAAAACGTGACCTTGAAAACAAACACGAAGGAATCAAGTTTAATTCCTAAACAAGCGAGCGGAAGTATACTCACACGTATACAAATGATATGATGACAAAACAAAACCAGCCGAGGTTATCTACATACCCAGTATTGGATAAACACATATTCAAAAAATAGAAATGACAAAAATGCCAAACCAAATATTTAATAAGAGACAAACAAATATTTGATACCGTTTCAATAAAAGGGAATCAACAATTGAGCTTAAGTATCGGGGAACTGAAAAAATTCGAGTTCGGATAGGAATCATTCCTCACACCGTGGAAATGAGCCTATTTACTAGCAAAAGCGTGTGGAAAAGAAAATACTCCAGAAGTTGCTTCGAAACCCAGAAAATCACAATTACAGCTTCTTCACAAAAGTAAAAGCAAGCAACCTCCCTATTACAAGCCTACTCCCTTCAAAGTACGCCAAAATCATCACCATGGCGCCACCAACCAGAGCCCAACTGGCTGTGATCGCAGTGGCGGCAGCAGAAGAAGCAAAAGCAGTCGCAGCAGATGGCCTGGGGGATCTACTACCTCCGCCGGTAACAACAAGGTTGGACCTGGAACAGCTCGAGCAATTTACCAGGATGTTGGTTGCAAGGCTATCAAGCAGGAACATATCTCTATCATCAGCGGCAAGAGAAGCCAAGGAAAGAGCGGACACCAATCTGGGCATCCCTGGATACGCAGGAGAGAGGGGACTAACGGCAGCTGAAGTCTGTTCCAGGAAGATCCTCGAGTCCTTCGGCGTCAACAGGCCCATGGCCAACAAGATATTCAGACACGGATACTCCAACACCAAGGCTATCATAGATCTGGACCCGGGAGGGACTAAGTCTTTCCTAGGATCGTTAAGCAAAGCAAAACACCATCTATGCCCGGACCCACAAGAGATCTTTATTGGTAGAACCTTCGGGGACCGGCTGAAGCTATTCGTGGCTTGGATTGTATTCCAGCCTATAATAGGTGCAACAGCCACCGAAGCAGACTGGATAGGAAACCCAACGGCCGAGTTAGACACGCGCGACCATTTGAGATCTACAAAAGAGCACAGCGCAAATACAGCAGTAAAGGACCTAACGCTACCTGACAAACTGACAACAATGTCAAAGCTCAGGGAATTTGATGAGAACTTACGTGAATACCTCCAACATAAAAGAAGGGTCACCAAAACATCCCTACTCTACACAATAAGACAACAATCTACGGTTGGAGGTACCGACAGAGGTGGAACTGTCGGCCCGGGCCCAGACAACGCATACTCTGACTGGACTGAGTATGCAATAAGGTGCATGATCCATGCCAACTCTCATTGGTCCAAAGACAACAATACTCTCTGGGGAATATTGTTCAAGTTGGTAGGATCCGGTCCCGGTTGGTCCTATATACAAAGTTATGGGACCAAAAACGGGGTAGGAGGTGATGGACGTAAGGCATATTTTGCCCTATACTCTCAGGCATATGAGGAGACCAACATAAAGCTGATTGTTGAGACAAAACGACAATTTATCCGGGAATCGATATACACAGGGGATTCCAAACACTACAACTTTGACAGGCACAAAAGACTATGGAAAGATGTGAAGCAAACCTTGATAAGATACAAGGCATTCCCACCTGAGGATCAATTTGTGTATGACTTGATACGTTCCCTATAGGACGTACGACTACTAGAGCAATCCATCCCAATAATAATTGCAGAAGGATTGGACTAGTATTATGCAAACTTTAAGAAAGCTTCGGCGTATCTTACTTGGGCACTTGGAGTAAGGAAACTCCAGAACCAACCCAACAAGAGGGGTAGGAACGTGTCGGCCTTCACTAACAACAAAAAGAGGAAAGTCGACAACAAACGCAGTAATTCCTCTTCCAACAAGCCACAAAACAACAACAACAACAACAACAACAACAATAGTAGTGGTGGTTCGAAAGCACAACCAGGGACCTATAAAGGGCCCATTGAATGCAAGTTCTATCCGCGAGAAATATGGTTGAGCATGTCACAGGACCAACAACAGAGAGTCCGAGCGCTAAAACAAGCAAAGAATGCTAGTAATAGCGGGGGCAACCAACAATCAAAAGTAGCAGCAGCCACTGCTGCAACTCCTCCCTACAAAACTGGTCCAGCCGGCAACCAGTTTGGCTGTCACAGCCATATTGGAAACAGGAATGGAAATTGATTCACTGGCCGGGGCCTTAAGATAGAACCTCGGGTAGGCCGGCCAATAGTTCATCTCAAAGAGATGAGCCAGTCATCCAGTGTTAAGCCAGGCCGATGCGAGCTGGATAGCCACGCAGACACGGCTGCAGCAGGATCCAATACGGTATTACTTGATCCACTGAATTCTATAATGACATTCGCTGATGTTGCCCCATTTTCTGATGTGTTCTCACCAATGAAAGATGTCCCTATTGCCCGTTGCGCTACTTCTTGAACAGACCCAACAGACGGTGTCACATACATATTGGTGTTTGGACAGGCCCTCTATTTTGGAAACTCACTACAACATAGTTTGATATGCCCAAACCTAATCCAAGAATTCAATTTGAATGTGGTTGAAGACACACCAAGACGATACAGCAGTTCTTCCAGTCACAGTCTCATCTTTTGGTCTGAAAGTTTCAAACTGACGATACCATTGCGAGTCGACAGCGTCCTATCATTCTTTGACACTCGCAAGCCAACCAGACGAGAACTCAATACATGTGACCAAGTACTTGCAACCGATACACATACATGGGACCCATGTGCCCCACACTTTGAAGAAGATGAAGAGGCAGCAAATGCATCCTTCCCACGAATGGTGGCAGCCCTCTCAGGAGGAGGACCGGCTTGGGAAACTGAGTCATGGATACGATCCACAGACAACCCTATACACATAAATGTAATACACCAAGAGTGCCGACTCAGATACCCACAGAAGATCTGTACCACTCACACTCAATGGTCAGGGTATACTCAACAAGAGATCGGAGACCGCTTACACTCGGCGTTTGTGAAAAGTAACGGGGACGGAGAAAGCTCGGAAATACTCCCAATTTCAGCTACTTCAAGCAAAACTTTGATTTCACTAACAGAGGAAGAGCTTGCCATCCAAAAGGAAGCAAAAGCTTGGACAAAAGAAAGGAAATTACTCCGACGCCAGCAAGATGTGATAGATAAGGAAACTTCCCTAGAGAAGAGATTGTTCATCCGGCGTGGACAATGGGGACCTCCGATAAGAATTCCGGAGCAAGTGGACAGATATGATTCAGAAGCCATTGCAAAGATGTGGAACATCAGTGTTAAGAGGGCCAAAGAAGCTATAAAGGTCACTACCCAGGAAGGCATAAGAAACCTTACGCAACCAATCACCCAAAGGCTAAAGACCCAAAAGTGGAGAAACAGAAAAGTACTTAAGGGTTGGTGGTTTTCTGATACTATGAAGTTCAAAGTACCGAGCATCATTCGGAACGATACCAACGCACAGATCTTTACCAATGGGAAAGGGTATGTAGCATTCTACCCAGTAAGAGGGGAGAAACGATGTCACGACGGACTATCTTGTTTCATAAATGAGGTGGGAATCCCGGAACATCTTGTCACTGATGGGGCAAAGGCTCAAGGAAATCATGAGACACACAGCACCGGATGGACTAGGCTGTGCTCGGAGTATCACATTCGACAAACATATATCCAACCACATTGCTGGTGGCAGAATACGGCAGAACACAGCGCAGGGGACCTAAGGAGATCAATCCAATTGATGACTTCTAAGAAAGGAAGCCCGAGGAGGTGCTGGGCTTTTGTGGAATGTTGGCGGCCGGAAGGTTAAGTAACACCGCATCTGGGGACCCATCTGCTATGGGAAGGACCGGATTTGAGTTAGTCCATGGATATACTCCGGACATAACCCCATACATGATCCATGATTGGTACGATTTCATTTGGTGGTATGACCTACAGGATAAATCAGAGAAATACGGACAATGGCTGGGCCCATGTGGGGATACTTATGGCGGTGGTGACTGCCATTATGTATTATATAAGACCAGAAAAGTACACATAACAAACAGCACAAGGCCTATATCCGAAGTGGAGTGGAAGCACCCAGACACTATCCTGCAGTTGGAGGAACACAACAAATTACTTAACAAAAGGATTGGTGATGAGGCAAAGCCTTCAGATACTTATCTGCAAAACAAATTAGGAGAACCACCTTTGGGCCTATTTGATGGCAAATATGAGGGTGAGGACGAGGTACTTATGGCTGAGCCAGAGGCATCTTCTCCAGACATTGATGATTTAAACAACAATCTTGATGAGTACCTTGGTAGCCAAGTGTTACTGCAGATAGGGGACCAACAGATTCGCGGTACGGTTAATAACTGGTACAGGGACGCAAGTGGGATCCTAGTTGGCGAAAAGAATAACAATCCACTCTTAGACACAAGATCCTATGAAGTATCTATGCCAGATGGATCCATCAAAATCTACATGGCAAATGTGCTTGCAGAGAATCTCTATTCCTCCGTGGATGATAAAGGGCACATGTACTGCCTCCTGAATGAGCTCCTTGACTATAAAAGAGATGAGGAGGCTCTAACAACAGTGCAAGCGACTGTCACTACTAAGTCCGGAAAAACACAGACTAAGCCAACAACCAAAGGGTGGAGGATCCTGGTCAGTTGGAAAGATGGGACTTCTTCTTGGACAAAGTTAAGTGATATGAAGGAAAGCTTCCCCGTCAAAATGGCTCTATTTGCCAAAGAACACGGCATAATAGATGAACCAGCGTTCAAATGGTGGGCCTATTGGGTAATTCGGAAGAAAGATCGGATTATCTTGAGCGCCAAGACCAAATATTGGACCAAATCCCATAAGTATGGGGTTAAATTACTGAAAACAATTGCCGAAGCAAGAAGGATAGACGAAGAATCCGGCAGTGACTATTGGGCCCGGGCTATTGCAAAAGAAATGAAGAACAATTTCATAGCCTTTGAGTTCAACGACAACGACAAAGTACCGGTGGCACATACAAAAATCACCATGCACATGGTATTTGATGTGAAGATAGATCTAACCCAGAAGGCCCAACTTGTTAGGGGTGGACACAAAGTGCCTGAGATATCATGGGAGTATACTTACTCAAGCGTGCCCAGCAGGGATTTGGTCCAGATGTTCTTCCTAGTTGCTGCACTTAATGAACTTGAGGTCTTAAGTGCTGACATACAAAACACATACTTAACCGCACCAATAAAAGAAAAATACTACACGGTGGCTACATTGGAACAAGGGTTTGCACCGGAGTTATGTGGAAGGCCCTGCAAAATTGTGAGGGCCCTATATGGCTTACCAGTCACGGGGGCATCATTCCGATCTCATTTGTCCGAGCACTTAAGGGGACTTGGATATAAATCTTGCAAAGCGGATCCGGATGTAAATATGCGGCCGGCTATAAAGAAAGATGGCTTGGCGTATTATGAATACTGTGAGGCATATGTGGATGATATCCTTGTATGTGGAATGGATCCAAAGTTCCAAATGGACGCAATAGAAAGGCAATTCAAATTGAAGGATGGAACGGTTGAACCACCCACTTTCTATCTAGGAGCAGACATTGGCAACACATACGTTGATGGGACTGAGTATTGGTCCATGTCTTCGACTAAGTATACATCCAAGGCTGTTAAGTCTGTTGAAGAGAAACTGAGTAAAGGGCAATATGCCTTCAGAATACTCCTGAAATCTGCAAAATCACCATTGGTAACTGGATATAGGCCTGAAATCGACACCTCACCAGAACTTGGTCTGGAGATGCAAAACTATTACCAAGGTTTAATAGGTATAATCCGTTGGATATGCGAGCTCGGCAGGCTAGATATTGTCATGCCTGTCTCACTTATGTCCCGATACCTTGCACAGGCCCGAGAAGGGCATCTAAACCAATTGTTTCATCTTTTTGCATATTTAAAGAATTACAGCAAATCAAAGTTGGTGTTTGACTGCTCCATCCCAGAACTCAATGAGTCAATATTCCACAAATGTGACTGGGCTGAATTTTATCCGGAAGCAGGGGAACTAATTCCTCCAGATATGCCCAAGCCACGTTGAAAGGCTGTAACTACAACATGCTTCGTGGACGCCAACCATGCCGGTTGCAAGGCTACTACTAGGAGATCCCATATGGGAATCATCATCTTTGTTAACAGGGCACCAACCCTATGGTTCTCTAAGAGGCAAACAACTGTCAAAACATCTATGTTTGGTTCAGAAATCGTGGCACTCAAGATCGCAATGGAAATGGTAGAGGGCCTACGATATAAGCTCAGAATGATGGGCATACCTATGGAAGGACCGACCAACATGTATTGCGACAATGACTCTGTCATTAAGAATGTAACACACCCGGAAAGCCCTTGTAAGAAGAAGCACAACAGTTTTGCTTACCAAAAGGCACGGGAATGCATTGCAGGAAAGATTATCCGGATTGGCAAAGAACCTGGTGAAACTAATATTGCCGACCTACTCACTAAGCTTATGGGCGGAGTGAAGCTATTTTTCTTATGTAGGAGATGCATGTGGAGGTGCAAATAAGAAGACGGACCCTTAAGGTATCTTCTACAAGTACTTAATAATACAAGTACGAAGACACGGGGACTCTAGAAAAGCGCCGGTAGCAAAGGTACAGACGTACGGACATTCGGAGATATACACAAATGAGATAGCACACGTACAATTAACAGACAAATAAGTGAGTCGTCTCACTGAATCGCTAACAGTAGAGGTGCGCTAATAGTGCACCAATAGAGGTTTGATTCAAATAATCATCTTACATGAAAACACTCACAAATCTAAATACTAATACTTGAAATCACTGAATACTACTAGATCTTACCTAGTAGCTTAAACGCGTAAACGTGTTAGTGAAGTATTAGGCTCATGGGAGCAAAACTAAACTGTGGTACCGTACGTACCCGGTATTCAAACCCTCACCTCGATTCAAGAAAATCTGGAAACTGATGTCAGCAACAAATGCCATGCCAGCCGGCCTTCTACATTGAAGACTGGATGAAGAACATATCTTAATTCCTCTAGTATGTGCAATGTACTACCTTCATGGATTTCAAGTTCAATGCCTTTCAACTGTCTTAGCAAATAACACAAGCTCAACTCTTCGGAGTAGTTTACAGAGCTTGCTCACAATCTTAGTTTTAGTTCTACTTACAACCACCACATACGTACTTCCTACTAGTAGTTGTATCACTACCTTCACTTAGAGGCATACAACACTGTTTAAACAGTCGAATAATTGCTTCGGCCTACTACTACACTCGAGTAACTACTAACAAGCAACCAACTCCACCCACCAAGTGTTCAGTAATGACGGCCTACTCTGTTATCCCTTTTAAGAAGTTCTTCGACTTTAAACCAAAGAGTCACTTTTGATGATAGAGTTCAAACACACAACCACTTCCAATGGAGTTTCCGAGACTGTCAAGGTAAAAGTACTGTTCATTACTGCAGGAGCATCCCTTTTCCAAGTACTTTTTACCATAAATGAATTCACTCTTGCAAAGAAAAACCTTGCCTTAACCACAGGCCCCAAGCTATATGATAGATTTGCTGATCTCCTCAGAAATGTTGCCGATCTAAACTAGTGGAATGAATATGTAACAGCCAACATGGGAAATCAAACGTTGATAACTTTTCAACCACCATTGAGGCCTATACCAACCACAAGTTTGATAACAACATTGATGCATACCGGTGCCACAAAAGATTCATCACCAACATCAAGAAGACCACCAACATGACTGCTGTACACCAGTTTGTTTCTATGGCCACATTCCACAACCATGTGATCCTGCAGCTACTTCCAGGTCACCCACCGGAGAATGCAGCCATCAATGACAAAGACTGCAAGAACTTGATTTTTGAATCCATGCCCAACAAATGGAAGGAAACCTATCAAGAACACCACTCTCCCCACAAGGACACCCTTACGGAGATGATGACCAGACCGGAAAGATACCAGAGCAAAGAAAAGAGAAAAAGTAAGAAAAACAACCAAAATAATTCCTCCCAAAACAGGAATAACAACAACAACAACAACAACAACAATAATGTCAACAACAAGCGGGACAATGGCAACCACTGCAACGGAAACAACCGAAATCCCAACAACAACAACAACAACAACAACAACCAATCGAATGGCAACAACGGCCAAAACCGACAACGAGGCTCTAACAACAGCCAAGGCAGCAACAACAACAACAATTCCTCCACAAGAATAGCGGATGACTCACCATGCCCTGTTCACACAAGTACAAATCACACTTGGGGTCAATGCTACCATAATTATTATTTTCCTTCTGAATCCGATTTGTTGAGAGACTGATTCAAAGGCTTCTGAGGAACAGCAACGCTGCGTTAGTGTGTTAGTAGACGAACGATTGTACTCTACGCGTGATAAATGTGTTTGGATACTTTCGGCAACGGATAATCGGACTACAGGCGAAGCTAGGGAGACGCCAGATCTCTTCTTGCTGTGACTTATTCAGATTGCAGCGAGACAGACCTTAGTATGTAGATTACAAGTAGTTGGTAGCAACTAGTGTGAATTTTGGGATTTAAATCAGTTGAATGTTAAAAGTATGAGATAAAGTGAAATCTTGCTGAGATGCAAGATATCTCTTTTATTGAGATGAATACGTTGCAACTGCTGTTGCGTAGTGCTGGGATTACTCGCTGATTATTTCCGTACATGTATTAGTCGTTGACCATATATATCTGTATGCATGTATATGTATTGTGTGAGAATCACACGCCAACGGTTTTCTTCTCTTGTTCCGTTAGGAAGACTCCATGATATGTTTATCATTAAGGTCAGGAATTGCTCCCGTAGCTCGTGTGATATTTTATGAAATCAGAGTTTGCTCACCAAAGAACAATGGCAATATTGTAAAACAGGGATTGCTCACCGTTGATGCGTGATGGGAATCGATGCGCCGTGGGAATCGATATGCCGTGGGAATCGATTACTTAGATTGATACGGGACTCATTGATTCGTACGAATAGGGAATCTACCCTCTGGTAGCTTTGGTACTTCTGGTCACGAAAGGAGTTTAATACTCCCCATGTCTCCTTGTGAAGGGTCATCACGCTCTACATGATGCTTCCATCATCCTGAAGAAGGTCGCCGGTATTACCACAGAAGTGGAAGATGGGCCTGAGCAGTGGATACACAACGGAGTGACCCCAATGCTTGGTATGGATGTCTGCACAGTTATCCTTACCTGGGATGTGCATCATTAAAATGAAACCTCTCGCTATCATGCTTCGTACGTAGTGAAACGACAGAATATTATGACGCTTGTGCAACCTTGCGTAAGGGAAGGTTGACGTTTGGATCATCTTTTCGTTGTCACCCCAAGAGTATGAGACATCATGGACTCGTGTTCCTAGGTATCGGAATGAGTGGCGTAAATCGACGATCTGTTCGATGCAAGTCCTTCCTGCAACAAATTCGGCTCCAAAGGTGGCTGTCTCCGTAGTAGACTGCTTCTTCGAGAACCACATCATGGGAGTCTTGTTCGCGAAATGAAGAATACCGGTTACAGCCTTACCACTGAGAATATCATGCATGAGGTTGGCATCATAGAAATGTGTCAACACTACTGTCTTTCCTAGCGGTGCAGGAGCGTCGTCGGGTAGTTCTTCAGATTGTTCCCCATAGACGGTGTTGGACCAGTCGATGGTGTCGGGTTTAGTCAATATAAAATCGGGTGGTTCTACGCGGAATCTGATTTTAAAATGTCTGAACTTGGAGATATATCCATAGATACATTTTGCACGTTCGAGATGCCCATCTCGTGGCTGAGCTCTGAAACTTGAGAGCGTCATCACGGCTGTTTGTACATCGAAGCGGCCAATAGCGATGATCCATTGGAGGGAACCGATCATACTTTGGTATTTCTGTATACCGGTTTCTTCGAGAAAGGCTGAGGAGTCCAATTCGGGATGGTCGTTTTCCGCAATGGGTAATTGGAACCTAGTGCTAGGTTTGCATCCGAACATTTGTTCGTAAGACGCTTCCATCTTCTCGATGAACTTTATGGGATTCATGCATAGAACACCATGTTCGTCGCGCTCAAATCCACAACCTAAGTGAAAGTTCATAGGTCCGGATCCCTTCAGTTTGAAGTTATATGGTGACGATTGCAATATCTTCAAGAAGGAATTGGGATCTGCCATGCAGAGACATAGGTCATCGACATATGTGCATATAAGCTCATATACACGTTCACCATGCTTGTTCGTTCCGGGTTTGAGGAATATTTCCGGTTCTGCGCGTGATCTTTCGAAGCCGAGTTCGATGAGACAAGCCGCAAGTAAGTCTCCAAAGCACTTGCCTGAAGGCCTGAGACCGTATAAGGCCTTGTAAATGATCAACAGGTGACCTTCCAGCGATCCGAATTTGGGACCTGCCTTGATGCATACTTTCTCGCAGGTGACTGCTTCTAAGTAGGCGTTACCTATGTCGGTCCCCCATGCTTCTAAGTCGTTGAGTTCAGCTAGGAATAGACACATACGTAGGCCGCGGAGAGATACGACACCTGCGTAAACACTGTGGATAGGGGCCTCAGTGAGATTACCATTAGCAACGAGGCGAGCCTTGTGTCTACCGTCGTGCTTGACAGCGTATATCATGTGTACCTTGATCTGTTGGAATCCCGGGGGAATGGAGCTTGTCTTGTACACGCCTTTATCAATGAATGTATTGTACTCATTGAGTTGTGCCATTTCCAGAGTGGTGGCATCTTCTCATTTGGTGTTTCCGTTGGCTTGATCAAATCAGAGAGCTTCTTCGTGGTTACGAGGTACTTTGAATCCATATTGATACTGCGGAGTGGTACGGAAAGAACGTAGTTTGGCTTGATGCACGAGTCGATCAAGTTTCTTGGTTTGTCGCGCTAGGTTGGTGATTTGCTTGAGGCGTTTCCAACCCGGGAGGTCAAGCAAGTTGTTGTCTTTCCCATATTTTGCAACGGTGACTGGGTCATCAGCTGCAATGTTGGCCAGGGGTTCATATGTGCGTTCCATATTTTCCCATTCAATCCAAAGGTTATACTTGGAACCTTTGTATTGAGGATGCTTGTTATCCAGTGGGCCTTGGTGTCCTAGGATGCGGCGAAACGACCAGAGTTTGCCGTCTTCTTGTGTTGAATCACGATGTATGTAATTCATGACATCATTGTATGCAATGATATCATTGAGTTCGTCATCGGAGTGTTTGCACTTGAACTTGATGAAGTCGTTGTTGCGTTCAAGGCTGTCTTCAACACCGACGATGGTAAGACGTTTCCGGGTGCCATCTGGATTGGTTACAAGGAAGGATCGTCCTTGTAGATTGGCAATCGGGATCGTAGGAATGGTAATGGGTTTACCGTCATCATCAAATTGTGCGTTACCTTCTTCATCGGTAACAACTACCTGTGATGGGTCTACGGAAGGAGTAGCGGGATTGGTGTGTGGAGTTGTGACGTGACTAACATCAAAGTATGCTAATTCCGGTGGGTCAAAATCATCTTCAGTAAGGAGAACGCCATCGGATGTCTTGCTGAAGATGTGTGTCGTAGGAGGACCATCAAGACTCTCCCCATAGTTGTTAGGGAGTGGAGAAGGTGACCAGCTCAGACTGTCATCGACCTTCTTATAAAGAAAGCTCGGTAACGAGGGGTGGGCGGGTGGTTGAAGAATTGGTTGAGTGCCAGATGCGTGGGGCGCAGTATCTGGTTGTTTGTTGGGTACAGATGGGACGGTGTCATCGGCAGTGTCGGAATCAGTGGGTGAAACGCTAGGGGGAACTGAGTTGTTTGGTTTCGTAGACTCGTCAATGAGTTGATTCTGATTGGTATGCTCCCCATGTTTGAATGCTGGAGCTTCTCCAGTGGCGTATAATCGGGGCAAGGAATCCTTGGCTTTACGCCATTTGATGAAACCATCATCAGTAAATAGGCCCGCGCGTTTGTTACGGGACTTAGGCGTAAGAGCAGATCGGACACCGGACCGGTCAAGTAACTTGTTGGTAACGGGATCCCAGATTTGGAAGCAGAGTCCATTGCCAACATGTGCGGCGATGCCGACAAAATGACCTAGGCGTTCGGTAGACTGGGTACCGAAAGGAGAGTCATTGGTTTTGAAATACACAGGTTCAAACCAGAAGAAACTTGTGTATGCGCTGATGTCGCCAAGTGTACCGGTGGCAATGAAGATCGGCTGTTTATCGGATAGCGTAGGATCAGAAACAACATTGAGGAGACTCGCGACGTATGTCATACACAGTAGCCATAGGTGTGGTGGTGTGCCTGTACGATCCATGACGCGATTGACAATGCGCTTGAACGTTTGGTATCGTCGTTCGAATTGATTCTGGTGTTGGTGATACGGTTCACTTTGCCAGAGTCCAATCCATAACATTTTGAGGTAATCGATGACCTTCTTACTGGATTGATAGTTACCGTGGTCGCAAAGGAGGCGAATGGGCCTGCCCCATTTTCGAACAAAGTTCTGGAAGCAAGATAGGAAGTCGCCGGTGGTACGCATTTCTTCAACGTGTATAATATGTGATTTGCGGCCGAAGAAGATCTGAGCAATCTTGGAGCCACCATCAATTGCTGGGACATCTGAATAGACAGCATCGGACATAACATCGTCATTGAAGGGTCGAACGTTCATGGCCGGTTGAGGGGAATGAAAACGTTTGAAAATGTTTCCATCAGGACTAACCGCTAATGAACCATATTGGGTTGAGTTTTCAAACGTAGCCTTGATGCGATCGGTGGAAACCCAACAAAAGAAAGGTTTCAGGGACAAGTAGTCATGTTTGTTGGGGTATCTTTCGCGGGGCGTAACTGCAATACGTGTAGTGTCACTGGCAGTACAATCCGTCGGGAACGCGGTAACTGTCCCAGAGGCTGCGGGTAACGCACAGCATGCGAGACGTTCTTGATGAGCGTAGTCGGTGGAGGTAAGCCAAAAGGAGCGATCGTTGGCCCTATGATCATCAATAGGAAGGAAGGGAGATCGAGTGGAATGGCTGGAATACGAACTGAGGGATGTGACCGTGGAGGACCCGGGGGAAACAGAGATATCTAATCCTTCAAGACAATGTGGGTTCCCATATTCGTCGTAATCAGCATAAGGGAGTTGCTGTGGCTGGGGAGGATATTTCTGGAGAAATTGTTCATCCTTGGCATTGATCGTGGTATCGAGAACTGATGGGTCCCAGTGCTTATCGGATGTCATGATAACATGTGGGAGCGTGTCAAACTCAACAGTCGTATACTTTCGCATCGCAAGGTATGGTAAACCGTGTCGTTTGCTAAGAGGCAATGCATATCCATTGGAGGTGGTGATGACCTGTCTGCCGCCCGCTTTGATGGATGTGTCGTCGACAGTGGAAAAATATGCTTCCATCTGCCCGGAGGACAATATAGAAGGGTGTCGTCCTGTATAGGCACACTCGTTGAAAATGAGGATGACGGGGCCTCTGTTCGAGATGGAATATGCCCCGCATGTAGCAATGGGGATATTTTGTACCTGATGATTGTTAATGCCGGTGACATTAACGTATCGCGGTGGGATATCCTTGGAGATGAGACATGCATCATTGCCGATGATGCAACCATTTGCGCCGCGATTGACCATCGCAAAACCAGGGCTAGTGACCGTAGTTTTATGTATGCGGTATGTGTACGACGTTACTGGGCTGTCGTCAGGAAAGGTGAGATCTTCTTCAGGAGTATACCACTGGTGAAAATTGGCGGAATATGATGATGTTCCTACAGGTATTTGGGTGTCACCGTCCTTTTTGTACTGAATGTCAGGATTGTCAGAAAGGAATCGAGCGGGATGCGCGAGTGACACGGAAGACTTGGAGGTCGCTGGTCCTTGGTCGAAGAGGTCGTTGATTTGTATACACCTAGGGATGCATGGAAAACACCTCTACGATCATTTTCTACAGCAGGATGTAGGTCTGCTGCGGAATTGGCATGCTCATCGTTGGTCGAAGTATCGTCTTCTCGAAATGATACCGAATGTTCATGTTGGTATGCCTTCCGGGTAATGGGTTTGACACTGTTGGGGTCAGGTTGGTCCGTGTTAAGTAAGTCGTGTTGCAATGAGGCGACCACGATTTTCTTGCCTTCCGGGGAAAAACTAAGCCAACTCTTCATGTCCTGGCGTGACAAGGCCTTCCATATGTTTGTAGGTAACCTTGTGGTAGGGTCAGGGGTACGTCCAGCTTTAAATACAGCATAATCTTGATAGTCTCCTTCAAATTCGATAGGGAGAGCATAGTCATCATGGTGTTGGCTTTGTTCAGAAGAAAAATCATGAACATGTGCACGTACGGTCGACCGAGGAGCGGACATCGCGGACTGGGAATCAAGTCGAGTTGCTTCGAGTAGAAGCGTGATTTTAAGATCGTGGATAGCAGCTGCTTCGGCGACTGCATCCGTCACGGTGCTATTCGTCCCACCTGGATCCTTGACTTTGGCAAACTGTTCACTTAGCTGGAAGCTGGAATAGCATGCTTGACATAGTGCCGATTTTACGGTATGGTATTCAAGGGGCTTGTTGGGAGGACGAAGTTTATTGAGGTGATTTAATTCATCAAACCAATGTGTAATGAACTTCACTTTGGATTCCTTCCAATTGTTGAGATTCAACTTTAGCAACGCTTGTAGCTGAGTCGAGTTGTCATATACCTTGGCTTTTGATTTGCTGTGAAGGTTTACGAAATCGAAGTATGCCTTGCGTCCATCACGAGTGGTAGAATGACTGTGTACACACGATGCAGAAAGGTCACTTTTGAAGACTTCCAACATTAGTACCCAGAAGAAGGCACATTGTTTGACGTAGAGATCACGGGTGTAACCCACAAGCGTAGCTGGAGGCCAAGTTTCATCAAGGAATGTCTCGGTGTCGATGTCGTATGCCTCGAGTTTAGCCTTGAAACCAACGAGCCAGTGTTCGAATCTTGAGTCATTTGTGAGGGGTGTAAAGGACTTTTCATCTCATGCTTTTCGGCACCAAGATTCGTACTTTACCTGCTGAGGGGACTTTTTGCTACTTCCCGCCGGAGGAGGTGGGGGGTTCAGAGCGGATTCATTACGCTTGCGTTGGGCACGCTCTTTGCGGAAAGTCTCGAATTCCTTGTATGTATATGATTTCACATCCTTCCACGTTCTCAAGTCTTCTGCTAGAGCGCCATCGCCTTCTTGTAGATCGATAGCGTAATCCGCAAGTACTTCTACGTTCCTTTGAACGGATCGAGGGATATGCGTTGGTAGCCCTCCTTCAGTATAGGTAAGCTCGCGTGCAAAATCCGGTTCGATGAGCGCGCCGAGGAATGCATTCCACTTGCACAATCCGCCTTCCTTGAGGGCTAAACACAGTTTACTATTGTCTTCACTTGTTACGTTGAGTAGGGATACGAGTATCTTCTTCATAGCAGTATCGAAACTGGGGAAGTGATTGACAGCAGCGACTTCTGCGTCATCCTTTTCTTCGCCGCCGGGCATCGTCGGTATGTTCGGCATCTGTAACGGTTCCGATCCTCCGAGAGAATTGCGCGGTGACTGGGAATGAGAACTACTTCGTGTACGCATATGCCAGCGTAGAGAGCGAATTCAGGTCCGTTCTTGTCCCTCTTTGTGTGCAAGCCTTCTTAGAGCTTGCGACTGTTAATCTATTATTTTCCTTCTGAATCCGATTCGTTGAGAGACTGATTCAAAGGCTTCTGAGGAACAGCAACGCTGCGTTAGTGTGTTAGTAGACGAACGATTGTACTCTACGCGTGATAAATGTGTTTGGATACTTTCGGCAACGGATAATCGGACTACAGGCGAAGCTAGGGAGACGCCAGATCTCTTCTTGCTGTGACTTATTCAGATTGCAGCGAGACAGACCTTAGTATGTAGATTACAAGTAGTTGGTAGCAACTAGTGTGAATTTTGGGATTTAAATCAGTTGAATGTTAAAAGTATAAGATAAAGTGAAATCTTGCTGAGATGCAAGATATCTCTTTTATTGAGATGAATACGTTGCAACTGCTGTTGCGTAGTGCTGGGATTACTCGCTGATTATTTCCGTACATGTATTAGTCGTTGACCATATATATCTGTATGCATGTATATGTATTGTGTGAGAATCACACGCCAACGGTTTTCTTCTCTTGTTCCGTTAGGAAGACTCCATGATATGTTTATCATTAAGGTCAGGAATTGCTCCCGTAGCTCGTGTGATATTTTATGAAATCAGAGTTTGCTCACCAAAGAACAATGGCAATATTGTAAAACAGGGATTGCTCACCGTTGATGCGTGATGGGAATCAATGCGCCATGGGAATCGATATGCCATGGGAATCGATTACTTAGATTGATACGGGACTCATTGATTCGTACAAATAGGGAATCTACCCTCTGGTAGCTTTGGTACTTCTGGTCACGAAAGGAATTTAATGCCAAGAATTTTAACGGACCCAACAGAAACAATGACAACAACAATGCACATGTGAATGATCGTAATTCCAGCAATAGCAACAACAGCAATTGATCAAGCAATTCGTCTTCCTATGGCAACAGCCCACACGAGCCCAAGCGACACATGTGTGTCTTCAACAAACCAGAAGAAACACTTCCATCAACACCTTGGCCAGATCTCCTCCATGTAGGCATGGAGGTTGATGCCGAATATTATAATTCAGATCTTCAGAGATTCCCTATCAATGAAGCAAAAACCTCTGAATCCGACAACAACAAGGACAATGTTGCTCCTAGCAATGACAAGGACGCCAATCTTGCTCCAACCACAGTCAGTGTCTGCAACTCCATCAATGGCATATCCGGAAAGTACTATCTAAATACCCTCTTTGATTCCAGATCTACAGACAGCCTCATTGTTGCAGCGGCAATCCCTGCTGAAGCCAAGAAGCACTCGCTTGCCGAACCAATTCAAATGCAAACAACCAATGGCAGGGCCACTTGTAATCACTATGTGATCTTGGAGAATACCATGTTCCCAGAGCTATTCTACTCCATGAGAGTATTGAAGATCACGTGCTTTGCTGTCACCCAGAATATCAGCTACCACCTCTTCATTGGTCAATTAACCACAAGAGACCTTGGAATGAAGATGGACTTCAAAGCTTGCACCATAGAATGGTATGAAAAGACCATGCACTTCCACCCTTGGAACTATTTTGATGACAAGGCCCTACTCCACAAGGTTATGTCCGCAGAGCCTCACTCTGTCGCTGAAAGCTATTCCAACCAAGCTTTTCAACAAGCATATGCCGTGTCGATGGCACCTCCAAGTATGAGAAGACCAACAACCTGTACAAGCTAGTATCGGAACAGGAACATCTCTCCGACAATGAGAAATCTTGCTTGCTAAAGATCCTTCTTGAAAATGAAGAACTTTTTGAAGGCTTGAACGATAAGCACTTGGGAATTTTCCCTAATCAAGAGTTCCACATTGAGCTCCAGCAAGATGCAACACCATATCACATCAAACAACCATATCCAATTCCACTCCACCAAAAGGAAGCTGTGAAGAAGGGAATCGACCAACAAGTTAAACTTGGCATTCTTGAAAGATGCTATGCAGCCGAATGGGGAATGCCAACCTTTGTAGTTCCAAAGCTAGATGGCTCCTGTCGACTCATCAGTGACTTCCAAGAGCTCAACAAAGTTACCAAAAAACTCCACTACCCACTTCCAACGATCCAAGATATCTTCCACAGAAGAAGAAGGCTCAAATATGTGATCCTTATTGATGTCAACATGCAGTTCCACACCTTCAAACTTGACAAAGCCTCCACAGCATGGAATTGTGTCCTTGTCACAACCTTTGGAAAATTCCAGCTTCTCCGATTGCCAATGGACTTCCTCAACTCTCCCAGTTGGGCCCAAGGTTGCATGGAACAGATGCTTCTCCACTTGAAAGACATTGAAGTGTACATTGATGATATTGGAATCTTCTAAGACACCCTTGAAGCTTGCTGCAAATCTGTCTCTTCTGTTCTTTCCTTGCTCAAGGTCCACAACTTTGCAGTCAAACCCTCCAAGTGCCAGCAGTGGTTCCAATCACAAGCACCATGGTTTGGCCACATCATTTCCAGAGATGGAATCAGACCAAACCCAAGCAAGATAAATCCAATATTGAAACTGGTTTATCCCTCAACAACAACCCAACTTTGGTCCTTTGTTGGCATGATTGACTTCTTGTTCTATTTAAACATCTACCCAAAACAAGCAGAAGTCCTTGCTCCTCTCACAGACCTCTCCGGCAGGTCCAAAGGAAAGCTCACCACAACTCCAGAGCTTATCGATGCCTTCAACAAAGCCAAGGCTCTCATTGCAAAGGACATATTGCTTTCCTTCCCTGATCTGAGCAAGCCCTTCCATGACTATACTGACGCGTCCAAATATCAGCTTGGAGCTGTTGTTATCCAAGAAGGAAGAATTATCCTCTGCTTCTCCCAAAACCTCAACGCTGCTCAACGGAAATATCCAACAATTGACAAAGAGATGCTTTGCATTGTTGAAGTTTTCAAGGAATTCATACCAATCCTTTGGGGTGCAGAAAGCATAGTATGGACCAACCACATCAACTTGACTTGCCAAAACCGCACGAGTCACCAAATCGTGACTTGGCAAATGCTCCTTGAAGAATTCTCTCCAGTATTCAAGCATATCAAAGGCAAAGATAATATAATTGCTAATGCTCTCTTAAGGCTCCCTATCCAGCAACCCCGGGAGGAAAAGAAGGAATCTCCGACTCCAACTGATTTGGAAATTGATTCAATGGTCAAAACCAATCCAACGGACACCCTTCTCTTTCAGATTTATTTCTCAACTACCCAGCAGATATCCCGGCGTATCCCTTAGCTTTTACTCAGCTTTCAGAAGACCAAGGCGACAATGTAGCCATCTCAACCAATCTAAGGTACACCACAGAGAGCTTCAATGGTACCAACTTGCAAAATGTTGAATCCAATGATCAACAGAAGATTGTACTCCCTCCAAACTGAGTACACGCCACAATCAAATATTATCACCACCATGTGCTTAGCCATGATGCCGGCACTGAAAGATTGTATTGTACCATTAACCAATTTGTATACCGTGTAGGTATGCCCTGAACTTGAAGGACCAAATCAATTCCTTCTGTCGTTCCTGCGATGCTTGTCAAAGGTACAAGAACACCCACCAAAGCCACGACCAACTTCCAACCAAAGAACACCAATACGTTCCCTGGGACACCATTGCGATTCTTGATGGAATCACCCCTTTGGAAGATCAAGATCTCTGGCCATGGAACAATCAGTTTCAATAGATTCACCATCATGGATATGTGCACCAATCTCCTTGAAATAATCAGAGCGCCACAAGTGAACCCAACCGGCCTTATGGGAGTCCATGCCTTCGACAATGGCTGGCTGTTCAGATATCTAAAGCCAGTCAATTGCATCATCAACCTAGGAACCAACTTCTTGAGCAATGACTTCCAACTTCACCTCGCCAATCTTGGAATCAAAGCCAAGGTTTGCTCTGTTTGAAACCCACAGTCGAGCGCTGCCCTTGAAAGAGTACTACATGACACCATCAAGTCTACAATGAGAACCGAGCTCAACACCAATCCACCACAGACCCTTCAGGAAGCCACCAACATCATTGATAGTGTCTTTGCGTCTCCTCAGTTTGCTGTTAGATCAACCATCAACAAGACCTTTGGAATGATACCTGGCGCCCTTGTGTTCCACCGCAATATGTTCCTTCCAATCTCTGTAATTAGTACAGACTTGGTCATTGTCAGAAACAAACACCAAGCTCAGATGGATAGAATGCTATGAAGGAGAACAGCCACTGCAAGCTGCATGATTATTGTGTTAGAGATAGAATTATGATGAAAAATGAAAAGCAAATTCCTGGAGCTTTAGAAGCAAGAAGCAATGGGCCTTACACTATCACCCAAATTCATACAAATGAGACTGTTTCCTTTCTCTTAGAAAAATATGTTGTCCAACGGATGAACGTTTGGAACCTCAAACCATATCACATCAATGAAAAAAATCTATCTATGGAATACTGGTTGCGCGCAAGTACCAAAGATTCTGTGCAACCAAGTGAAGCTTTCATGGGAAGAAAAAGAGTGTGGTATTCAAACTCTCACAATTGAATTCCCACCATTCAAGAAAATCTGGAAGCTGATGTCAGCAACAAATGCCACGCCAGCCGGCCTTCTACATTGAAGACTGGATGAAGAACGTATCTTAATTCCTCTATGTGCAATGTACATTGGATTTCAAGCTCAACGACTTTCAACTGTCTTAGCAAATAACACAAGCTCAACTCTTTGGAGTAGTTTACAGAGCTTGCTCACAATCTTAGTTTTAGTTCTACTTACAACCACCACATTTGTACTTCCTACTAGTAGTTGTATCACTACCTTCACTTAGAGGCATACGACACGAGCCTCCCTGGGGCGACGGAGAAAACGTCTGACCCAGCACCCAGCCCCACTCCGCATTATTGCTTACAAGTACAAATACCGTATAGTAGGTTTAGAGGGTAATGCCATTCACGTTTAAAAGACTGGTTATGTCTGAGCTTACTAGTTTTTTACGTGTTATTTCACTCACAAGGCTAAAAGTTGCCATATAAGCACCTATCCCCGCTATTGTATCTCATTAACTAAGGATCAGTAAAAGTTGGTAGCACAGGCAAATGAATCACCACATTAAGGGCTCTTCTTGTTCATCGATGTATTTGTAGCTTATTGAGTGATTCCCGGCAGTTCTAACCTTATAAAAGACCAAAGTAATAAAAATATATTCACGAGTGAATAGGCAGATGAATAGATTTCTTGGTGCACCCAACGAATGAATATTTTTATTAACTGACAAATTTGGAACTTGGAATCTCTAAATAAGGAACAGTAACTGTCTGTTTAATCACTACCCGCGCCACCTACCCACCTATTTTGGTCGGCAATAGTACTGTTAAGTATTCAAGGATGGCCAGCAGTTGAAAATTTCAGAATTTTTCATGTACCGTACGATTTGCTGCTGATATTTGCTTGCTGATTCACTATCCTCGCTAAAACACTTAAGTTGCTCTCCAGCAAGCGAAGAAACCCCCTTTCGCGAAACACTCTTTTTTGAAACATTCTTTTGCGAAGCACTCTTTCTTTTTTAGTCGACAATCACCATGGCCCTGGAGTTAGCACTGCTTGGAGACTACTATGATAACTACTACTTAACCCCTGATTACAATAACCCACTGCTTGGGGAGGAAGATAAGAAAAGAAGGGATTGTAGAACTCCTAGGATTGCAATTAGGTGAGGATACAGTCAATCTGCTTTCATGTATCTCTATCAATCCGGCAATGATCAAGCCCTTCTCAATTGCTGTGGAGTCGACAATGTAGTATTCAGGGAGCTCCTAGATTTGTTCAAGCCTTTCTACAGTCAATACGCGTATGATGAAAAGACTGGATTGATTCAGAAGTTTAAGCATAATTATAGTCGGTGACAAGAGTTCGATGCAACCGGATGTCTTGCTCTTATCTTATTCTGGTTCCAAACCAGAGGATCAGCAGCAAGAGCAGTTGCTATAGCATTTGGAATTACAGTTTCTCCTATGTACAGAAGGCTGAAATTTGATGGAAGCTTGTTCTTTCTGCATTACAAGACCATCCTGCTGCAAAAGTTTGCTTGCCAAATGAAGAAGAGACTCAACAATATGTCAATGCTATTGCTGCTAAGTATCCAGCGCTTGGTCCACACAGAGTGTGGGCTGCTTGCACCGGGCTTAAACTGCATATCCAGCAGTCTGGTGACTGGACCAAACAGAACCAATACTACAATGGTTGGACTTGTGCCACATACGTCAATAGTGTATTTCTTTTCTGCCTGGATGGTAGGATCCGGGCTTGTGTCTTGAATGCTCCTGGGTCTTGGCATGATAGTACTCAAGCAGACTATGGGCTCTATGAGAAGATGGAGCTTATGTACGAGCTGTATAAGGCAAAGGTTGTTGTCGATTTGGCGTTTAAGATATCTACAAGCAACTACTATCTTCTTAGAAGTAGTCAATAGGACCCTATGACAGCTCCTGTAGTAGAAATACCCAAGCGTACGCCTATCGAAGAGGCCATGGCAATGAAACAATGCGCCGTTTGCAACACTATTACAGTGAACAGACAAGCAACTAGTGTTAGACAGATGTCTGAATGGGGCATGAAACAGATCCAAGGTGAGTTCCCTCGACTCAAAGATAACATGTTGCTGGAAGAAACGGTAGACAGGAGGATCATTTTGAAGCTGCCATGTTGTTGTACAACTTCCAGACAGCTAAAGTTGGAATCAACACCATATTCAAGTGACAGCTTCGAGATACGCATTGCCAATGTCAGTTCCCCATGCTTCTAAGCTATTCAGCTCAGCAAGGAACAAGCACATTCACAGGCCTCTACGAGAAACAACTCCAGCATATACGCTGTGAACTGGAGCTTCAGTGAGGTTGCCATTTGCAACTAGTCGTGCCTTGTGTCTGCCATCATGTTTGACAGCATAAATCATGTGGACTTTGATTTGTTGGAAACCAGATGGTATATTGCCGGCCTTGTAGATACCTTTGTCAACAAAGGTGTCATACTCTTGAAGCTGTGTCATTTCAAGGGCTATGGCATCCTGCCACTTGGTGTTACCATTAGCTGTGTCAAACTGGATGGCTTCTTCATGATTGTGAGGTACCTTGAATCCATACTGATATTGATGAGCAGTACAAAATGACCAAAGCTTGGCTTGATGGATGAGTCTATCTAGCTTCTTGGTTCGTCTGGCAAGGGAAACAATGCGCTTGAGATGTTTCCAACCAGGTTTATCAAGCATGTCATTATCCTTGGCATATTTGGCAACAATAACAGGATCATCCGCGGCAACATTGGATAATGGCTCATATGTGCGCTCCATATTTTCCCATTCAATCCAGAGGTTATACTTGGAGCCTTTGTATTGAGGATGCTTGTTGTCAAGTGGGCCTTGGTGGCCAAGAATTCTGCAAAATGACCAGAGTCTTCCATCTTCTTGACTGGAGTCCCGATGGATGTAATTCATGACATCATTGTATGCAATGATATCTTCCAGTTCATCATCTGTATGCTTGCATTTGAACTTGCTGAAGTCCTTGTTTTTCTCAAGACTGTCTTCAACGTCAACAATGGTCAGTCTTTTCTGGGTGCCATCATGGAGGGCCATTAAAAAGGAGCGGCCTTGCAAGTTGTCAACAGGGATGGCAGGGATGGTGATGGGCTTGCCAGTATCATCAAATTGGGCATTGCCTTCTTCACCAGTAACAACTACCTCAGATGGACCAACAGATGGAGTATCAGGATTGATTGGTGGAGGCTGGGCTTCACTAACATCAAAATACGCTAGCTTGGGAGGACCAAAATCATCTTCAGTGAGAGGAATGCCGGCAGGGGTTTTGCTGAAGATGTGGTAGGTTGGAGGGCCATCCAGAATCTCCCCATAGTTGGCAGGGATTGGAGAAGGTGCATAGCTTGGACTATTAGGAACCTTGGAATAAAGAAAACTAGGCAAGGAGGGCGTGGGAAGAACGCGAGGGATAACACCGGTGGGGTGAGATCCAGTGCCAATATCAGGCTGGGCAGCTGGATGGTGAGAGGGGCGATCACCAAAAGAGCTTGGAATGGTGGCAGCATCCTTGGCTTTTCTCCATGCAATGAAACTATCATCAGTGAACAGGCCGGCACGCTTACTGCGATGGACTGGGTGCAGGGCTGTGCAAACACCAGAACGGTCAAGAAGTTTATTGGTAATGGGATCCCAAATTTTGAAGCAGAGGCCATTGCCCATTCAGTGGTCTGTGAGCCAAACGGTGTGTCGGGAGTCTTGAAGTATACAGGTTCAAACCAGAAAAGCTGATAAACACTGATATCACCTAAAACGCCAGTAGCAACAAAGATGGGCTGCTTGTCTGATAGAGTAGGATCAGATAAATGATTAAGTAGACTTGCAATGTATGCCATGCAGAGGAGCCATAGGTGTGTAGGAGTACCGGTGGGATCCATGATGCGATTGACAGCGCGTTTGAAGATTTGGTATCTGCGTTCAAATAGGTTTTGGTGATGATGATAGGGTTCACTTTGCCATAGACCAATCCAAAGCATTTTGAGATAGTCAAGTACACTCTTACTGGACTGATAGGAACCATGATCACAAAGCAGCTGAAGGGGTCTACCCCATTTGCAAACAAAGTTTTGGAAACATGAGAGGAAGTCAGCAGTGGTTCTCATTTCCTCAACATGAATGATGTGTGACTTCCGTCCGAAGAAAATCTGAGCAAGTTTAGAGCCACCATTGATTGCTGGGGTGTCAGAGTAGATAACATTACAGAGGATACCATCGTGGAACGGTTGTACATTCATGGCTGGCAAAGGAGATTGAAATCATTTGAATATGTTGCCATCCGGACTGACAGCCAAGGAACCATACTGAGTGGAATTAGCAAATGTGGCCTTGATACAATCCATAGATATCTAGGCAAAGAATGGCTTCAAGGAAAGATAATCCATGTCAGTCGGGGATTGAACGTGTGGCATAGCAGAGAGAAGGTCGGATGGAGAGCTGACAGAGCATCTGGCCAGTATTTCTTGGTGAATGAAATCGGTGGGGCTGAGCCAGAAGGAGGTGTCCAGGGTATCTAAAGATTGAAGGACGGGAATAGGTGAGCTGTGAGAAGCAAGGGAGGTAACATGTGATGCGGGCTCCGGTGCATTGCCGCGATGCTCACCAAACTCATTGTAGTCAGGATATGGAAGCTGATGTGGTGTAGGCTGATATTTCTGAAGGAAAATATCATCCTGCGGGGTAAACGCGCCATCCAGTATGGATGGATCCCAATGCTTGTCACTGGCCATGCTGACATGAGGAAGCTGAGCATTTTCCTCACTGGTATATTTTTTCATGACCAAATACGGCAGGCCGTGACGTATACTGAGTGGAAATACATGGCCATCTGTAGTAGTAATGACTTGTGTACCCCCAGTCTTGATAGATGTATCGTTGACCTTGGAAAAGTACGGTAGGCTTCCATCTGGCCAGAGGATAAAATGAATGGGAACTGTCCGGTGTAGGCATATTCATGAAAGATGACAATAACAGGACCTCGATTGGAAACAGAATAGGCACCACATGTTGCAATTGGAATATTCTGGATTTGATGATTGTTGATGCCAGTGACATTCAACATATTGCAGTGGAATATCCTTGGAGATTAAACATGCATCATTGCCTATGATACATCCATTGGCACCACGGTCAACCATTGCATAACCTGGTGTGGATACATTGGTTTTGTTGGAGTGATATACCGTGGTAGGGGTCTCATCAGAAGTATGAGGCGCGGCCTCAGGCACTGACCAATGGTGAAATTTTGCAGATAAGAAAGAGCTTCCAACAGGTACATAAGTGTTGCCATCCTTCTTATATAAGACATCGGGGTTGTCTGCGAGGAATCTGGCAGGATGGGCTGGTGAGACAGAGGACTTGAGAGGCCGGTTGTCTGACTGGGAGACTGCCTTGTAGACTCCTAGGGTGGCATGGAAAGCATCCCGAAGATTGGACTCAGCATCTGGAGGAAGAGCAGGGGTGATAGTGTCCTGATTGGGAGCTATAGAGTGTTCGTAAGCGCGGCGACTGATGGGTTTGGAGCTGTTAGGGTCAGGGTCCCGTTCTGTCAATAGATCAGGACGTAGACACCCAACCAGCTTTTTCTTGTCTTCTGCTGGAAGGTTCATCCATGCTTTCATGCCAATCTTGGACAGTGTTTGCCACACGGGTGCAGGCAGCCTGGTGCTAGGGTCTGGGGTGTGTCCAGCACGGTAGGCGGCATAGTCCTGGAAATCCCCATGGAAGTCAATTGGAAGTGAATAGTAGCTGGTATCATCGGTGACCATAGAGAAAAACTGTGCAGTGGATTTGAAGTCATGTATATTGGCCTTGACGGTGAGATGGCCACTAGGCTGTGACAATGTGGCTTGGGAGTCTAGCCTTGCAGCTTCCAATAGCAGAGTGGTTTTGAGTTCACTGGTTGCATTGGCTTTGTTTTGACGAAAGGCTTGAAGATCATGAGCTTCCATTGGATCAGCAACTTTGGCAAACTGCTCGTTCAGCTGGTAGTTACTCCTGCATGCCTTGCATAGATGGGTTTGGATACTGTCATACTCAAGTGGCCGATAGGGAGGTCGTAACTTGTTCAGGTGTTACATTTAGAGAACCATGTGGTGATGAATTTTACTTTGGAGTCCTTCCAGCCAAGTAAGTCCATACTCAGTAGGTCCTACATGGCAATGGAAGTGTCATACACCTTGGACTTGGATTGATTGTGCAACTTTACAAAGTCAAAGTACGCTTGCCGTCCGTCGCCGGAGCTAGTATGACTTAACACACAGGATGAAGATAGGTCACTTTGAAATACATGTAAGAGCAGTGTTCAGAAGAATGCACACTGCTTGGTGTGTAGCGCGGCTTCGTATCCAATGGGGTGCTGGGGTGACCAGTTTGGGTCAAGGAATATAGTGGTGTCAATGTCATTTGAGTCAAGCTTAGCTTTGAACTTTACAAGCCAGTGCTCAAATCTGGCATCGTTGTTCAGCACTGGGAATATGGTTTTGTCCCGAGTTTTCCTCGTCCAAGATTCATACCAAAGTTGATCAGTTGACTAGGAGGTGGTCAGAGTGCTGGTCCAGTTAACAGTGGAGTCCTTGACAGATGCAAGTGCAGAGCGGGAGTACGTCCAGAAAGCTTGCCTGGTATACAGGCTATGATCTGTTGGGTCCTTTCCCTGTCCCTCCAGGTGGTCCCCATAAGTGAGAAATAGGTGAAGTTCCTGATGCACATATCTGGGCAGCTTCTTGTGTTCACCTCTGCCAAGATATGTGAGATCCTCAAAATCACATATTAGTGAGAATCTACCCCATGTTTGGATGGTGCTATTCTTGAGCAAGTCACACAATATGCTATCAGATTCCTTGGGTGCGTCAAGTAGCTCCTGCAATACAGTGGCTAGTGATAGGTCAAAGGTGGGGAAGAGATCCTCCCTTCGTTCGATGGGTGGAGGAGCGTCCTCTCTCCGTTTGATTGGTGGCAGGGCTGAAGGAATGGCCATCGTAGCATCTTCTTGTTGTGGGAAAATTGTCCTTCTTGCTGTGCTTTGCCGATCGAGCGTTGTGAATCTTACTGCCGGTGTGGAGGTAGGATCACGTGCTGAGGTAGGAACAAGGGATGAACGAATCTGACTCCGAGTTCTCCTGACAACGGGGATATTAGGTGGTTCCTCGTTAGGCATACACTCGTGTGGTGTGATGTGATTGGATCAGAGGGCTATGGCCGGTCGTTGGCAACAGAGAGATATTGATCGTTGCCGCTCAATAGTCTTCTGTTGGGTCAGTCGCGAAAATCCAGGGAACTTGACGTCCTTGGATGTGGATATTGCTATTGGCTTGTCAAATGCAGCAGGCTTCTAGTAACAACGAGGGCTTATCTGTTAGGATCTTCCCTGGTTGTAATCGGATCAGAGAACTATCGATCGTCAACCGGGTCGTTTGTTCGATGATTTCTGTAGGATTGTTTTGTCTTGTTCTTCTACTATTGTCTTCCTTATGCAAGCTTCAACAAGCTTGCGGCTGTTCATCTGTTAATTTCCTTCCAAAAGCAGTCATTGAGCTGAGCCGGTTGGTCCAAAGGCTAGGAAGGTTGACAGTAGGAGTAATTGTAATCGTGGATCGGTTGAGGTGCCAACGATCCGTTCTAATATTTCTTTGATTCCACTACGATCAAGAGGGGGCTCGATTGGATCTATTCTAGCTACCCAGGGCACAGCCAGTTAGATCCTAGGCTTGTAGCTACACAATAGGTCCCACTAAGGGAGCCAAAGCAAGGTTTAATGTTGAATAATCAAATAATCTAAAAGTATTATAAGATGGAGAGCGTTATCCTGCTGGAGCTCTGTTCACAAGAATGAGCCACTCCACTACACCAGACACGAAAGGAATTTAATATTTGTTTCAGGCATCAAATTCAGTTCCAGGCCACCAAATCAGAAACAGATGCTAGTGGGGTAGGAAGATGTACTGTGTGACAAAATATTTTGAATTTGATATTAATTTCAAAAATTGGGTGAAATTACAAAGGGGGACCGGTGGAGTCTAGCCCCAATATGTGCGTGATTCCCCAACAACCCCAAATCTTGTTTGTGTGACGCAAGTATATGTTGGATATCACCAGTCTCATCCCCAGGGGTTCACTTGAGATGGCACTGCTGTTCCAATGCACCTCAGTGGTTCCCATCACTGTCGTGGCGTAGCTTGTCTCCACTTACGGTCATTTTTGTTTGTGGATGGACCTTTTACTAGAGTCTGACAGTTATTACCATGCAGCAGGGATAAGTCACCTGCTTCTGTTGGAGGAGGACTTTGGTCTTTGTGATCCAAAATAGCAAACCCATCCCCTCTACCTTGTTGGGTGGGAGCCCTTGGAACAGTGAGCCAAATTTGTCTTAGCAGGATTGTAGCCATAGGCTTTCCACTTCTTGTATTGGAAGCTTGACAAAGTTGCGGTATGCATCCCACTTATTGAGGTGGTGTTCATCCCAGATGGATGCCCCACACACTAAGTGGTACGAAGGGTTATATCTCTTAGTTATTAACCATACCAAGGAACATCTTTTGCTGTTTTGTATTCTTGGGTGCCTTGAGACGCTGGCTGTATCCCCTCCAGCTTCTTTGGCTGGGGTTGCACGTCACCTGGCTGTGGTTGATAGGAAACCTATGTATTTCACTTTGTTCTGGATGTAGAAAGATTTTTGAATTCTGGCTCTGAAAGCACTCTTATCCAGTCTTTCAAGGACAGTATTGATCTTGGCAAGGTGATCCTCGTCAATTTCACCCTCCTATTCAATGACCAAGATATCATCAATGTAGACAAGGACATTGTCTAAATTGCCCAGCAAATTCATCCTTCATTACAGATTGGAATATGTCTGGCGCACATGCTACATTTTTGCAGTCTCTGGATAGTTTCCCCAATTGGAGTTATGGAAAGGTTTCCTTTGAATTGTACTTTAGCAGTCGTTACAAAAATCCGTAAGTACCGGTAACCTTATTTCTCCCGTCTTCTTTCGTTGACAAAATGCAGGGGAGCAGGCCCAGTGAGAATCGTCAAGTACCACCGCGTAATAGCGCTGCCGGGCCGGTTTGATCCTAAGTTCTTGGAGTTCAATGGTCATCAAGTTGATGTTCAGGCGGTCTAATCCAGCACCAGAACAGTATTGATTACTTTTTCAACATGGCTTCAGTGCTTCCTTTGTGGCATCAGAGATATCCAGGTCCATGGCCATGTCATCAATGTCCGCCTTGGAATAATCGCGATCTACGATTTTTGCCGTCACAATACACACGCAATAATAGGGTATGTTTGTGGACATGGTGGAAGCGCAGATCGATATTCGCGACTGATCCAAGAGGGAGCACAGTGGACGCCGAAGATGCCGTCATTTTCTCCGTTTGTATACTTACGTTTGTGTACTTTGGACACTGTACGTCATTATTTCTCGATAACCCCAGAGTCACCAGCCTCCAAATTGCTTCCCCTTGAAGGTCTTGGTGTGCAGATCACTCGGCAAGGGCTGGCCGTGATGGCATTAGCCTTCCTTGCTTCGAGGGTGGCGGGGACAGGTCAAGTGCGGTGTTTTGTTCCCTCCACGATAATCACTTGCTTGTGTCTCGAGGACTCTGCGAACAAAAGCAAGAATTACTCGTACCGCAAGGTTTTCTTTGAATTTAAAAATACTTCTGCATTTTCTATGCACGTTGGCGCTTCGCAGACACAAAGCATGTCCTGTCAATGTTGTTACTGTATTCAAACCTCACCTATCACGAGGTTACAATGGAATCGAAATTCACCACCATAGAGGCACGCGGATGTTCTCTGAAGCGTGGAATGGTACGCCTTGCTCCTTCAGCTCACCTATCACAAACGCTTCAGCTGGTAATGCTACTGACCTACTCAACCACCATTATTTTCACTATGCAATCTTACTATCATTGTGCCACCTTTTGAAGGGTGGCTAATAGCATGAAATGAATACGAGGCACTTTCAATAATGCAACAATCAAAATTACTTCACACAACATGTTATTTTTTTGTTCGTGCTTTCAATTCACGTGACCAGTCTGTTGCCCGCGCATTATTTTTTTCCGTCATCTCATTCGCTACCTTACTTGTCTCACACGTGGGGACATTGCTTATTTTTTCAACACTCTAAAGGGATATGTCTATACGTGTTCGTGTTGGTAGCAGTGTTGTCCTTTCGAAGGATCCCGATGCGTCTAGCCGGGTTATGGGACGTTTTTTTTTAATTCTGCTTTGACAGAAGGAAAATTCAGATTTCTCAAGTTTGTTCCATCAATGGCTGTGAGGATATCGCCTTCCCTGATCTGCCCTCTTAGTTGCGAATCGGGATTGATGCGTTTAATCTCCCAGCCCTCTTTTCCTTTCGCGACTTGGATGAGACCTAACGAGCCAGTTTTTGCCACGATCGCCGACCGGACGATAGAAATCCTCGCATGGTGATATGCTATTGCCTTCGATTCGTTAGGAATCATCCTGTTCACAGGTTGCCCATAGATATCTTGTATAATATCCCCGGGGAAAATCTCCCCATTAGAGAAGTTGGAATGTTCTCCGACACTGCTGACAAAAATCCGTGAGAAAGCTTTTCGCCAGTGATATTTACATAGTTGGCAAAAATAATCATCTTCTTGGAACACACACCCACATTCACAGTCAAGTCGTAAACATCGTTGGACACACCTTTGGACCTGACAATTTGATTTGTCCTGTCCTTGTGGCCATGTGGTGTGGATGAGGGCATCTCTTTCTTGATACGCTTCAATTTTGCGAAATCCGAACGATGCTCCTGGGTCATTGAAGGACAACCGATATTTTCCATTGATTCCTCTCCCCCGTCCGAATCATCCGATAATTCAATGAATTTACCTTCTTGCTTCGCAGCTTCCATTTTTTTCTGGTTCTTCTCCTCCCAGGTTTCGACCCTAGCTATTTCAAGATCTAACACAGGTCGCTCAATACCCAAAGCTTTCATGACCTGATCTTGTTGCGTTTGAAGTCGGTTTAGAATCGGTAGACAAGCAGCACGGCACGCCACAACCTTCTGTTGGTGAACAGGGTCAACCGCCATTCCGGCACTCTGGCCTTCCCAGAGTATTGAATAAATGCTCGACAGAGAAATGTTGATGGTATCGTCTAGAAGATCGATTCCGAATTTCAATGTGTCAACCATGCCTTCAATCGCCTCTAGCAGGTCATGCGTGCATTCATGGAAGACTTCGGTGATGGCTCCGCGAGAGCTATCCTGCATGGTACTTTTCATTCGATCAAATTTTCCTACTCCGGCGGGAACGTTGATTGTAGCAGCATACGATTGTTTCATAGATCCTTGAACTTTTGGCAACAAAGATCGATTCAGTTCGCGTTGATTTTCTGTTGTCTTGTCTCGCATGTCTTTAAATCGATCTCGCAAAGTATTCGTGCAGTTCGATGACGATATCCTAACCATATGAGTTAGTTGTGTCTTTTCGATACCCAGCGACGAAAACCCATTAAAAAGCGTCTGGCCGAGTTGTTTACAGAGTTCGATCACTTGACGCTCGCTTGCAGAAAGAAGCTGACGAAGAGCGCCATCCATTATACTCTGCCATGCAGGAGTGAACTCGGCCTCCATTGGTTCTACCAGCTCGGCGTTCAAATCGACGGGGCCCGCAGATGCCGATACGTAGACTCCGTCCCTACGGGCGGTTGCGTAATACGTTGACCAATACAGCCCATTTTTGTCGGGAGTGCGTTCGCTTCTGGTACGTCGCTGCTTTGATCCCCATGAATCCACCGTGAACAGGGCCGATGATTGTGCCTTCCTGGCTCCGGACGCAAGAGATGGCTTTAGGGTTTGCAGGATCTTCTGCTTGGCCTTCGTTTCAAACTCATCCGCAATCGGCATCAGCTTGGTTGTCAACCATTCCATTTCTCCAGCGAACAGATCCTTGCATCGTACTTTTTGCCTGGTGCTTCCACCGTCCGATGTGGAATCATTTGCCAGAAGCTTGATACGGTCTACAATATCGGTGGCTCGGTGGACGAAGCTCTCGGTGAATGCAAAGCGACGCGAAGCTGTTACTGAATGAACAAAATCGCGAAGACGTTCTATTTGCGTATCTTTGGCCAAGGAAAAACAATTGGCAGGGCCATCACTCGAGGGTTTGATGCTACCGTATGAACACATAACGAGGTAGGAACGGAAAAGTGAGTGAGTGTAAGTGAGTGAGACGGAGAGCTATTCGTTCTCCGTAAATGTCGTGATCTTTCTCTGGCTGGAAAAGGCTTATTTTGACTCACCCCGTTACCTTTAAGTAGTCATTCGCACTGATGCAGAAAACCGGGAGGCTAACATCCGTGGGGATCGCGATCTCGTTTTCGTCGTCTCCGGACGACTCGTTCGCATCTCTATATATTTCTTTGAGACCGGCGATAAAGTCTTCTTGCAGACATTTCGTGCTATACTCGTTGCGCACCTTCGCACAGATTGCCTTGAGCCTCCTCTGCAGTTTGTTGCACTTTCTGATCAAGGAGGCTTTTTTCCCATTATTCGTCTTCCTCCATGACGAAAGTGCACGTGTCGATTCTTCGACTGCCTTCTTTTCATCGGCAAGTTGGACCTCTAGTTCTTGTATCATTCCTTCATCTATTTGTTCTGTAGCCGGCACTTTTTCACTTTCAGATTCAGCTTCATCCCCATCGGGTACGAAATCCTCGTCACCGTCGTCGATTTCATCATCATCATCCGCGGCGGACTGTTTCTTGCTGTTTGGATTCTTTGCATCATCCAACTCACTCGTGATTTCCTCCAATCGTTCGTTTGCTTCATCCACGGCAAATTTGAGATCTTCTTCTTCTTGTTGGAGATCCGAGAGGTCGGTTTCGAAACCATTGATCGTGTCTCGCAAATCGCTCATGCTTTCCCACCTCCCCGGTACACCTACCGCGATATCTTCGTGGTCACACATGATCTCGGTCGCTTCGCAATCGTCGGTTTGCGTGCAAATGAATGCAATGTTGCCGTATTGTCCGTCCATCAAGAGTCTGCGCTTGAATTGTTCGCCCATCAATTCCTTGGCGGTCCCATCGTCCACCGCACGCTTGATTGGAGCAACTACCCAAATCCTAAGAACAAAAAGGAAGAAATCGAACGGGTTTAGAACACATACATTTAACAATGGCATTCCGGCACACAAGAGCTCCGTGTTTCGAATTTCATTCATCCGACGAATTATCCAAACTTACTGATTGCAGTGCTGTAGGTATCGTTCGGACACCCGCGCACGAGCAGCGTTGGCATCCCGAACACCCGGTAGATCCACCAGGACGCCCCCCGAGGACAGGACGTTCCACGGGCCTTGCAGCGAGACACACCGGATGAGGGGCCATGTTTGGGCCTCGTGACCGTTTCCCTTTCGATACACGTAATCGTTGATTTTCGACCGGAAGGACTTGGCCCATCGCTTTAGGTTCCGGCGTGTTCGTAATCCCATCTTGTCGTATTCGCAGAGCACTGTCTTCGCGGCATTCGAGAGATCGATCGAGCCCTCTTCCACGTATACGGCGTTGTACGGATCATTGCTATCCGGTTTAGGGGTCAGCAGGTTTACGACCCGCGTGTTTGTTGCCAATCGTTGGAAGACGCTGGCCGTGGATCTCCCCGAAAAGTTCGCCATCGTTCCCCTCCCGTAGACCTGGTCGATCTTTGCCCACGCCGCGGCTGCATCCGGCTGCCTCTGTTCTTCCGGGCAGCGGGCATATACCAACTTATCTTGCGTCGAGCACTCGTCGACCAGGAATTTCAGTTCCGTGGTCCAGTCTTCCAGTTTCATGAATTCGACCTTGCCCTTGTATACCGGAACCTTCTTGTTGTCTGGTACGGGATTCGTCGAAGGTGGTGGTCCTGCGTGTCCCACGGGATCTTGCAGCAGATCTCTGTTGTACGTTAGTTCCACGACGGCCGCGGTGCATCCCCTCGATCCGGAAGTGGGCAACACGGCCGCCTCGTCCAGCAAGGCATTGAGTAGGGAGGACTTGCCGACACCGGTGGAACCGAGGACCCCTATCACGGTCTTTGGACCGGCCGTTCCGATCGAGAGCTGGTCTCGGATTTGTTTCCGCCACTCCTCGTTTCGTGCTTCGGAGCAGAAGGAAACTCCTCCGTCGTTCGGATTAGGTTTCTTGTCCAACAGCAGTTGTTCGACTTCCATCAGGATTTGACTCGATTGCTTTAGGGCCAGATCGTATTTTGCGTGAAGATCGTCGTTTGGGGGCATTGCTGCTGATGCTGTGGATGGCTGTTTGTCGTCGTGGGTGCCGGCCTTGTCCTCGATTTCATTGCTATCTGCTAGACCTCTGTCGGAAGATGGTGACAGCGACATTGCCACCGTTGCATCGTCATCATAACCATCATCGTCGTCGTCGCAGTCCATCGCGTCGTTGCCGAATTTTTCGCTGCGTTCGCCGGTAGGTGTCGAAACCGCAATTGGTTTGTCTTCGATTTCCATTTCCATTTCCATTTCAACGGAGGTTCGTGGCGTTTCTGGTCCGGTTTCCGACCGCCGTTCTCGGTTGTTGTGCTCGGCATCGGCTCCTTCGTTTCGTTCGGCCTCCGTGGTTGTTGCCGATGGAATGGGCGTGACGGCGGAGGACCGGTGTTGTGTGTTGTTGGCCTCCACGCTGGTGTCGATGTTGCTGCTTGTGTTTGTGTCGCTACTTGTGCTAGTGTTTGTGTTTGTGTTTGTGTCGGTCGTTTGCTTGCCGACTTCGGGGTTCGAAAAGATCCGGGATCGTTTGAGTGGCGATGGATTGGAATCATTATTCGTCTCGTGGCTCTTCGGGATATCTGCCTTTGTGATCGTGTGCGTGCGCAAGACGGGGCTAGAAGATGGAGTAACTTCCGAGTTCGGTGCTTGTAGCGAGGCCGATGGAGTTGATGGATGTACATTTGCTTCCTGGAGTTTCGGCTGTGGTTCAGCAGCAGATGGTTTGGGTTCTGTGACCCTTGTTGGTCGTCCATCTCGGCGGGGTTCCTTGGTTTCTTCGTTCGTTTCGCGGAGGCGTTTGCCGTTATCGTTGGCAACGGATTCCGCCGCCTGAGGTGCAACTCGTTCCAGCGGTTTTGGGGGAGCTTGCTGCGTTTTGCCGCTGCCGCCGCTGCTTCTGCCAGAAAACACGGCAGCAGTCCTTGTTGTCTTGTGCTCCACCAACCGGACGCTCCAGTTGCGACGATTGATCTCGCCCACGGTCAATCGTACGGATTGCTTCCGGGTGGGCTGCACGCCCTGGACCCAGATCCGGAAGGAATAGTCACCCCCGGCGGTTCTTCCGCCACCATCACCCGGAATCATTTCCTCGTCAAACTCTTCCACGACTTCGTGGTAGAGTTCGGCGAGGGTCGTGGATGGTCCTACCTCGAGTGCGCCAGTGCAGCTTCCACAGTCAATGAACATCATCTGCGGATCATTGTTAGTAGTTGTATTCGTAGTATTCGCATTTGCAGTACTATTATTGCCGTTAACATTGCCATACGAGGACGGTGATTCCGCAGAACCACCTTCCGTGTCTTCCGACTTCACGGCAAGATTCTGGTTACCAGATGGTGATGTCGAGGCCGCGTTGCCCATTGTTGACTGTGTGCGTGTGTCTGCGTCGTGCGATTGCGATTGTGATTGTCCGATTTCGGGAATGGTGGAATTACCAGTACTTTAATTTGGTTTGGGCGTTACCGTACTGTATCATACCGTAATTTAGGCCACAGATCTGATCGTTGTTGAAAGTTGTGTTTCCTTGCTCTAGTTTTTGGAGAACAGCGTTCCTGGGAAAATACGGTACGTACCGTGCTGAACGACACCTGCGAAAATCTGAAGAAAAATCCAACGAAATGCCGTACAAATACCGGTACTCGTACGTTAGGTTCATCATTATTATCACGAAGTATTACTACGAAGTGTTTCTCGGTCCCTGGCTTGATCGGCGCGCCAATTCTGACGCCAGTCACGTCCTCCTTCACAAGATACCCGAAGTCTCCATAGGGTACCGTACCGGTACTTTCTTTTGGCGCGAATGCTGTTGACTGTTGACCACTGCATTACACTTTGACCAAGGCTACATAGATATGTACTATATGTATAATAAGTAGTCAATGTATCATGATTCATTATGTTCAAGTATCTTTTGAACACGCACTTTGGAACAGCGTTGTCAAGCCAATGTCTAATTCATTGATCTCGTTCAAACTTCAGAAAAATACCCGGATGCTGTGCCTGTAGATACTGTACTGCAATCCACTGCAATCATCGAACTCTTGCGAACCGCCGACGGAAATCACATCAGACCTGTTCGCGTCCATCACAATTCTCCGATGTACAGCACAGCACAGCTCAGCACAGCATCCGTGAAGAAACGACGAGGAACAAGCAGAACGAATACATACCGTACACTTCAGAATGGCCATCCTTCGACAACTAACAACGACACTGTGGCTATTCCTCGGTCTCTCGATGCTGGGTCGATCGGTGGATGCGCTTGCCCCCTCTACTAGTACGAGATCGCAACAGCACCCGGGCGAGAGGAGTTCAATCGACGAAACCAATGTCATCTCGAACGCGAATCACGGGCAACAATTTTCTGAAAGTCGACGAAACATTCTGCGACAAGCCGGAATTGCCTCCGCTGCCCTGGTTTTCGGATCGTCCGCGGTTGTTACGAATCCGTTGCCCGCGTTTGCGGCGAGCGAAACACTGGATTCTTATTTGGTAAGCACAGCACTGCACTGCACTGCACTGCACAGCTTAGCTTAGCTTAGCTTAGCTGGTCGTGACTTGTCTGGTCGTGCAATCTGTCGGATTCATACCATCACAACCGCACATTCACGCACACATACGTGCACGAACAGGTAACTTACAACATGTCATCTTCTGAAACTTTTCCAAAACGAACCGCGACAATTGTTTTGAATTTTGCGGCACAACTCGACACTCGACACACACACGATCACCCCAATACTGATGAATCGAATAATGATGAATCAAACGAATCGAACACAATGTACGTACTGTACTGCATTGTATCATATTATTATAATATACTATATATATTTATATATATATATATCAGTACAAAATCATTCGGGTCCGGGAGGCCACCCAGCAGGAGCGCCGATTGATCACCACCGGAAAATTCAAGGACACGCAGCGGGCCAACGTCAAGCTGGCGGTGAAATTCATGGTGCAGAACTACCGGTTGTCCGATTCGGTCGTCGGCGCCGCGACCTTTCTGGGCGGCGGCAACTCGAACCAGATGCGGGCGATCGACGCCGGACAGGCGGCGGTCCAGAACCTCCAGACCATCCTGGAGTACTTCGACTCGAGCGACGTCGAGAACATCAGGGTCGGGAAGAACAAGGGCGGCAACAACGGCGGCGGTGGCATGAGCGGCAAGGAAGAAATCGTCGTCAAGGGGTTGGAGGCGACCCAGGCCAAGCTGGACGAATTCCTCGCGTTTTTCGACGCGGCGACCGTGGACAAGGTCAAGGCCCAGGTCCAGGAGGAGAACGATCTGAACGTGAAAGAATTCGACAGGAGTCTGGGTGATATCATCAACCTCGCTCCTCCCTCGTAACTACATAACATAATCGATACGGGCAGAGTAGAACCGACCGACCAACCGACCGTGTTCGATTCATTCATTCATTCATTCATTCGAAGCGTAGCGCAGTGTATCTATGACACGCTACAAATCAATCATATCCCCATGCTCTAGTAGAAAGCTATCACAATCACACTTGATTGGCAAACCTTGTACCGTACTATACCGTACGACGTTCCTTGAAACCACGACCGTCATACCGTCAACGTAGACCGTGTCGTATGTATCATAGTTATGGTAGAATACGGTACCATACTTCGTATCTTTCGTTCCGAAGTTTTGTTAGGAAGTTTTTCATGTTTGTTATCGCAGGCGTTGTTCGTAACTACCGTACATACCGTACATGAACCGTACGACGGACAGGACACATGACTAAGCAGATTAGCGCCACCGCAAGTTTTTGTTCCCGTCGACTTCTTCGAAAATCGAAATTCAAAATCGGTTCAGTATAATACGAGGTAGTACTCGTACTCATACAGTAAGACTAACGTACCGTACCGTACCGTAATTTATCGTACCACTTGCTTGGCTCGTCCAGAACGAAAAAGACAACTTTCTCGATACCAAAAAGCCGATCCCGTAGGTGTTCTCCGTTCATCCTGCCCCTCCCAAACAGAACTCAATACCACAACCACAACAAACATACCGTACAACAGCCAAAAACAAACAAACAAACAAACAAACAATCATGGCTATGAACATGACCAGCAGCAGCGGATTCGCGATGATGTCGCCCCACCGCGCCGTATTGGAGGCGTCCCCGACCGACGACGACGGAAAACTCCGCCTCCTGGAGGAACTCCGATCGCGGGGACGGGCCGCGGTCGGTGCCAAGTCCTGGATGGACGCCAAGCTGTTGTACGAAAAGTGTTTGAGCCTCGCGGAAGGTTGCTCCGCCTCCTCCTCCTCCTCCGCCGTCGTCGACAGGCAACAAACCGCCATCTTCCGGTCCAACCTGAGCCTGGTGGAGAACAGCATGGGCGAATTCGAAAAGGCGCGGGTCGCCGCCGAGGACGCCACCCGGGACGATCCGAAGTACGTCAAGGCGTGGTGGCGGTTGGGTCAGGCTTTGCTGGCGTTGCACCGGCCGAAGGACGCCCTGGATGCCTTTTCCAGAGCGAGGGCACTGGATCCGACCAACAAGGCGCTCGCGAAACTCGTTCAAAAGACCAAGAAACAGGTGGAGGAGGAAGCCGCCCTGATGATGATGGAAGTCGACGAAGACGATGGCAATGGCAATGGCAACGGCGAGGAGAAAACGAAGAAAAGCACGACAAAAAGCATTCCCGCTCCTCCTAGGAAATCCACAACAACGAAATCCACAACAACAACAACAACAACAACCACACAGTCCTCTTCCTCCAGCAGCGCGGACAACAACAACAACAACGACGAAGACGAAGACGATTCCAAGCTGTTTACAAAGTCCGAACCCATCCGGGGTTACAAGGTCGTTAACGGAAAGAAGACCAGTTATTTCCACAACGAACTGGACGAAAAATCGAAGGAACTCATCGGAGACATTGCCCCCAAAAAAATCGAGAACCCGGCTTCCAATCCTACCAATGCAAACGCCGCCGCCGCCGCCAGCAAACAGGGGACGTCGGTGTGGAACACGGGGGGGACCTGGGAAGAGAAAAACGTCACGGAATGGGCGACGACAACCCTCACGGAGCTCCTCCTCCGGGCCACCTACACCCTGCCGGCGAGTTCGCCGGCCCCCGGTGCCTCGGTGACGGTTTCGAAAGTTTCGAAACTCGACGGACACGCCAGTGTCGCGGTCGTTCGCGGCAAGACGCGATTCATCTACGAATTCGGCTGCGAGCTCGATTGGCAACTCGACAAAAAACAAAGGGATGGCAACGACGACGATGGCAACGACGACGATGACGACGACGCGCTGTTGAACTGCAAGGGTAGCCTCTCCATTCCGGACATTGACGGGACGATAGCCATCGGGGAGGGATACGAGATCCACGACTTTGTCATCGATTCGGTCAGCAATCCCTCGCTTCGGCCGGTGGTGGATCGGTTCGTCCACCGCGGGGGGTTCCACGAGGCACTGAACGAGCGGATCGACGACTGGGTCCGCCGCTTCAAGACCGAATACGGTCCGAAGGAGGATGCCTAAGAGGTTGAAAGCACGAAGTACTTACTTCGTATTAGATAAATAAATACACACGCAATTTAAATTCCGCACGCGTTGAAAGAAAGAAAGAACGAAAGAAATCGGACCAAACCAAACCAGACATCGCCGTCGCCGTCGCGATACGTAAAAACGGAATTTTAGTAGTCTGTGAGTCGGTTGTTTCACTTTGCATGGAATGTGCTGTGCTGTGCTGTGCTGTGCTGTGATGATGACGAGGAATGTGGACCAGCGCGGGCGGTATTGATACTATGTTTTGCGATTGCGACCGACTCGACTCGTGCTGTGCATCCAACTGTTGAGTGCTATTCTGTGTTGTTCTGTTCAGTTTAGTTTAGTTCAGTTCAGTTCAGTAGTACCGTGCCGTAGCAATTGGGAAGCCGTTTCATTACTATAATATTATAGATTGTGTACTGTATAAGCTGTATATTCATTATTTATGAATTATGGAAAATTATATACAAGTTTTAAAAATACAGATAGGCAACGGAGAATGGACGGATGAATCAATCAATCAATCAATCAATCATCAATCGTCAATCAATCGTAAATCAATCATTCGCTAAACCAAGCATTGTTGTTCACGGCATCGCAGTGGTGGCGATCAAAGTGCCGCCGCAACGCAATGCAATTGTGTTTGGAAGCGATACAACACTTTAATACTTTTATCGTTGCAGTTATTGTGGAATCAGTGAGTGAGTTCCTTCTGAGTGCGAGTGCGAGTGCGAGTGAGAGTGCTCTAGATAGAGTACGTCTTGTAGCTAATGACGCAAATAGCGCAGTTTTTGGCGTTGCCGTTGCTGTTGGCGTTGGGGTTGCGGTGGTGCTATCGCGGTGTTGCAGGGAGGCCCGATCGACCCGCGACCGCACCGCTGCGACGTCGCCAGTGCGCGGTTGCAACCCGCGATCGGCAGGGCGCCCCCCGGGCAGTCCGATGCGTCCAGGAGCCGCCCCGGATGGTCGGCGCAGCTGTGGAATTCGTTGCCGCAGAAATTGTAGCAGTCGCAGTCCTCGTCGGTCGACCGCAGCAGATTGGACGTGCACAACACCGGGTATTGCTGCACCGGGCACACCGGCATGGTGGCCGCCAGGCACCCGCAGCGGGCCGCAATCACCGGCAGGTACGACGCCCCGATCTCGCAGTTGGATCGCTCCCAGGTCAACACCGTGCCCGCGAATTCTTCGCACGTGGCGTCCTCGGTGGCCATCTTGGTGGCGTACGGCGGGGGGAGGCCCCCGGGACAGAGCGTGCAGCTTGGTTCGGCGTCGTCGCATCCGCACAGGTGCGCGAGCCGCGATTGCGCCACGGCGCAATCGCCGTCGTCCTCGCTCTGCTGGGTGCTTGTTAGATGGTCCACCAAATCCCGGCAGGTCGGATTTCCGCCGTTCGATCCGGTTATGCTCACCCCGGAAAAGGGTGGGAGGATCGCATCGGGATTGCGGATGTCGTTGGTGGCGTCCGGACAGAGTTTGCAAGATCCCTTGTCATCGATTCCGGTATCGTCCCCGTTCACGTCGTCGATGGCACCCGCATAGTTGCATCCCGAAATCCTGGTTCCGGGGCATCGATCTCCGAGAAAATTCCCCGGATAGCTATCGCATCCGACGAATTCACCGTCGCAAAACGAATAACACTCGCATTCTTGTTCGCCGTCGCCAATATCCACGGTATTCAGGAGCGAAACGGTACAGAGTTCGGGATTCTCCTGTCGCGGGCACACCGGTGGGGCCGTGTCCGGACAATCGCACTGGAACGCAAACAAATCGAAGGTGCCACGGCTCGTTTGCACATCACACTCCGTAGCATCCAGGGAATGGATGAACGACGAATACTCCCCGCACGTCAACCCGGCTAATTCGAGGAAGAAATCGTCGTCCGGTGGCGACGAGCCATCGGGGCAGAACTTGCAAACACCCGCGTCTTGGCGCGCCAAAACCTCCACTTTTTGCAAGTGCGACAACGAAATACCACATCCGCATTCGTAGGCATTCCGGGCAATTCCGTGGAATCGAACGGAATGGCATTGTTCGTCGTCAAAAAACGACACGTATCGGTCCAGGTCGCTGCACGTCTCTCCCTCCTCCAGCGTCAGGTCGGGACGCTCCGGGGTGTCTCCGTTCGGACAAAACGTGCAGCTTCGTTTCGGCTCCGTTTCGTTTTCGCACCCGCAATATCCGGCGTTTGGTTGGATGTCTTTGGTGCAACGCTTGCTGTCGAACGGCACCATGGACGCCATGCGAGCCATGTCGGAGCACGTGGGAGTGTCGGCATTCGGAAGCGCGTAAAACGGTATGATAGCATCGGGATATTCGAAGTCGCCTCCGTCTCGACACAACGAGCACGGCTGTTTCCCATCCAGACCATCATATTCGGCCAAAGAGCCCGCCAAGAGCGTCGGACCCGACAGAGTCGCAACCAAGACAAATAATCGCAGAAACCTGTCGTTCGGCAGATTGAATACTCCTTTCTGGAGTAACATGTTGACTTCACCTCATATACTTGGAACTTGTAGTACTGCAGGAGAAGGGAAGGAAAATTCTCAGAAATATAATAATATATGCTCTCGTTGTCGATGAGGAACAATGGTCACAGGGTAATGATCTTTGATACTTTCGCATATGGATGAGCTTTTTCGGTGCCCGTTGAAGTTTTCGGTGATCCGACCGAGACGTGCGCCATAAAACTATGTGGGCACGACAAACGTGTTGGATAGGGGTGTTGGTGCGCGAAGACAACCGGAGAAAAACAAAAAACGTTCCTCGCAAGCGTAGTCGCGCTTGAGTCGTTATTTGCGATGCTAAAACGAAATGTCACAGCTTGCAATTCTAGAACGTGTGGCAGTTGTGAACATGTTACAAGTCTTGCCAAGAAAGTTATATCGGCATTACTGTATTGAAGGAGTTTTATTTTTTCAAATATTTACCAGTACCATGCTGGTATTTACTGTACATTATCTCATCAGCATCTTCACCGTGGCATATATGTTGTGCCAGATAACAGTCTGATAACAGTTTAGGAAAAATTCGAGTAGCTTACTACATGCAGCAATCCTAATCGAGAGTAGTAATAGACATTCTTGAATACTGTCCATTTTCATTGGTGGGGATGACATGACGTGCATTTGCAGTCATATTTTTTGGTGAGCCATCCACATTGGAGCACAGCCACCTGGCATGCTGTCAAAGAACGGGGGAAATGGATTCAGGGGTGCTCCTTCCAAAAACAGCTTGCAAACAAAGAAATTGTCCTCCAGAGACTTCTTGGCATAGCACTTGCAAGTATCCTTGCAGGTACCCTTGTATGTACTACTATGTTGTACATAGTATGTCCTCAAGTAGGGGGAGCGAATGTTGTAGTAATCCTCCTTCTTCAGTACCATCTTCTACGCAGCAGCTTCTATGGTAAACATTTAGTTGCGCTGTTCCCCGCCATAATGGGCAAAAAGTGTCTGTTCCCCCAAAGGGGTAAACAGCGCCCGGAAAGGGGCCAAAAGTGCAACGTATTAAGTCTGAACGAGTTCTAAATGTGATAGGAATGAAAATACGACCAACTGGGTCATATGGTTCTCAAGCACATTTATGTGTTTGGAATAATGAGACTCAGCAGGTTATGTATTTTTGTATGAAGGATTGGAATATTCTTCTCGGGTCATGTATTTTTAAGGCATAGGGCCGCTGACTACATCCAGCTCATATCTTATGGAAAATGACCAGAAAGGAACATTCTTTTCTTTTTTCACAATCAAAATTTGATGCTTAAGATCAAAAGCAAGATTTCTTTTGTTTTCATGATCTAAAGTGACCGGAAGCAAGATTCCTTTCTTGTTTTCATGACCTAAAGTGACCGGAAGCAAGATTCTTTTCTGTTTTCATGAACTAAAATGACAGGAAGCAAGATTCCTTTTGTTTTCATAAACTACCAGTAAAGTGACCGGAGGCAAGATTTGTTTTGTTTTCGCAATCTAATTCCTTGTTGTGTGCATTGCGCACAAGACATATCTTTCATGTTTTTAGAAAAAAACAGTTATTAAGCTGTGTGTTTTCAAGAAAAGACAGCAGAGGTGCACACATGATGAAGAGTCTTCATTCTCTGGGAACCTGTTTCTGCTGTATTAATTACATAGTAAAACAGTGCTTTCTACAGTGTTGTATTAGCCACAACACTGTATTTCACTGTATTAAAAGAGATACTTGCTCCTTCAGAGCAAGACAATCCCTTTATCTCATACCTTTAAATCATTTGATTACAAACCTTAAACTTGCATCAGTTGCCTAGCAACCCATTGTGGAGCTACAAATCTAAGAACCAACTGACTGTGCCGAGCATTCTGCAGTGATATTGAGTCTGGTTGAATCATCATTCAGTCATAGTGGATATCAGAAAAAAGATTGGAACATAACTTACCGACATCCCAATCAACTGTAGTGCTAACACTTACAGATACAGCTCCTGCTGTTCTTCCAAGCCTTTGGATTATGTTGTCTTGCATCCATTTGGAAGGAAATTAACAGCTTAGCTTAAATTTTGTAGGAAATGACAGCAGAGGTGTGCAACTGCAAACTGTATTCTGCTGCATTAAGTATGTATCAAAACAGTTGAGATTTGCGGTGTTGTATTAGTAGCAGCTGTATTAAAAGAGACAGCTTGCTCATGAGCAAGTCTAATCTCTTTATCTCATACTTTTAGTTTAATTGATTACACACCTGCATTCAGTTGCCTAGCAACTCATTGTGGAACTACAAGTCTAAGATCTAACTGACTGAGTCAAGTAGTTGGTAGTTAGAATAGTTCTGGTTGAGCTCACTGTTCAGCCATAGTGGATATCAATAAGGAACAGCAACTGATGCCTGATACCTACACCAGCAGTCCTCAGTAAACAACAACATATATACTAGCTCTTGTTGTTCTTCCAAGCCTTCAGATCTTATCAGCTTGCGTCCGCTTCAGAAGCAAATTGACATCAGAATATGCCTTTTGTTTTTTTAGAACTACCTCATTTTTCACATTTAAGACAAAAAATAGTATTCTTTGGCATGTTAGGTGCATGTGTTCCAATCTGGGTGTGACACAAAAAAACGACCACAAATGCAGTTCATGTCATCCCCATTGCGTGCAATCTTGTCCCCTTGTATTAGAAGAGCCAGTAACATCAAACCACCAAATTATTCGGCAAGAGTAGCCCTGATACACACAGTGCTGTGCTAGTACTTATAGATCGATTGCAGCACCATGTCTCGTAGTAAAAGGAGGACTCCCTCCACCTTGTTGTCCGCAGGACACTGCTTTCTCACTTCTTTCACGACATGACTCTATCTTCTTCATACATAAGATAATGCTATATACATACATTCTAATAGTGCTTGTACGAGGTAACAAGTGGTGCATTTCAAACTAAGAAGTATTAGCAGAAGATGATCAATTTGAGAAGTGATGGACAACATTGAGTGATTCCCACCACGAATAAAGTAATAAAAGTTTGTAACCAAAGTAATAAATCTATTCACATAGTACATGGATTTATTAACTATTGAATATAATTTGGCAGTCAAGACTGCTTTGACTTTCAAAACTTTATTAACTGAATAAAACCCAAATAAGCTCCAATGGAATCTTAAAATCATACTAAAATCAAATATTTCAGTCACCTAACGCACATGTGCACCTCTTGCACCTCCTTTGCCAGCATGCTTTTTTTGGTGATCATCGCTAATTTTGGCCAGCTCAAAAATTGCAAACAGTCCGGAAAAGGAAGAAACTCAAGAAAAGGAAGAAGAAACAAATGCAGCAAGAACAACGGCACCAACGTCCTCCTACACTACTGTTGCTGCTCTTGTCGCTCTTGCTAGTACATTATTAGTAGAAGATTCGTCACTGGACGATACGTCACTAGAGAACAATTTGTCGGATGATGAATCGAGTCCATTTAGCTGCTCACACAAGAAAGAAACAGAATCAACAACACCTCCAATACCATTGATTGTAACAATCAACAACATGCCCTTGGCTGGAGGCAGGGAACCCGGGATGGGGAACTACACCAAGGCCAAGTTGGAGAACATGTTTGCTGCCATTAGGGCTATCTTACCATGTGGAGGAGATGACTGGAAGATGTTGCAGACCTACATGCTAAAAAACATCCTGGAAGGGATGCTGATTCCATTTGCAACCAATTCAATCGATTGCAACGGAAGAAGGCGCCAACTGGCAATCCAAACATGAGATGGGACATTAGTTAGGCAAAGGAACTTCACCAACTGATAGGCACTAAATCACACATTACAGGCGGATAAGATAGGTACAATGTTGAAAGAAATGAGTTTACTCGTCCTCCTCCTGCTGCTGCTGTTACAACTCAACTGGTACCACTTCTACTTGGTCAACCAACTCAACCAACACAACCCAAAGAAGCTACCCAGTTCAAATTTACTACCCAGCAGTCAGACGTAGCAGAGCTGACTCCCGTCAGTACCATTACTAGTAGCAAGAAGAGACATTACAATCACAAAGCTGACAACAAATCAAAGGTGATGAACGTGATTGCTACAGTATTGAAAGAGGGAAGAGAGGGTCAAAAGCTTCAGCAGCAGGCATTGGAACTCCAGCAACAAAGACAGGATAGGGTAGATGAAGAGAGGAAGGTGTATTTGCAGGCACTCCTTACTTAACTTACTAGTGGCGGTCTTAGTGGCGTTGATCGCACTAGTGACGTTGGTTGTACTACATCTCCTCCTAGTGGCGGCGGCGGTCGTGGCGTCAGTTGTACTACATCTCCTACTACTCCGCAGGTTACTACTCCCCAAGTTACTAATGTTACTAATGCTGAAGGGAAGCTCACTGCTGAAGAGGGAAGCTCAAAAGAAAAGTGAACAGTCTCCAGCAGCATCGCAACTACAGTAGTGACGACAGCAGTGACAGCAGCAGTGACAGCAGCAGTGATAGCAGCAGTGATAGCAGCAGTGATAACGGTGCGTTAGGAATCAATTAGTGAAGACAAATGTAATTGATTAAATCAATCAATTAGTTAGTTAGTAGTGAAGACGAATTGAATCGATTGATATGTTAGTTAGTTAGTTAAAATAAACAAATTGATTCTTAGTTAAACTCGACAACACTACCATCGTTACTCCAGACAGAAACTTTGGACTGCTCTAAATAATGCTAGTAATTCGTGACTAATATCGATGATCTAATTTGCTAATGTAATTGATCAGCTAATTGATTGATTTGACTCTAAAATACATCACTTGCGGCTTCTGTTGGTACCAAATCATACGAGAAGAAGCCATAGGACTTGAAACCTACAGTCTCACTCATGTATGTGTTGAGTATGGTGTTGATTCCAACTCTAGCTGTCTGGAAATTGTACAACAATTCGACAAGCTTCAAAATGATCCTCCTGTCTCCCGTTTCTTCCAGCAACATATTATCTTTGAGTCAAGGGAACCAACCTTGGATCTGTCTTATTCCCCATTCGGACATCTGTCTAACGCTAGTAGTTGCTTGTCTGTTCACTATAATAGCCTTGCAAATGGCACATTTTTTCACCGCCGTGGCCTCTTCAGTAGGTGTACCCTCAGGTATTTCTACAGAAGTTGTTAGAGGGTCATATTGACTACTTCTAATAAGGTAGTTGTTTGTAGATAACTTAAACGCCGAAACAACAACAACCTTTGCCTTATACTCATACATGTGCTCCATCTCTTCATACAGCCCGTAGTCGGCCTGAGCCGTATCATGCCAAGACCCACCAGGAGCGTTCAAGACACAAGCCCGGATCCTCCCATCCTGGCAGAAAAGAAAGACACTATTGATGTAGTATGTAGCACAAGTCCAACCATTGTAGTATTGGTTCTGTTTGGTCCAGTTGCCAGACTGCTGGATATGCAGTTTAAGCCCCTCGCAAGCACCCCACTCTCTGTGTGGACCAAGCACTGGATACTTAGCAGCAATCATAGCATCGACATATTGTTGAGTTTCTTCTTCCTTTGGCAAGCAAACTTTTGCAGCAGGATGGTCTTGTACTAACGCAGAACAAAAAGAAGGAGTGTTTGCGTCCAAATTTCAGCCATCTGTACATAGGAGAAGCTGTTAACCCAAATGCTACTATAGCAACTGCTCTTGCTGCTGATCCTCTGGTTCCAAACCAGAATAAGATAAGGGCAAGACATCATCTGGTTGCATCGAACTCTCTCCTCCTTTGAACAAAGTCGTGTTTTGTTTGCTTACTTAAACTTCCGAATCGATCCAGTGTTCTTATCAACAGTGTAGGAATTGTAGACTGGCTCAAACAAATCTAGGAGGAGCTCCCTGAATACCAAGTGGTCGACTCCACAGCAATTCAGAAGGGCTTGATCATTGCCGGATCGGTATAAATACATGAAAGCAGATTGACTGTATCGCTTAATTGCAATCCTAGGAGTTCTACGATCCCTTATTTTCTTATCTTCCTCCCCAAGCAGCGGGGTATTGTAATTGGGGGTTAAGTAGTTGTCATAGTAGTATCCAAGCAGTGTTAACTCCAGTGCCATGTTGATGGTTGGTTTAAAAAAGAGAGAGTCTTTCGCGAAAGAGTGTTTGCGCTTCTTGCTGCTGCTTGCTGCTTGCTGGAGAGCAACGTGAGTGTTTTAGCGAGGATAGCAAATTATATCAGCAAAGCCAACCATACAGTACATGAAAAATTCTGAAATTTTCAACTGCCGGCCTGCTGGCCAAAATAGGCAAGTACTAGTAGGTGGCGTGGGTAGTGATCAAACAGACAGGATTTACTGTTTCTTATTTTAGAGATTCCAAGTTCCAAATTCTTCGGTTAATGAAAATATTCATCCGTTGGGTGCACCAAAAAATGTATTCGATCTATTCAACTGGTGAATATTTTTTATTACTTTGGTCTTTTATTCACTAACTGTTGGTGAGAATCACTCCTCATTGATGTGATTGTCACTATTCTGCCCAGCCCAATACCAGGTGGTGTGGTCATGCGTCATGCCCAATACCGTGCTCGTACTACGGTACGTATGCACCAATTCTTCGTTCAGTACCGTACTATGTTGCTAAGTAAAAAAGCGAAAGAATATTCCCATTTCCCCCATATGTCGATGATTGATTCATCATTCTTGATTCAAAATTTAAAAAACACTTTTTCCCCCGCCTAGTTCCCAATCACAATGCGTTCTGCCGCGTTCTGTTCCGTGAACATTGTAGGAGTATGGAGCATACACCTCATTTTTGTGATAATTGTTTTTCGAGAACCGACATGTCAAGTCAAGCGTGCCGAGTTGGAATAGTTTTCTATTTTTATCGTCACTACGGAGTAGAAGATGTCATGAGTTCGATTTTTTTGATTCGTCCCTTTCGTAATTTACGTCTTCCTTCGCCATTACGGCCATAATTGTGAAGATTGAAGGCAGTGAACCTCACTAAACGTGTACCAGGGACTAATCGACAACGAACGAACGAACGAACGAACGAATCTTATTAATCCTACCTCTTGGTACAAGTACGAGTACGAGTACGAGTACCCGCGACACTGAAATTATCCATTCATCAACAAAACAACCACCCGGACAATCTAAGGTAACACTCTCGAGTTGTCGTTGAAGTTTCCCGACGTCGACTAACAGTTCTCGGCAATTCCATACTGTGTTCAAAAGAGAAGCCAAAGCAAATCAAGCAGCAGAAGCAAAAGCAGAAGCAGCAGCAGCAAAAGCCATGTCGCCAAACAAAAAGAAGGATATTTCCTTCTACAAGAAAGAAATCAAGAAGGAAAAAGCCGGCAAACGCAAGCTGTATCTCTCGCTGGTGAAGCTGGCCGATGAGTTGAAGCGGACCCGCCAGAGCACGGGGGGTTTGGAAGCGCACGCCGAGTACCGAAACCAAACCTGGTACCAGGGAGGGCTGTGGAGAGCTCCGCAGGTCCTGCCCGAAATCCGACGCAATGTTACCGAGACGCAGCGGGCTCGACAGCGGGATGCCATTTCTCTCAGCGACATGTTCCTGAACCTGGTCATTGTCACGGGCTTTACGCGTGTCGGATTGGCCATTACCAATGACAGGGGTGTGAGCCTGGAGAATCTCTTGTATTTCGCCGTCTTTTGGACCATCTGGGAAAAGGAAACGTCCTACGGAACCCGATTTGACACCACCGATCTGTCGGCGCAATTGAAAACCCTCTTGACGTGTTTTGCCGTCTTGTTTGCGAGCCTGAGCGTGCCGCTCCCCATGAGTTCGGAGGGTGGCGTTCGCATCATGATCATGGCGGCATTTTGTGCGTCTACGAATTTTTCTCTGATGATGCGGGTGTTGTGGTGGTACATCGATGCCGAGCGAAGTAATTCCGTGGAGTACAATGTCAAGCAGTACGCCGTATTCAATGTCATAATGAACCTAGCCGAAGCCGCCACATGGATCGTTGGAATCTTGTTTGTGGATCCTTCGCACCGCTGGATTATATTTCTGGTGGGCATCCTCATGGCACTGAGGGTTCCTCGATTCATCTTGTCGAACGATTTTCACGGTGCGTGTTCTTGAATGACGGTTTTCTATTATTTTTTCTCTGTTTTTTGTTTGTTTGTTTGGAGCATGCATGGTTTTGTTGTTCGGTCACCAAAGCGCGATCCCGTCTTGTCTCACATCGTCACTCACACTTCGTCACTCACACCGTCACTCACATCCGCAACGCAATTCGTATTGTATTTTGCCGAACCATCCGAACCAAAGCCGCAAATTCGCAACGGGGGGTTCTGTTCATCCTTCTGCTCGGGTTCATGTTGCAGAGTGTCGTGGTCGTCGCTACCGACTTTTTCGAATACGAAAATCCCGACTGGAGACAGTACTCCTTCATCGGCAGCACCTGTCTGTTGCTGTTTTCGATCAAGATGCTGTACTGCGACGATGCCAGCACCCTGGCGTCCGATCACGCCCTGCTGGTCAATCGCACCGCTGCCGCATTTTTCAACGTCGGGCAGTTTGCGCTCTTGTTTTCCACAACGATTCTGGGCAGCGGATTGAATCTGCTCACGCACCATTATCTGGCGGCCACCGCGGCTCTCCCGGGGAACGACAAGGCAATGGTCTGTGGCGGGTTTGCTGGTACGTGGCGTGGTGTTCTGTGCTGTGCTGTGCTGTGCTGTGTTGAAATTGGAATTGGAATTGGAATTGAAATTGAAACGGGATCGTTTCGTATCGGTTTCGGGAGGGTTGAAAAACAATCACGGTTTCTGTCGCCTTACAACAACACCTTGTCGTCTCGTTTCGTCTCGTCTCGTCTCGTCTCGTTTCGCACACAGCGGTCCTTTTGTCGATGGTGTTCACAAAGTCGATGCACATACGACGCGTCCCCGTGGAGTCGACCCAGAGAGTCTTGTTTGTGGGGGCCTACGTCCTCCAGGCCGTGGCGGCAATCGCCGTCGCGGTGATCTCCGTTCTCATGGTGTACGGTCGGGGTGGGTACCTGCAGGTGTTGGTCCAGACCGATCTGTGCCTGATATGGGTTCTGTGCGGCTTTTCGGTGCTGCTGGTGGTCCTGAGTTGGCTCGACGAGGGACTCGAGCTGGCGTTGCAGGGCGGCGAATTCGATGACGACGAGGACGGCGGCAACAACAACGCAAGCGCAAACGCAAACGCCAGTAAAAAACGAAGCGCCTTTTTGGTGTCTCCCTTTGGATTCTGGTGGTGCCTGCATCCCGGGGTGACACCGGAGGAGATATTGGCGGAAGAAGTGGCAACGGCCAACGCGAGCCACACGCTGACTTCGAGCAAACGCAATCGCAGCTCCGGCGTCCGATTGTCGGAATTTTCTCCTTTGTTGGGGGAGAGTGTGGCACGGATGAAAATCGATATGGGCGACGACAACAACGTCTAAGACGAAACGAAACGAAACGAATCGAAACGAAACGAAACGAAACGAATCGAAATGTAACGAATCGAAACACGATGAAAGGGAATGCACGAGGAACGAGACGAAACAATGCACGAACGATTCGAGCGTCTGGCTTGTCGTGACGCACCCATATCCGTATAATATTTTGTATCAAGTGTTGAATGGAACTGTATTGGGGAGATTAGATGGAAATGACGCGTCAAATTTTGGTAAAACAATGAAACCGTTACATTCTTATGATACTCCGGATTAATATATTATATTATTAGTAACTCCTCTCGCGTGGCAATGGCACAGCTTGCGTTTCATCAGGAAAATTGTAGAAACATATAGCATTCAATAGCGCGGAAGGTTGATATCAAATCCGTCAACCAGCGGTACGTATTCGTTTCCTCGGAGACTCACGAGACAATAACGGCTGCCAAAGGGTTACTGTGGTGTATAACGGGTTCGGATATACGAAGTATTTCAAAACCAACACCCCGGCGGCCCGTAATTTAATTGATCTTTTCGAGCGGTTTGTTGAATCCGGCCTTTCGGTTCATGTACTGCCTGTATTTCCTGGCCTTGTTCTTGGCGGCCCCTCCCCTCGCCGCCGTCGATTGGTTGTCTTCCACCGCCTGTCCCTTGGTGGACCCAAATCCTTCGATTCCCAGCAGCTTTCTCATCTGTTCTTCCTCGTCCAGACCCTCGAGTTCCTCCGGACGAACCTCGATGATGGTCTCCTGCGGCAAGCTGTATTTGCTGTTTCCCCTCGCCCCTTGTTGATCGGCCCCACCGTTGTTGTTGTTGTTGTTGTTGTTGCCATCTTTTCCGGTTTGTTGCTGGTCCAGGGCCGCCAGTGTCTCGTCTTCTTTCTTCAGTTCTTCTCGCAAGCGTGCCATGCGCTCTTCCCGCTCCCGGGCGCGATCGCGATCGCGATTGTTGGATGGACTGCGTCGTTTGTGTTGGTTGCTGTGTTGGTGGCTGTGTTGGTGACTGTCGTGCCCCTCGTTGTTGTCATCGTCTTGTCCCTCTCGGTGTCGACGATCCGATTGCCGGTTTCGTTGTCGGTATCGTTCCACGTCGTCCGAACCACCATTGTTTCGAGGATTTACATCGTAACCGGACGAGTGGCGAGAGCGGTTGTTGTTGTTGCTGCTGCTGCTGCTCATAATGATGATTCGATTCGATTCGATTCTCTCGCAAAAAGCAAAACGGCAGATCGTGCGTGTAGTTCGGTGTTCTCCCGTTCTATCTTCGCCACAACACTCCAATGAATCAATCAATCAATCAATTACTGGTTCACACGCGTGATTGATTGGTTTCTTCTGCCGTGCTTGCGAGGCGCTGTTGAATTCAAAACTAACTAACTGACTAACCAACTGACCGTGTAGCGGAGCAGAGTGAGAACGTGTAACTTTCAATGGATTGTTGGATTGTTGGATTGTTGGTCACTCTTCGTTCGCTTCCCATTGCAATTGCCTGAAAGTGTTCGAGGTGATTTTTTTTTACGAACGCTGAACTTTGAACTCGGCAACGTGAACGTGAAACAGCAGCAGGCTGGGCAGGTGCTGTTGTTGTTGTGTGATCTAGAGTGCAAGCAGCGAAGACGATGCGCTCCGGATGAAGAAAAACTCCAACATCCGTTTGAACGAAGGTTGTGTCCGTCCATCGTCGTTGTTTCCCACCAAGAGGCAGCGCTGTACGTACGTAGCATGCAGTACTAACTTCAACTAGTCTCGTAGTACTTACGCGTTTCTCTACAGTAATTACCGGTAGTTACGGTCGTACGGTAGAAACCAAACGGTGTCCAGTACGAATGACCCTCTGGAGTCTACGGTACGGGACCGTACATGCGGTACGAGGTACTCGTACTACGGGCACTCAGCCTGCAAACAAGCAAGCTCTTCCGAAAACGGAAACAACGCCGCAACGGGCAGGCAACGGGGGAATGGCAGTATTATTAATTATCCCGTACGATACGATAGTACGAGTACCGGTACGGTAGGATATCGTCATTGATGCCAGTAAGACAAAACTCATTGTCGTTCCATCATTGTGATCGGAAGAAGCCGAGAGACGCAAAGGTTTTCCTCACGCAATTTGAATAGCTAACCAGATCGCCGCCGCCGCCGCCGACGACGACGACAACAACAACAAAACAATGACAGCACCCGACGCCGCTTCCGAAGATCCCGTCACGACGGACGGCGGAGAGGTGATTTATTCCGATGTGGGCTTGGCCCCCGTCGGCGTGACGAAGCCCCCCCTGGTGGTCCAGGAACAAGCCGCCGGTGACAGCAGCGCGGAGGAGGCCGTGCTGAGTTCCGATCAATTGTCTCCGCAGGCGGCATTCGAAATCTTCCAGGGCAAGGTGTACAACGCATCCATCCCGTCGTCGTCGCTGGCTTCCACCTTTGGCAAACACAAACACAACAACATCAACAACATCAACATCAACACCAAGGTGGAACACGTCGCCAGGGACTACGACCGATCGTCGCTGCCACCGCTCGAGCGACTCGCTCGTCTGCAGCAAGAAGTGGAGGCACTGGAATCGGAACTCGGCGCAACGGCCGCCGACAGTGGCAGAGCGTTCGACGAGCAGGTCGTGAAAATGGCGACGGACCTGAAGAATCGATTGGTGGCCGCCTCGTCCGCCCACGTGACGGAACAGGACGACCTGACCCGCATGATCCAGCAGCAATTGCAGGGCATGCGTGTGGCCGGGAAGAACGGGGGAGACGGTGCCGGAGAAGGAGAGCAGGGCGGAGCAGCAACAGCAACAGCGGCGTCCTCTCCGCAGACCGGTCTCGTGTACGAACTGTACGGGAACGCTACCAACCCCACAACAACCCTCGAAGAGCGCTTATTGAATCTGGAACGAGTGCTGGGAAATCAGCAGCAACAGCAGCAGCAGCAGCAAGCATCGTTGTCCCAGGCCGGAACCTCTTCCTCCATTTCCTCGAACAACTACAAATCGCTCCTCCATCGATTGGAAGACATGGAACAATTGGTGGCGACCGTGGATTCGGCAACCCTCGAAAAGACCGCCACCAAGGCCAAGGTCATTCGGGCCGACCTGGAGGCCGCCAGCAAGGCTCGCAACAAGCTCACGGCTACCTACAAAAAGGAGGACTCCAAAATGATCCAGCAACTCTACCAACAAATGATCGACCTGGAAGGCCTGGGAAACTACCTCCCCAATCTCGTGGAACGCCTCCAGCAACTCAGCAACCTGCACCAGCAAGCATCCACCTTTGGAACCCGACTCCAGGAATTGGAGCGCGACGCTACCCAGGTGGAGGCCACCGTTGGCCAGTTGGAAGACGGCATGGCCACCCTGCAGACGACCATTGCGCAGAACATGGTCGCCATGGAAAGCAACATGAAGCAACTCGACGAGAAGTTGGGTGCCCTTTAGTAGTACGGTACGAGTACCGGTGCGGTACGGTACGGTACGGCAGAGTAGAAAGACGGTTACGGTTACGGATACAGTATAGACCCCAAAATCTGCTGCTGCGAGTGTGATGTGGTGTGATGTGGTGTGGTGTGGTGTGGTTTCTACGGTCGAGTCGAGTCGAGTCATCCCTACTGGATCGCATCAATAAGTACGTACTGTAGTAGAATAGTTTTTCCGATCAGGAAACATTGCGCGAGAGAGCATGAGAGAGAGAGAGAGAGACGGGCAGGCTTGTACCATGAAAGTGTCATTCAGTGTTCACGTCATTGGTGCTGCGTGCCCCGCATTGGAATAGTTGATTATAGCCTACTAGTATTGTAGTTGTGGTGGAGCTGAGGAGCACGAATGCACGCTTAGCTTAGCGTCGCTACTGTATTGCATGTAACGTAATAAAGTCTAGAACTAGTACGAGCTTAGTATCACTGTTTTTTCTCGCAGTCGTCGATTTTGTTGTGGAATCGAGCACCGAGTAGTAATCCGCTGCTGCTGGTGGTGGTGGTGCAAATAATGGTTCTGCTTTGTTTCGAAGACGTTTCACTCTCCGTTGCCCGGTCCATAGCATGATGCATCGACCGCATACTGTATGCAAACGCGAACTCTCGTTGAGTCGTACCGTACTGTATTTGTGGTGGATGTTTCTATCATGTTCTTCTTGTGTTACTCTCATCTCAGTCTCGATCTAAGTAAGTTACGGTACCGCAGCAACACGGGTACTTGTTGTGGACACTTATACTACTAGCTACTACGAAGTAGTTACTACTAGTAGTAAAAGAGTCTCTGCAGATTCAGAGCATCATTAGAAGCCTTACCCAAAATTGTGACATACCAGGTAGGTTCACGAGCCTTTTCAACCAGATCATCATTGTTGCTTCTACCGTAACATGCCCAGACTGGGCTTTGGAACGGATGCTTTACAGTAAGATTACTCGTATAACTCGTACGAGTACTCGTACTCGAGTGGTACGGTACAAGCAACCACAGAAACCAGCATCGTGTGTTGTACCGTATGATACGTACTCATACATAGTATGCTTACGTATGTACTATGATACCGTACTACTCCGAGTTGATGAGCGAACTTTTTTGGCTCTCGTCAGCGTCCATTCAGCTACTATCGGTACTTACTATACCGTAGGTATTTATTCTGCTCGCCGGTTCGGCTTCTAGACTTTTCGGGTCGGTCACGGATTTTGAAACTTGAGTGAGATACCGTACGGTACGGTACGTACGAGTACGCACCGGTAGATGTTGGGAACGGAAAAGAAAACATCAGTCATGACTGAAAAAAGACGCGACGACAAGCCGATACACCTGAACTCACAATTCAGAATTGTTTTCTCGTCGAAAGCAGCGGCAGCAGCAGCAGCAGCAGCAACACCATCATCATCGTCACGTTACAATTTCTCGACTTCCGACATGGCATCGCACGCGAAAAAGATAGCAACGGCCGGATCACTCGCAGCGGGCAGCAGCCGTGTCGGTGTCGGTGCCGGTGCCCGTTCGGTTCGGAACCGAGTGAGAGTGCCGCTAACGAACGAGACACGGATCGCACGACGGGCAATCTCGTCCTCCCTACCACCCGCCGATGACACCATCTCCTCCAACTATTCACAGCCACCACCGGTCAAACACGCCAGCAAATTCAAGGGCCCCATCGTGAACCAATTGTGGGATCTGAGGCTCGAAGCCAAGCGAAAAGCCGCCGCGTCGGGCGAGAGCATCGACATGGTTCGCCCCCGACCGCCGTGCGAATCGATGACGAAAATCGATTACGACTTTGAAAACAACGAGTTCTTGATGGAGCGGTATCGCAATCCGTTTGGTCACCTGCGGTTCGGAAAGGTCCTCGAAGACCTGGACGCACTGGCGGGGAACATTGCCTTTAGCCACGTCCAGGATCCAGAAATCAACATCGTCACGGCGAGTGTCGATCGGATTCTGTTGTCGGGCATCGTTGGTCTGGGAAAGAACCAGCAATTGAGTGGAAAGGTAACCTACGTGGGAACTTCCTCCATGGAAATTCGGATGCAGTGCAAGGCCTTTGACCAAGACGACCCGTGGATGGAAGGTAGGTTTTTTCTGTCTGTAGTTTTGTTTTGTTTTGTGTGTGTGTGAGCTGAGCTGAGCTGAGCTGAGCTGAGCTGAGCTGAGCTGAGCTTTTCTTGCCACACAAACTTGTCGCACGGCCGTGCCGATGGAATTTGTCGAGGACAAAGAGCTCCTGTCGATGCATGGCATGCCGACTTTTCGAGCTTCCAGACACTCATCCCGTGTTCTGTTCTGCTCGAACCGAATTCCTGGTCGTTACTACACATTTCTGGCAGCGTACTTTACGTTCGTTGCCGTCGACCCCACGACCAAAAAACCACTGAAAATACCGCCACTCGAACCACAGACGTGGCTGGAAAAAGACCAATTCGAGGCCGGCAAGCGACGGGCCCAGCTTCGAAAGGAGGCCCGCAAGAAGGTGAAGAATTTCGAAACTCCCCTCGATCCGGAAATCGAGAAGGTTGCGGTGGAGTTGCTTCGTGAGGGAGGACCACTCATACACATTCCCAGTCTGGCCAATCCCCGGTCGATCTTGATGGAACAAACCAAGCTGCAGAATTACGAACTGGCCCAGCCACAAACAGCGAATCTGGCAAACCAGATATTTGGTGGATTTCTGATGCGCCGAGCCTTCGATTTGGCGTATGCCACCGCCTACGTCTTTGCGGGTCGCCGACCGAGGTTCGTCGAAGTCGACCAGGTCGCCTTTACCATACCCGTCAGCGTGGGAGATCTGACCAATTTTCAGGCGCAGGTCATTTACGCGGATGTCCACGACGAGCTCCGGGATTTCAACGTCTACCAGGACCAAAAGGGGGTGCCGGTGATATCGATCGAGGTATCGGCGTGGGTCGTGGAACCGGAACAAGCATCGGCAAAACTGTCCAACAAATTCATTTACACCTTTGCCGCGGATGCGGGCATGGACATTCGAAAGGTCCTCCCGTCGAACATGGAAGAAGCGCGAAAAATGGCCATTCAGATGAGCAAGCACAAGAAGGAATAATAATAATAATACTAATAATAATAATCATTTTGATCGATTGGTGTGGTGCTTGCTATTCTATTGGTGCTTCGTTGGAAGTGCAACCGGGAACAAACACTTTCACGCATTCTGGTCACACTCTGTCCAGTCCATACACAACCAACTTTGCATCAGCAATGCCCTTTCTACGGATCATAATAAAAGTTTGCGCTGCTGGGCATGCGCAAATAACTACAATCTTGATTTAGACTAGGACTTCATAATGCAAACGACAACAAGAACACCAACAACAAGTATTACCCCAAAATACTTCCTACTAGACTAAATAAAATAGGCCATTGAAGTGTCATTGAATTACAACCAAAAATGATGTTGCAGTTTTCATTCAATAAGATCTAGTATGATAAGCGCTATTCTGTTCAAATGTTTTATTGTTTCTGGAGAGGGAATGAATGAATCAAAAACAGAATGGTGATGGTCGATTGATTGATTGATTGATTGATTCATTCATTCGGTCGTGCTAACATAATTTTTACTTCGGTACATAATTTCAATTCGAATCACGGGTTTGAGGTTTGTCGTACGCCTCTAAAATAAGGAGGTACTAAAATAAGCTTTATGTATTTGTTAAAAACTAAGATTGTGAGCTAGCCCTGTAAACTACTCCGAGGAGCCGTTGAGAAAGCTTGCAACAGTAAAAAGGGTTGTAACAGTAAACAGCCGTTGAATCGAAATTCAACGTACAGTTTACATAGAAGATTTGGATATGTTCTTCATCCAGTCTTCAATATTGAAGACCGGCTTGCTTTTCAGATTTTCTTGAATCGTGGATAATTTCAATCGTGAGCGTTGGAATACCACACTCTTCTCCTTCTCGTGAAGTTGGATTGGTGGCACAGAATTTTGTTAGTCGTGTGCGACCAGTATTCCTTAGATAAGAAATTTTTAGTTGGAGTGATATGGTTTAAGGTTCCGAATGTTCATGCGTTGAATTACTTGATTTCGTAAGAGAAAGGAAACTGTACCATTTGTGTGAATTTGCTGTATGGTGTAGGGGCCTTTGCTTCTTGCTTCAAAAGCTCCAGGAATTTGCTTTTCATTTTTCACCATAACTTGATCTCCTACACTGTAATCATGAAGCTTCCTGTGGCTGTTCTCTTTCATCGCGTTCTTGTCAATTTGAGCTTGTCTTTTGTTTCTGACCATGGCCAAGTCAGTAATTACTGGAATCGGTAGAAACATGTCTCTGTGGAATACAAGGGCGCCGGGTGTCATTCCAAACGTTTTGTTGATGGTTGATCTAACGGCAAACTGAGCAGAAGCAAAGATGCTGTCAATGATATCAGTCGCTTCTTGGAGAGTCTGTGGAGGATTGGTATTGAGTTCGGTTCTCATTGCGGACTTCATGGTGTCATGGACGCGTTCGAGTACTGCGTTGGATTGTGGGTTTCGAACAGAGCAAACCTTGGCTTTGATTCCGAGGTTGGCAAGGTGGAGTTGGAAATCATTACTCATGAAGTTGGTTCCTTGGTCAATAATACAATTTACTGGTTTGGGATATCTGGAGAGCCAGCCATTGTCGAGGGCATGAACTGCCATGAGGCCGGTTGGATTTACTTGTGGAGCTCGGATGATCTCGAGGAGGTTGGTGCACATGTCCATGATGGTAAAGCCATTGAAGGAGACTGTTCCATGGCCAGGGATCTTGATTTTCCAAGGGCCTACTCCATCGATTGCAATGGTGTCCCAAGGAACATACTGGTGTTCTTTGGTAGGGAGCTGTCCGTGGTTTTGGTGGCTATTCTTGTACCGTTGGCACGTGTCACAAGTCTTGCAGAAGGCATTGATTTGGTCCTTCAGGTTTGGAGCATATACGAATTGATTGATGGTTCGATACAAACGTTCTGCGCCGGCATGGCCAAGCACGTGATGGTAGTATTTGATGGTGGCTTGCACTCTGTTTGGAGGGAGTACAATTTTCTGGCGACCGTTGGAGTCTACAACTTTCAAGTCGGTGCCATTGAAGTTTTCAGTTGTGTACCGGGGATTGGTAGCAATATCGTCGTTGGCTGCTTGATCTTGGGCGAGTTGATCGAAGGCTAAGGGGTACATGGGAATGTCTTCTGGGTAGTTAAGAAACAAGTCAGAAAGAGAGAGAAGGTCGTCGGAGTCCGTTGAGTCAGCAGTTACAAGGTCCGAATCATCCGTTGGATCGGGAGTTGGAGGACCGAAGAACTCCTTCTTCTTCTCGGGAGGGTCTTGCTGGAGTGGAAGCCTGGAGAGAGCATCAGCAAGCTCATTGTCTTTGCCTTTGATATACTTGAATACTGGGGAAAATTCTTCAAGGAGCATGCGCCAAGTCATAATTCTGTGGCTTGTGAGGTTTTGTCGAGTTAAGTTGATATGGTCTGTCCATACGATGATTTCAGCGCCCCAAAGAATGGTGCGGAATTCTTTGAAGACTTCTACAATACAGAGCATCTCTTTATCGACCGTTGGGTATTTGCGTTGAGCGGCGTTGAGTTTTCTGGAGAAACAAAGGATGATTTTGCCATCTTGGAGGATGACAGCGCCAAGCTGGTAATCAGAAGCATCAGTATAGACATGGAAGGGCTTGTTTGGATCAGGGAATGCAAGGAGGATATCTTTGGCAATGAGGGACTTGGCTTTGTTGAAAGCTTCAAGTAGTTCTGGAGTCGGAGTGATTTTGCCTTTGGCTCTACCAGAGAGGTCTGTAAGGGGTGCAAGGACCTCTGCGCGTTTGGGATAGAAGTTCCGATAGAAGTTGATCATCCCAACAAAGGATCGAAGTTGGGTTGTTGTTGAGGGAAAAGCAAGTTTCAGGATGGGAGCAATCTTGTTTGGATTGGGACGGATACCATCTCGGGAGATGATGTGGCCGAGCCACGGAGCTTGGGATTGGAACCAGTGGCACTTGGAGGGCTTGACAGAGAAGTTGTGACACTTCAGTAAGGACAGAACAGAGGAGACTGATTTGCAATGGGATTCGAGAGTATCTGAGAAGATACCGATATCATCGATGTATACTTCAATGTCCTTCAGATGGGAGAGCATCTGTTCCATGCAGCCTTGGGCCCAACTTGGAGAGTTAAGGAAGCCCATTGGCAATCGGAGCAGTCTGAACTTTCCGAATGGAGTGACGAGGACACAGAGCCAGGTGGAGGCCTCATCGAGTTTGAATGTGTGGAACTGCATGCTGACGTCAATAAGGGTGACATATTTGAAGCCTCTTCGTCTGTGGAAGATGTCTTGGAGTTTTGGGAGTGGATAGTGAAGTTTCTTGGTTACTTTGTTGAGTTCCCGGAAGTCACTGATGAGTCGACAGGAGCCATCCGGTTTGGGAACTACAAAGGTTGGCATTCCCCATTCAGTCGCATAGCATCGTTCGAGGATGCCAAGTTTTACTTGTCGATCGATTTCTTTCTTCACTGCTTCTTGTTGGTGCAATGGAATGGAATATGGTTGTTTTATATGATATGGAGTTGCGCCTTGCTGCAGTTCGATGTGGAATGTTTGATTAGGGAAAATACCTAATTCTTTGTCATTCAGGCCTTCGAAAAGTTCTTCATTTTGGAGGAGTATTGGTAACAAGGCTTGTTTCTCTTGGTAGGAGAGATGGGTTTGGTCGGTGACAAGCTTGTGGAGGTCAGTTTTCTCATACTTGGTGGTTCCATCTACATAAGACTGTTGGATCGATTGGTTGGAGTAACTTTCTGCAATTGCATGTGGTTCTGCAGACATGACTTTGTGAAGCAAGGACTTGTTGTCGAAGTAATTTCGAGGGTGGAAGTCCATTGTCTTCTCATACCATTCTATGGTACAAGTCTCGAAGTCCATTTTCATTCCAAGATCTCTCATGGTTTTTCTTCCAATAAGGAGGTGGTAGTTGATATTCTGAGAGACAACAAAGCATTTGATTTGTAGGACTTTCATGGAATACGATAGTTCTGGGAATATGGTGTTCTCCAAGGTTACATAGTGATTGCAAGTGGTTTTGCCATTTGTTGTTTGCATTTGAATTGGTTGGTCTAGGAGGTTCTTCTTGATTCCGGAAGGAATTGCCGATTCCACTATAAGGTTGTCAGTTGATCCAGAATCGAAGAGAGTTTTCAAGTAGTATTTTCCAAGGGATCCATTGATGGAATTGCAGACGCTTACTGTGGTTGGAGCAAGGTCAATGTCGACGTTGTCCTTGCTAGGAGCAACATCTTGCTTGTTGTTGTCGAAATTGGTCTTTTCAGAGGGAAATCTTTGAAGATCCGAGTTGTAGTATTCTTCATCGATATCCATATCGACATGGAAGAGATCCGGCCAAGGGGTTGCAGGTATGGTTTCTTCTGGTTCATTGATGAAGACACACATGTGTTGCTCTGGTTCGTTGAAGTTACTGTTGTGGGAAGAGGTAGTGGATCGATTGCTGCTGCTACTGCGATCGTTCACATGCGAGTCGGTATTGTCTCTGTTGTTATTGGACTGATTGGAATTGGTGCCATACTTGTTGGTGTAGCATTGACCCCAGGTGTGATTGGTACCAGGGTGGATAGGACATGGTGAGTCGTTCGAGATCCTAGTCGAGCCTTTGTTGTTGTTGTTGCTTTGGTTGTTACTGCGTTGATTGTTGTTGTTGCGTTGGTTATTGTTGTTGTTATTTCGGTTTCGATTGTTGCCGTTACGATTGTTACGGTTGTTGCGATTGTTGTTTCCGTTCCGGTTGTTACGGTTGTTGTTGGCATTGTTGTTGCTGTTGTTGTTGTTTTGAGACTGGTTGTCTGATTTCTTGTTCTTGTTTTTATTCTGTACAGATTGGAATCTTTCGAATTTTATCATCATTTCAGAGAGAGAATCTCTATGGGGAGAATGGTTAAGTTGATAGAGATCTTTCCAGTCCTCTGGCATCGATTCAAAGACTAGATTCTTGAAGTCACTTTCATTGATCGCTGCATCTCGTGGAGGGTGTCCTGGTAGTAATGGGAGAATAACATGGTTGTGGAAGTTGACTTGTGCTACAAATTGGTGTACAGTCATGGAGGTTGTCTTCTTAATGTTGGAGAGGAATCTTTTATGATTCTGGTAGGCATCAACGTTGCTGCTGAATTTGAAGCTGATGAATGCTTCCACTGTCGTCTGGAAGTTGTCCACAGTTCTCTGTGGAACATTGGCTGTTACATAGCTGTTCCACCAGCTATTGTCGGTGTAGTCTCTGAGGAGGTCTAGAAACTTGTCATAGATTCTTGGTCCTGTGGTTAGGTTGAGAGTCTTCTTAGATCTAATGAAGGCATCGATGGTGAAAAGAATTTGTAATTTGGTTGATCCTGCAGTAATCAAAGGGATTTTGATCTTGGTAACTTCTTGGGAGCCATTGATTTCTTGAGTAATCTTGTACTCAATCTTTTCAACAGTCTCTTGATCAAAGTCATACTTGAAGGGAATGACTGAGTAAGACATACTGGACAATCTTCGGATCGGTTGTTCGTTTGTTAACTGTGTGGTAGGGGTAATTTTTGTTCGTGTAGTAGTTGAAGTAGTCTTTACCGGTAGAAAGGGTCGAAGCGGTTATTCGACTGTTTAAACAGTGTCGTACGCCTCTAAAATAAGGAGGTACTAAAATAAGCTTTATGTATTTGTTAAAAACTAAGATTGTGAGCTAGCCCTGTAAACTACTCCGAGGAGCCGTTGAGAAAGCTTGCAACAGTAAAAAGGGTTGTAACAGTAAACAGCCGTTGAATCGAAATTCAACGTACAGTTTACATAGAAGATTTGGATATGTTCTTCATCCAGTCTTCAATATTGAAGACCGGCTTGCTTTTCAGATTTTCTTGAATCGTGGATAATTTCAATCGTGAGCGTTGGAATACCACAAGGTTCGGTTTGATTGATTTTTTTTTAGAAAAAAAAAGATTCGGTACCGGTACGTACGAGTACGAGTACCCGACGAGATTGTCGAAGTGGAAAACATGACGAGGATGCAGCTCTTACGGGAACGAACGGAGTTCGCACTCGTACCGTACTCGTACCGTAGAAACGAGTACGAGTATTTACTGTACCGTACGCTACGAACGTTGGTGACAACAGTACGAGTAATTACTACGAAGTAATTACACGCCGGTAGATTAGTAATTTGAACGAATTTGAAGATCAAGAATCAGATCAGTTTTCGTAGGCTACCGTACAGGTACCGGTACAACATCCGGAGCATAAGAAAAGCATAACGCTCGTGAGTTCCAGAATTCAATACCGAATCGACAGGACAGGACAGGACAGGACAGGACAACACATCGAATCGAAGTCTCGAATGCATCGCTAGCTCTGAACACACACGGTCCCGCTTTCCGTTCCATCCCATCCCATCCCATCCCATCCATCCGCCTTGACTTTCTTTCTATTGCGAAGTACGAAGTACGTACGGTACGGTACTTCTGCCAGGTACTTATTTTTTCAAAAAATGTCGGAGCACGATGTCGGCAATTTCCACGAGGATTATCGCATCATGGCCCAATTCGAAGCCGCGCTGCGCCTGAAGGACAACACGGGATTCGACATGGCCGAGTACAAGCAGCGATGCCAGCTCATCGAGGAGGAGAAACAACAAACCGAACAACAACAGCAACAACAGCAGCAACAACAACAGAACAACACAAACAACACAACCACAACACACACCCTGCCCTACTTTCGAAAGCCGAGCCCACGATTGCCCCAGACCCGGAACTTCAAGAGCGGCAACAGCGATGGTTCGTCCCGGGAACCACCCCTGCCGTTCACCCGCGCAAATCGGCGCTACGGCAAGAGTTCCCGCAATCATCGCAACGATCGGTGCCGCGTGGCGGAGCTCTCTCCGGGTGTGATTACCGTTGCCAATGCCAACAACAACAACAACAACAACAGCAGTTATAACGATAGCAGCAAGAATTCATTGTCGTTGTCGTTGGGGAGCAAAAGCGGCAGCAGCAGCAACATCAGCGTCGGCAGCGGCAGTGGCAGTGATGGTCCGCAGCGTGTCGTGCGATGCTGGGGATGCGACAGCGGTGGCATGGAAACGTACCTGAGTGTCAACGTCCTGGCGGCAATGGTCGAGTGTCCCAAATGCTTTACCGTGAGCCCTACCACATAAATGATGGATGATGATGGTTGATTGATTGATTGGTCGGATTGCGATTCATTCATTCGTTGGATTGGATTGGATTGGATTGGATGGATGGACCGAACGTGCTGCATACGGTTTCGGGATGGGGTCCAAGCGAACAATCATCTCTGAATGAATACCACCCATGCTTGCTCCGGGAGCTGGCTGGCTGGCTGACTTTGATCGTCAAAGCATGACAGTATTATACTCCGGGTATTCGAAAGCAATTCATGGTTGTGTGCTTTGCGATTGCCACTTCACAGCATCCAAAACTGTTAGAATCAGATCCATTTTCTGTTACGAAAAAAATTCTACGGTACACGTGCGGAGTAATAGAAAACCGGCAACGAATGTACGGTACGTGCCGTACCGTACAACCGAGCAAGTCGAGAAGTCTGAACGAAAAAGAAAAAGAAAAACAGCATCGATGATTTTTTCAGATCACCACAATTTTAGAAAATAAAATCTACACAAGATTTTATTTCAACGTTTACAGTAAAATGAGTGATTCCCACCTCGAAAAGTGAATAAAAGACCAAAGTAATAAAAAAATATTCGAGAGTGAATAGATTTAATAGAGTCAACACACGAATATTTTTTATTAACTATGCAAACCGAACAAATTTGGAATTTGGAATCTCTAAATAGGAAACAGTAATTGTCTGTTCAATCACTACCCGCGCCACCTACCGGCCTATTTTGGCAAGCAAGCCTGTTAAGTATTCAAGGATGGCCGGCAGTTGAAATTTTCAGAATTTTTCATGTACCGAGTTGCTTACTAGTGTTTGCGCTGCTTATTTCAGCTACTAGTAGTAGTATCCTCGCTAAAACACTCACATTGCTCTCCAGCAAGCAAGAAACACTCTTTCGCAGCAAAACACTCTTTCGAAACACCAACCGACAATCATCACCATGGCCCTGGAGTTACTAGAAGCGCTTGGAGACTACTATGAGGATGATAACTACTTAACCCCCGATTACAACAATCCACTGCTTGGCGAGGAAGATAAGAAAAGAAGGGACCGGAGAACTCCTAGGATTGCAATTAAGAGATACAGCCAATCTGCTTTCATGTATCTCTATCGATCGGGCAATGATCAAGCCCTTTTGAATTGCTGTGGAGTCGACCACTTAGTATTCAGGGAGCTTCTAGATATATTTGAGCCAGTCTACAATTCCTACACTATCGATAAGAACACTGGATCGATTCGGAACCTTAAAAAAGGAAAACACGATGTTGTTCAAAGGAGAGAGTTTGATGCAACCAGCTGTCTTGCTCTTGTCTTATTCTGGTTCCGAACCAGAGGATCAGCAGCAAGAGCAGTTGCTATAGCATTTGGAATTACAGCTTCTCCTATGTACAGATGGCTGAAATTTGGACGGAAGCTCCTTCTTTCTGCATTACAAGACCATCCTTCTGCAAAAGTTTGTTTGCCAAATGAAGAAGAGATTCAACAATACATCGATGCTATTGCCACAAAGTATCCAACTCTACGTCCACACAGAGTGTGGGCTGCCTGTGATGGCCTGAAACTGCATATCCAGCAGTCTGGCGACTGGACCAAACAGAATCCATACTACAACGGTTGGACTTGTGGTACATATGTCAACAGCGTATTTCTTTTCTGCCCGGATGGGAGGATCCGGGCTTGTGTCTTGAACTGTCCTGGTTCTTGGCATGATAGTACTCAGGCCGAGTACGGGTTGTATGAAAAGATGGAGCGGATGTATGAGCTGTATAAGGCAAAGAGTGTAGTTGATTCGGCGTTTAAGATATCTACAAACAAATACCTTCTTAGAAGTAGTCAATATGACCCTGTGACAGCTCCTGTAGAAATACCTGAGGGTACACCTACGGAAGAGGCCAGAGAAATGAAAAGACGGGCCGTTCGTAAGGCTATTGCAGTGAACAGAGATGTGACTAGCGTTAGACAGATGTCTGAATGGGGGATGAGACAGATCCAAGGTGGGTTCCCTAGACTCAAAGATAACATGTTGCTGGAAGAAACAGGAGACAGAAGGATCATTCTGAAGCTTGTCGTGTTGTTGTACAACTTTCAGACAGCTAAGGTTGGAATCAACACCATACTCAACACCTATATGAGCCAGACTGAAGGCTTCTTCTCCTATGGATTGGTACCAACTGAAACCGTAAACAACGTATTTTAGAGTCGAGTCGTGGAATCGATCGATCCTTCCATTACGTCAGCAACTTAGATAAATTTACTTAGAGAAGTCAAGTAGTATCACGTCCGATTGATTGTACACGTCCAATCGATTATTCGTCGTATCACGTCCGATCGTCCGATCTATTACTCATACTATTTTTGCTCCGGCGCAACTCAATCGATTAGTCATATTTAGAGCAGTCAACAACACGTCCGAATAATTTTGCTCCAGCGCACCTCTAGTGGTTTTCGATCCCTCTTTTAAGGTGTTGCAACAGAGTTTTTCTATTGCCTTTGTAGCCTAAGTTTCTGTCTGGAGGAACATTGGTAGTGTTGTTGACTTTAACTAACTAATGATCAATTCTTTTATTTTAACTAACTAACCACTAACTAATCTAATCGATTCGCTTCGATTTGATTCCTAACTAACTAATCGATCGATTCCTTAACTAATCTGTAACTAACTAATCGACGTCAACGAATTTTCGGTGTCACTGTTGTTGCCGCTGTCACTGCTGCTGTAGTCGGGATGCTGGAGACTGTTGACTTTCCGTTTGAGCTTCCCTCCTTCAGTAACATTAGTAACTTGGGGAGTAGTAACTTGGGGAGTAATAGGACCACTAAGACCACGACCGCTGCTGCCGCCACTAGGAGGAGGAGATATCAATCTCGTACGACCGGCGCCACCGCCACCACTACGACTAGTACCACTAGTACCACCGGCGCTACTAGGAGGAGCACGGCCGACGTGAGCAACGAGTACCTGCATCATAACCTTCCTCTCTTCATCTGCCTTTTCCTGATATCTTTGCTGTTGTTCCAATGCCTGCTGCTGAAGCTTTAGTACCTGAGCAATTGTATTCATCATCTTTGAATCGTTTCCTTTGCAGTACTGTCTCTTTTTGCTAGTAGTAATAGTACTAACTTCTTTGGGCGGTCGAACCACGTGTTGACTTTCGGGTTGTGTTGGTTGAGTTGGTTGACCAAGAAGGAGTGGTTGTGTTGGTTGAGTTTGTTGTCCAAGTAGAAGTGGTACCGGTTGACTTGCAGCAGAAGGAGGAGGAGGACGAGTAAACTCGTTTCTTTCAACCTCATACCTATCTTCTCCTTCTACAACAAATGACTTATCCCCTATCAGTTGGTGGATTTCCTTTGCCTCCTTAATGTCCCATCTCATGTTCGGATTGCCTGTTGGCGCCTTCTTCCGTTGCAATCGGTTGAATTTGTTTCAAATGGAAGTACCATCCCTTCCAGGAAATTTTTCAGCGTGCAAGTCTGCAACATCATCCCAGTCATCTGTTCCAGCTGGCATGATAGCTCTAATGGCAGCAAACATGTTCACCAACTTGGCCCTGGTGTAGTCGCCAATGCCGGCTTTCCTGCCTCTGCCTGCAGTCGACGAGGGGGGCATGCTGTTGATTGTTACAATCGATGGTATTGCTGGTGGTGTTCCTTTTTTTTTATGTGCCAAGCAGCCGAAACGAATTGAAATCAATTCATCGTCATCCAATTCATCTAGTAATAATCTAGCATGCGCCACAAGAGCAGCAACAGTAGTCATTGGTGGTGGTGCCGCGGTGTCTAATGTGCTGGAGAGACAAGTCACACTGTTCTTGTTGCTGTTGCTGTTGCTGTTGCTGTTGCTGTTTCTTTACGGACTTTCTTTTTTTCTTTTCTTTTCGGACTGTTTGCAAATTTTCTGCTGGCCAAAATTGGCGATGATCACCAAAAAAGCATGCCGGCAAGGGAGGTGCAAGAGGTGCACATGCGTTGGGTGACTAAAATATTTGATTTTAGTGATTCCGTTCAAGTTTATTCTGTTTTTATTCAGTTAATAAAGTTTTTTCAGTCGGTGCGGTCTCGACTGAAAAAAGATATTCCATACTTAATAAATCTATGCACTATGTGAATAGATTTATTAGTTTAGTCGCGAACTTTTATTACTTTAGTCGAGGTGGGAATCACTCAATAGAGAAGAAGAAAAAAATAATTACAATAACAATAAAAATAAAAAGTTACACCGTACCGGTACGGTAGGAGCAACCGAATTTGAATTTGAATTTGAATTCTAGTTCTGCTTCCGCGTTTATTGTATTACTAACTACTTTAGCTGTTTGTTATCGGTCACTATGAGCGTGTGGCGCCACCCGCGGTGTATCGACCGGATGCTCTCCCCCCGATCGAGCAGATAGTCCACGTAGGAGGGAGTAAAGTACGCGTACTCGCGCAGCGTTTCGTCGTTCCACAGGTGCACCTGGTACACCGCGCCCTTGCGGTCGATCACGGTGGTTCGATCGTAGTGGGCCTCGAACTGCCGAACGGGAAGATCGAGGACTCCCGGCGGGACGAGTTCCACCGGATCCAGGAGCGGCACGGGTTCGTCCGACGCGATGCCGACGGCGTGGATGCTTCCGTCCTCCATCAGCACGGCGGTGTGGTGCGATCCGCACGATATTCGTTCGACCCGTGTGTCCCTCGGCAATCCCACAACCCGTTGGGGTTTTCTCGCGTCGTGGGCGGTTCCGGTTCCGGCGGTGGTGGTGGTTTGTTCCTCGTCATTGCCATTGCCATTGCCATCGTCGTTATCGTTATCGTTGCCGCCCTTGGTATTCGGTTCGGTTTCGTCGTCGTCGTCGTCGCCGTTGGTTCGGCTCGTGTTTTTTCCCCAGGTATACACCTTGTTGTCCCGCGTCAACAGAGCACCGTGGTGGAACCCGGCCCCGATCTGTACGACCCGTTCCTTCGGATCGAATTCGATCGGCCGCGCCCAGGGATCCTGGTCGGCGTCCACGACGCGCCCGAGCTGTCCGCGGGAGGCCTTCCCCCAGCTGTAGACCCGTCCCTCCCGCGAGAGCGCGTATCCGTGCTGGAATCCCAGGCACACCCTCACCACGGGTTGGTCCTGCTCGGCGGCCGCGTCGTCGCTGCGCTTGTCGCCTCCTCCCCCGATGGGCAGCGACGTCGACGACAACCCCCTGACGGGTTGGGGCGTCCAGACGTTGTTGCTGATGGTCCCGGTCCCGCACTGGCCCCGGTTGTTCACTCCCATCGTGTAGAGGGAGCCGCATTCCGCGATCACGGCCAGGAATCCGGCTCCGCACGCGATTTGTTGGATCCGGGGGGTGTTGTTGTTGTGGTTGTTGTTGTTGTTGGCCGCTGCTCCCATCTTGCTCCTGCCACCGCTTCCGCCGACGGTCACGTCCACCTTCGTCCAGTCGTCCAGCAACGAGAATTGTTCGGCGATTTTCCAGGTCTCCCGTTCCGCGGCCGCATTGTTGCCACCGCGACTGCCACTGCCACTGCCACTAAGACTCCCCGTGGCCCACCCGATCAGGTTCGAGATCATTTTTCCGACGGGAGTCGTGTCGCTCGTGTCCTTGTTGCGGTGGATCCATCGCTGCACCAGCTTGGGCATGCGGTTCAACCGCAACAGCGAGACGAGATCGTGGGGCCGCCCCACGATCCGGAGTGTCCCCTTCGCGTCCAGAACGGCGCTGGCCCCCCATCCCGCGGCGGCTTGTTGCACGCCGCCGTTGTTGACGTCGTCGTTGACGTCGTCGTCGTTGTTGTTGTTGTGCGGGTAGACGAGGACGGGCCGGGCCGACGACGGGGAGGACAGCCACTCGAGCGACGACGACGAAAACGAAAACGACGACGACGATTGTTCGGCGCCCTTGTTGGCGCCTTTGTCGGCGTCCACCGTCGCTTTGCCATTGTCATGTCCCCCTACACCGTCGTAGTCGTAGTCGTCGTAGTTATTGTTGTTGTCGTCGATCGGTTCGGTTACATCTTCGTCGAAGTGACCGGGAATGGTCTTGAAGATGTGTTGTCGCGTCAAGGCTCCCGTCCATCCCTCGCCAACGCCGTAGATGGCAAAGGATCGACGTTGCTGCTGCTGTGCAAGATGATGATGATGATGATGATGATGCAAGCAAGAACCATCGCGGTGCTTGCGAAGCAACAGAATCTTCTTCTTCTGCTGCTGCTGCTGCTGCTGCTGCAATCGGGACCGTATCGGTGTTGGTATGCGGCTGCTCCGCATTTTGTTTCGGTTTCGGTTTCTTTCTACCGGTACTGTACCGATACCGTGCGGCGATCCAAAAAATGCGATTGATTCTGTGCGGAAGGCGTACGATACGATAAGATACGATGTGATGTGCGAGTGATGTGATGTGCGAGTGAGTGTTTCGGTCCTCTCCGGTTGATGTTGTTGTTGTTGATGATGATGATGATGGTGATGATGATGATGATGGTTCTTTTCTCGTGCTGGTCGTCTAGTACCGTGCGTGCCGTAGTAATGAGGAAATGGTCGGTTTTGCCTCCGACGCTTTGTTGCTTTTCGTCAAAAAATAATTGAAAATCCTGGTCGAACTGTTGGAGAATCCGGAGATGCGCGCGCTACAATTCGAAAATAGATGGCAGTGTAGAATGTTCGTACTACGACGTACTCCGTACTCGTACCATCATGGGTATGAACAGATATTTGAACTACTCTACTACGTACGTAGGTAGGTACTAGTATGTGTGAAGAAAGATCACGGAGGATGAGGGCAGATGGATGATGCAGAATGCACATATGTCCAATAAGATGTCGCTGCGACATCACATGCGACTTGAACAACACAAATCAATAAAGTAATACAAACACTGAGAAGATTTCATGATCTTCTCACTCTTTTTGTTTTATCTACTAGTAATAGAGTAAGTAAGAAGAACAAGAAGTTCAAACCGTTTAGTAGACGACTTGGTCGATGTCATTTGTTCGACATGAAATTTCATCCAATCAACAGTAAACAAAAAGAGCTCTATTCAACCAGTCAAAGGGATACCATACCCCCCCCCCCCCCCCCCCCCCCCCGCATGAATAAATACTACTATATCAAAGATATCTAACTATGGATCAAAAGAAGAAATCCAACTTCAATGGCAACTATAACAACAACACTGGCAAGCCAAACGTGGGCAAGCCCGGAGTCACACCTGCTAGTAACCCCAATGAGCAAGGAAAGAAGTACCAATACAATGCAAGTTCACTGGGGTTCCATGATCAATGCCTTTAGAGGAACCAAGCAAGGGAAAGGCAAAAAAGTCAACTCAAACAGAAGCAACAATGCCACTGCCAACCAGACACAATGCACCGGCAAGTAGACAACACAGCAGGATAACAACACACACTCAAACTACCCAAGAGACTACCAAGAGAACTACCAGGGCAAAACAGTTTACATCAGAGGAGACAAACGATCAGCTACTCATGAATGCAGTTGAACAAGGAGGAGAAATATTTGGCAATGAGTAGTACCACCAATTCTTCTAACTTGGTGTTTGAACACAAATCATGATTTGGACACTTGTTCATGACCTACTACGGTAGTACCAAAAGTGAGGAGAAATGGGAGGACCACCAATCAGATGACAACACGTCAGCATGCTGCTCACTATCCACCAATGAACCACCCAGCCATGTTGGTACCACGCAGGCATGCAGCACGGGTCTCCCCAAAGATACTCGTCACTTAACCGATGCTCGTGCTTGTGTCAAATTTGTCCAATTTATTTCAAAAATTCGGAATTGTTTGTTGCGCCCGCACATGAAAAATAATTCTCTATGCATTTCTGCACGCAACAATTTCAAGGAGGACTGTTTTCACACTCACAGTTCTTTCAGCCCCAATATTGTGGTTCCTTCACGATTTTTTTCTGGCACAACTTCATTTCATGCTTACTACCCCAATAATCATTTATTCTCCACTCAATTTTTGTTTTTTCCTCACGACACTCATCTTTTGTAATCTTATCCTCTACTATGTGCAATGTTATTGTTGTAGCGTTGATACAAGCTTCTTCACAATTGTATTAGCTTCTTGAAAACCAGCAATCTATTACGTTATGTTCATTTCATAATACTCACACTATGAAGAATATCGAATAGTACCAAAAGCTGGCAAACATATTTTTGTACGAACATGAAAGTATATTATCAGCTTTAGCAATAATCTTATTCATACAATTTAATTTTAATACAAGACAAAGAACATATTGTGCCAACCGACATAAAATAATAATGAACTAAGCGGGCTACTGTAGTGTTGTTACCACCATTTACTTTTGAAAACTTTTCACGTATTTGATGTAATATTTGTAGTCCTCGTCATCCTTGTCAAGAGTCTCAATCATGTCATATTTTTGCTTCCGTCTTTGCTCCTTTGTATTTTCTGTGTCCTCCTTATCTCATTGTGTATGATTGCCCTTTTGTTGCTGATATGTTTTCAGTAGTAGTTCTATCTCTAAATCTTTTGACTGTTGTTCCTCCCTTTGTTTTTCTATTTCACTTTTGACTTGTACGTAAACCTCTTGCCCCTCCTCACTCCCTCACTCCTTATTTCCCAACTTCCTGTCAGTGAATTTCTTTCTCGTCTCCCTTGTGCCCTTTGTTGTGTTCAGCCATGATTTGTAGTCGTTGTGAAGGAAAAGCAACAAAAATGCTTCATTGCTTGAGGTGAAAATGTTACTGATTGTTGTCTGCAATGATTTTCTTTTGAAGTCTGTCTGTTTTGGTGACACTGCTCCAAGAATTCTTTTGAAGAAGTCTTGGAATTCCGGTGAATTTTTTGTCGATAGTCTTTGTGTAATTTTAATTATTTTTGAAGTTTGTGTTTTGTTTTCCATGATTAGAACTGTTCATTGGAGACTATCTGGTATATGTTTGTTCCTTTTATTATCTAGGTGTCAGTGTTAACGAGATAATATGGTTAGAAATGATAAAAATATGTATACTGGTAACTATGATGTTGTCGATTCTTATCTTTATCCCTTTATTGGATTGATGTCGTACGCGAATTCGCGTACGACTTTTTTTCGAATTTTTTTGGGTTTTTTTGGTACCTGATGACACGATTGCCATCCGAGTTCTTGCAAGTGGAGTCAATAAAAGGGCGTCATTCTCAACTAAAGTAACAATCTATCACTCATACTAGTGTGAACTAACACAGAGAAGGGGGTTTTATTACTTAGTTGGGTATTTTTGGCCTATTTTGTCAGAAATCGGCCAATTTTCATACATTGGGTCCATTGTGTTTTGCAATTTTGAGACGAGATGACGTCGGCCCCCACCTAGAAAACACCAAAGACTCCAACAAAATCCCACATCGTTTCCACACAAATAGCAAGGAGTGGTGAATTTGAAGCAATATTTATTATTTTCCTTCTGAATCCGGTCTACTGGGAGTCTGATTCAAGGGCTTCTGAAGAACAGCAACGCTGTGTTAGTGTGTTAGTAGACAAACAATTGTACTCTACGCGTGACAATTGTGGTTGGATACTTTTGACAACGGATAATTGGACTACAGGCGAGACTATGGAAACGCCAGATCTCTTCTTACTGTGAACTTGTTCAGATACAGCGAGATAGACCTTAGTAATGTAGATTACAGGTAGTTGGTAGCAACTAGTGTGAATTTTGGGATATAAATCAGTTGAATGTTAAAAGTATAAGATAAAGTGAAATCTTGCCAAAATGCAAGATATCTCTTTTATTGAGATGAAATACGCTGCAACTGCTGTTGCGTAGTGATGAGATTACTTGCTGATTATTTCCGTGCATGCATTGATCGTTTACCGTATATATCTGTATATATATATATATATTGTGTGAGAAGCTTCAAACAACGGTTTTCTTCTCTTGTTCCGTTAGGAAGATCCTATGATATGTTTATCAATAGAATCAGGAATTGCTCCCGTAGGTCGTGTGATACTTTTCGGAATCAAAGTTTGCTCACCGAAGAACAAGGGCAATATTAGAAAACAGAGATTGCTCACCGCTAATACGCAATGGGAATTGATGCGCCGTGGGAATCGATATGCCGTGGGAATCAATTACTTGGTTGATACCGGACTCATTGATTCGTACGAATAGAATAACTGGCGTCGTGTACCTTTGGTACTTTTGGACACGAAAGGAATTTAATAATATTTGCTGCCGTCGGCGCCTGGGTCATCAAATCATAGGAATGCCATCTTTCGCAATTTTGGCACTCGTCGTCCTCTCGCAATCCCCGTCGTCCGCCTGGGCCAAGAAAACAACAAAGACTGCAGCAAAATCCCACATCCGACCCACACAAATAGCAAGGGGCGGTGAATTTGAAGCAATACTTGCTGTTGTCGAGGTTGAGGTTGCAATTGAATCACGAATTGATGATCATGCAAATTCATTCTTTCACCCCCAGTCAAAATTACAGAAATGGGCCACATCTCCTTGATATCTGGAGGAATCAGTCCCTTCTTTTTGTGGCGTGTAGGCATTTGATGGTAGAAGAGGGCTGAGTACTTTGATTGGTGACATCGAATGATCCTGGATCTCACTTGGTGGATTCGATGCAGTGTTGTTGTTTGTTGTTTGTTCTTTGTTGTTTGTTGTTTGTTGTTTGTTGTTTGTTGTTTGTTGTTTGTTGTTTGTTGTTTGTTGTTTGTTGTTTGTTGTTTGTTGTTTGTTGTTTTTGGTCCCCGGTCCAAATCACCAAAATAGGCCATATCTCTTTGATATCTGGAGGAATCAGTCGCTTCTTTTTGTGGTTTGTAGGTATCTGATAGTAGAAGAGGGCCGGGTACTTCGATGATTGGTGGCATCGAAAGATCCTGGAGCCCGCCTAGTGGGATTTGCTTGAGCATCATTTTTGTTGTTTCTGGTCCCTGGTCCAAAATCACCAAAATAGGCCGTATCTCCTTGATATCTGGAGGAATCAGTCCCTTCTTTTTTTGGCTAATAGGTTTCTAATAGTTGAAGAAGGCCATATACTTCGATTGGCGGCATCGATTGATCCTTGAGCTCGCTTGGTGGATTCGCTACAGTATTGTTGTTGTTGTTTGTTGTTTCTTGTCCCCGGTCCAAATCACCAAAATAGGCCGTATCTCCTTGATATCTGGAGGAATCAGTCCCTTCTTTTTTTGGCTAATAGGTATCTAATAGTAGAAGAAGGCAGGATACTTCGATTGGCGGCATCGATTGATCCTTGAGATCGCTTGGTGGATTCGCTACAGTGTTGTTGTTGCTGCTGCTGTTATTTATTTGTCCCTGGTCCAAATCACCACCAAAATAGGTTGTATCTCCTTGATATCTGGAGGTATCAGTCTCTTCTTTTTGTGGCTTATAGTTATCTAATAGTCAAAGAGGACTGAGTACTTTGATTGGTGGCATCGAACGATCCTGGAGCTCGCTTGGTGGATTCGCTGCAGTGTTGTTGTTGTTGTTGTTCATTTGTCCCCGGTCCAAATCACCAAAATAGGTCGTATCTCCTTGATATCTGGAGGAATCAGTCCCTTCTTTTTGTGGCTTGTAGTTATCTAATAGTAGAATGGGGTCGACGCCTTGGATAGTTGTAATAAGCTTGTATTCATTGGTCTTTTAAAGCAGAAGTGGGAATCCACGAATCCACATCCCACATGATCTGTGCCGCTTGTACTATCCCTACAACCTTGATTTCTGCAGGAATCAGTCTGTTCTTTCTATGGAGTGTTGGTATCTAATAGGATACGAGGTTCGACGCATTGATTTGCGGGCGATGCTTTGCATCAAGCTGCTGGAGAGAGATCCCTATCATCAATGGCATTTCGGGCCATTTGTAATGGAGGTGAGGTGCACCAAGATCAGTCCGTAAATCGTTGATTTCTCGCCAAATTGATCCAAAATTGTTGTGGATGATAGCTCTTCAGTAGAGGAAGCCGCCGCTGCGCTTGGATTCTGGATTGGTGGAGTGTAGCGGCCAGTCATAATTTATTTCCATGGTGATATGGAATTTTGAGTTTGTACGGATGGTGGAAAAATACCAAGTGTAATGGAGCTTCGTCTGCCAATAGCTCAGCCAAAATACCAAGTAGGGACCTGGAACAAAGTGTTTTCTGGGACAGTTTTTTACGAGGAATAAGAATATCAAGTCGGATTTGAAATCGGACAGAGTTAAGACTTTCGTTTGGCCCCTAAAAAAAGGGCGATTTGTACGGCTGTATGCGTACGATCCAATAAAGGGATAGTTTTTTTTGCTAGAGTCTGAGCATTGTGTCTACATGTAGTGATTGCTCTACAGAAAATTGCAGTCCACTTTGGTGCATGGACATTGATTGTCATTGGTATTTCATTGTCATAATTTAATTTTACAACTTTGGCAATTGTTGAATGTATGAAGAGTGAACCGTGGTTGGTAATTATTGGGCATTTGATCATCCTGAGCGTTTTTTCCTTGATGTACATGGTAGTGTAATCTTTAATGTTTTTGTCAGTGTGATCTTTTGTTGCCTGTATTGCATCACTGTTGATACTGCTATTGGTTGTATCTGTTTGGATATCATTTGTGTTTGTCAGGTCACTTCCCAATACACTACTCGCTGGGCTGTTTGTTCTATATGTATCAATCCTCGTACCCGGCTAATTTGGACTGCAAATTTGTTGTACTATTCTTTCTTCGGTAAATTGCAAATAGAAGCTTACCAAGTTTACTTTTCAGTGTTTTGGTGCACTAGTTCTATGGGAGTTGAATTGTTGTGGAGTATGTGGATTTTTGTTGTCATTGACACTGTTGTATCGTGCTAATAGTATCAGCTGTTGTAAGTGCTTGATTTACTGCGCCCTGAGGAGTGCTGTATCACTACTATTTTTTGTATTGTTGCACTTGTAAGGGGGGTTGTACTGACGCCTACCCATCCTTTGTCCACGCGTACCCCAACAATATGGAATGTGGTCTCCAGAAAATCCTGGCGCGGACCAAAATCTTGGCAAGGAGCACAATATTATTGTGTACCCTACCCCATCAATGGTATGTTTCACCGTTATAGTCTTAGCCCAAAGCATAGTAATATCTTGTGTGTCCAGATATATGATGAAAGTAGTAATGTATGACAGTCATAACTTATGTTGGAGGGGTGAATCCGTTTCTGTACATTTCATGACAACAACCATGGAACAGCGTTACAGGCTTTCTGTTCAAAACTTGTTCCAAATTGTCAATGGAAAATCTCAAAATTGTGCATCGGCGTTTAATTCCGTTATGCTTTCTTTTTGTCAATTCTAACTTTTGGTTTGGAACGGTGTTGCAGGTGTTACAATTTACAGCCATATATTGGATGGAAAATCTCAAAACCTTTTGACGGTGTTGCCTGATGTTCAGTTGCCATCTGTTTTATTTTTGTGTTTTTTTCCATTTTTGTGCTGGAACGGCGTTTCAGGTTTTGTTGTTGAAAGCTGACTCCAATACGTTTTTTGTTTCATCAGTTTGGGATGTCTTCCTACATCTGTTTTGTTGTGTTATCTGGTTTGTTATGTGCAAAGTTACGTAATCTTGGTCAACCGGTGAGTTTGTGTAATCATTGTGTAATGAATTACCATTTTTTCTAATTTGTTACCAAATTGTACCAGCTTTGATTGCTTCAACACAGCTTATTTTTTAGTGTTTTATATTGTCAATCAAAAAATGCCAGAAAGAATGAAAAGAAAGATGAGAAGTTTGTCTGGAAAAGTTCCAGTTGCATCCGCATCCAAAGCCAAAACAAGAAGTTCGTCTCCAAAAGTTCCAGAGGCATCCATATGCAACGATGTGATTCTAACAGCCCAGGTACCCATAGCTGCATATGGTGCCACTCCTGGAACTCAAGAAGTACATGTCATGCCTGGAACACCAACGACACTCACAGCCATAGCCACACCAGCCTATGCATTAGCACATGTAGCTGCATCTGCATCCAAAGCTATGCCACCTTGTGGAGGTGAAGCATGAAAAACGGCGCATTTCCAACAGCAGCAGTAACTCCAGGTGATTTACATGGTTATACTTTACCATCTGACATTTTTCACAATGAATCAGAATATAAGGTTCATGTAGAGGTGATGAAAAGATGTGCCAAAGCTTGCCTCCAAAACCAGGGTTCTGACAGTTTCTCTGATATTTTGACTGATGAATTGATTGATTACTGCAGTAAGTCAGGACCTCCAATCAGTCTTCAGCCAGTTGATGAATAAGAATTTTTATTATTACCAGTCTTTTGTTTTGGAAACCCCTCCTGACTTCTGCCAGAATCATTGGTGTTGGGTGCTATTCCAAGGGTTGTTGACATGATGGTAATCTTTTCCTGTGTGACTCTGGTGATATATTTTCAAAAAAGGTCAACATCTTGGATGCAACCCAACTGACAACTTGTTTCAAGGACTGCAACATGAAAGATTAATGGCACCATGCCTTTCAGAGAGCGCTGAACTCTGTTATCCACCCCAATGATAGTACTGGTATAACAGAATAAACCCTTGTTGAAGGAGAAGATGAATTACCTGATGGTAAATTGCACGCTATTTGGTCAACCAATGTGGTTAACTACAAACCCATACTGAAGTACATGAAAGTGTACCTAAGCCTTCTTCGGGGGCAAGTTCATTCTGTTGAATTCCCACCAGCACCTTTGAATGAAGATCAAGGTCCGTTTTTCTATCAAATATTTCAAGACGACGTTGGTAAAGGCAAACAATACAACCGCAAGATGATCTCTTTCTTTGATGGTCTTTCGTTGCAACACACACTCCAACATTTCCTTTCAGCAAGGTACTCCTTTGAAGAAATGGACAAGTCTATTCAGCAAATTTGGGACAGGGAAGTCTTAGGCCAAACAAAGACAGGTCCACTATCAGTTGAGTTAGTTCCTTCCACTAAATCTTCAAAGTACCTCAAGTTGGATTGGCCATCTGATGTGTCAAATAGAGTATTTGCGTTTCAAAAGGTCCTCATGTCTTTGTGGGTACAATTCCAATGAACAAAGACAAGAATTTTTGAAGAAGTCAAGCTCAACCACTTTGTTGATGAGTCATTCCTTGACAACAATTTGTATGAGAAACTTTTGCCAAATCTGTATCTGTGTTCATTTGATCCCAAGATGAAGTATCCTTGCTTCCCAATTGATAGCAAGGTTACAATCAAGGATATGCCACCCCCTGGAACAGGGGTAGTCAAGAGTTATGCATATAAGAAGAAGGACCAATTTCCTTTGTTTCCTGAATACATGGTGTTGGAAAAAAAATGGATGGCACACATGTCTCCCGCGCAACCTGGTTCCCATATGATAGTATTGTGGCAAATACATCCCAGTACACCACGTTGTCCAATTTATTCAATTGGAAGGATTCATTGCCTAATGCAAAAGTGTCACACAAGAACACAAACAATGATGGAATGGCAAACTGATCCTACTACTCCCCATATGCCTGATCTTAGGAACCAAATGCAAGTGTCCACAAAACTCACGTACTAAATCAAGAATGTCTTATCCATTTTGATCAACATTGCACTACTCATATAATATTTATAAAGAGCATTATCCTGAATCATCTTCTTCTTGTGTCAATGTTAGAAAACATATGTGCTAATGATAATAATACTAGTTCAAAGTGTGAGTTCTTGGTGTGATTGACTTTGGTTTTCCTTCCAACAATAACAATTGTGAAAAGACATTTTTCTTGTTTTTGAATCTCATCATCATACCGTGCATCATCAATGACACAACCATTGAAGAGTATTCTAAAAAGATGCTCCTCCTTACTCCTCTCATTGTTATTCTACTTTTCAACCAATATTTCACATAAGCATTGATATGTACTACAACAACACCATTTATAAGAATGTGATGTGGTCAAACTTATATTGCTTCTTTACTCGTTCAACAATGTGAAAATATTCCAGCTCTTATTTGCAATACATGAAATAAATAGGAAATCACCAGCACATCAGCTTATACCAAAAGAATAAGAATTACTGTGAAATTTGGTGCATTTGGGTCTGGATTTGGACCAACCATACCCACTAAAATTCATTTTTTAGTGCAAAAGTATTTCATTTTTTGATATTTTAGTGTCAGTCCTTTTCATATTATGCATAAGACACACTATGAAAAAAGAATGGCGTTATTCAATATTCCCCAAATGAAATGAAAAGGCCATTTCCTGCAACGTCGTTGCAGAAAATGGGAAAATAAAAAATACATGTATCGATGAACATGAAGACATGCGATTGCAATTAGTGGGATTGCTTCAACCGCATTGTCTGGGAACTGCCCCTGTCTCACAATGATTCGGTCAAATGAGTGGCTCACAAAGACTAAGGAAGCAATCATTGAAAAGGACAGATTGCAATGGTTTGGTGACTCAATCAACGATACCATGTTATACTCCACAGACAAAATGTTTCCTGTAATGGATGATTGCTACAATAAACGTATGGATGAAGTACAAAGCGAAGACCTGAATCCTTTTTTGTACCATTTTGAAACAGGATATGACTCTCTATGCAACAGAAACGGACATTTTGTACTCACAATCCGGGATGGATGCAAGTTGACGAGTATGATAACAACAAGGCTAAACAGCAGAACAGAAAGATTGGAGGAAGCAGAAGCTTCCGCAATTTGGATGGAGGCACTGGACTATGTCCACTACCAATTATTCTCAGACCACGAGAGAGGCGACACTTACATCACAAACCACATTTGGGGTCTGGGTATCATTCTTTCCCTTCTATGTAGTTATCCCGCACTGAATGGGAAGGCAGACATCTGCTGTTATGACACAATTGGCATTGGACCAAAAGCAGACTTGCAACAATGAAGCAAAATGGAAATAGATGGACACAGCTTTCCAGCAAAGCAATGGTGCCAGCTGACACAGCCAGTGAAAAAACACATTAAATGATGGATACATTTTTATTCATTTAACTGTCCCTGTCTGACAATGATTTGGTTGACTGATTGGAGAATAAGGACTACTCGGTGTGTAATTGTGAAGGATGGTTTGAAAAATGTAATCTCCAAATCCCCTACTGAGGAGTATACAACCAACACAGAACAAGTGGAGGAGGTAAAGGTAACTGCCAAAGACACAAAAGAAAATGTACGAAAGAGTAGTGGGATTCATTCATGAACAAATCGAGAAAAGAGTTGAAGACTAAAAAGCGGAAACTGAAAGAATTAAAGAACAAAGAGAAAAAGGAGGAAGAAGACAGAAACAAAACGATCATTCAGCACTGGCTGCATCTTGACAAGAAAGGTTGGAATTCACCTGAAGATTTGGAGAAGTACGACTACTATCCCATTCCTTGTGGCGCATGGGGACACGTGAAACACTACTAATTACCGTTATTGCAAAACTTCTTGTCACTAGTACTTAGTAATACATCTTTGTCAGGTACTTCAAAATGGAAGAATAATGTGTAAAGAGAAATATTGTTTGTTACAAATTCAAAAGTCATGATTGCCATTCCAGACAATTCAATCTGCAATGCTGTTGCAGACACTTAACCCTGCAACGCCATTCTAGACAATGGATTTCAAAACAAGAAAGCTCCGAACAATAGACCAGAATTTGTCCAAACTTCCACCAATAAAAATCATCAAAATTGTACGGTACTGAAAACTGTACTCCTAGTACACTGTTCTGGGATTAAAAAAAGTGGAATAGCAATCGACCATGTTAAAATCAATTTTGTCAACATGGAATGGAGTTGCAGGAATAGAGGAAATTTTGTATGGAACTTCTGATCCACCAATTAAAAAGTATAATCATCACCTTCACTTACCTGCAGCACCGTTCCAGGAAGGATTACAAATCACTACTGGTTTCCCCAGCTTTCAATATCGATTCAATATTTTTGTTCCAACCCAGCCATTGTGTTGCAGAAATGAAACAACCATTTTTCCCAGTTTCCAAGGACAAAGTATCGATCTTTGTTACCAAGGTTTCTGACCACGGCATCTTCAGACTCAATGGCATTGCAGTCAAACAAATATAGTTTGTTTCACGACTCCCCTTGCTTCACCAATGCGTGGCAGTGTTTTCCCCTTTCTCCCTCTTGCTCAATATTGGGTCAACAGAAACAAAGCAACAAGCAACGGGGTAGTAACCATCATGTACTAATTTGAAACTGCTGACAGAACTTCCAGGGGGAAAGGGCCTTCAAGATGAAGCAGGCACAGAATCTGACATGGATTAACTTGCAGTTCACATCCATCCAGGAGGTTTAGTTGAAAATTGTCCAAGTCGTTCATACATTTGCCACTTGTCCTGAATCAGACTTAAATGATGGATGGGTCCAAAATAGTAACTTCATCACACGATAATTGTCACACCTCTTGTGATCTGTGGATGCACAAAGCACGTTGGTGCCTGCAGCCAGAAGGACCACATTGCAGCAAAATTTGAGAACATCCGATGGAAACCATGGTACACTTGTATTTATCTTTTTGTCCCACTTCATGTAAGGTAAACCATTCATAATACCAATAAAAAACTTTGACCCAGCTGACCAACCACTCTCCTTAGGATGAATTGTTTCTGTTGTTGAGTTGTAAACGAACAAATCAAATTCACGGTCAAGTTGATCAATAGTATGGTACTCCATTAATTGCTTACAGATTTTCTTGATAAGTGTGGATTTGATTCATTGGGTTCTCTTTGTGGGAGCCTTCACTTCAGTTTTATGATTGTTCTCCCTTGCTGCAGAGTCCCATCCTGTTGGAGGACCAAATAATCTCATGTACTGTGATAAATGAAAATACATGTGATTCTTCACAAGATTATTACCCTCTCCCTTACTTTGTTGCAGACTGTTATTTATACAGTTAATAAAATGAGCAACCATCTTGTCAAGATTTAAAACACCCTTGTTGTCTTCTTTGAAAACCTAATCAAATGTTTTGGCATACTTGAGGAACTCTTCCATACCCAACAACAACTCAAGGGCGTAAATATGTCCATCAATTTCTTCCTCAAACTTTCTGCTCCTGTTCTCAAGATTGGTTGTTGTTCTTTGAGACAACAACAATTGACAGCCTTCAGCGAACAGAAGTGCAAGCATCTGAATGTAAAGCATGTCAATGTACTGGCTCCCCTCCTTCTTTGCTGTATGTATTGATCCCAGAAAATTGGTTCCCGGAAAGTCGCAATTGGGTTGCCTCTGAACAGCAGCACTATAGTAACTGGCTATTTGGTCCATGTCACCAAGTAGCCCCATGCTAATGCCTAAAAATTCCTCACAGAACATCTCTGCTCCTTGCTTTGCGCAACCAAGTTGGTGCATATGAAGTGTCTCTCCTTGTGACGCTAGATGAATATTATGTGGGTTTTCTCCAAAACCAAGATCATAAAATGCGTTACCATTATGAACACAGTGGTGGGAGACGTTCTTGAAATACTGTTCAACATTCATTCCTTTGTCCACCATTGGAGCAGTAAAATCAGAAAGCTTCCATCGACAGGCGGAATGATACTCTTCCCCATTATTGTCCTTAGACGCCTTTTAATTGAGATGGGGACCTTCAGAACATTCACACGGGTGTTATTACCAAGTGCCCTTGGACAATTGCAATGTCTACAGATCATCTTTGTATTGGCCATTTGATAATGTCCACAAAGTTGGTTGTGCTGGGGATTATCACCTATGAAATAAGTGACTGTGAATTTCATTCAAACAGACCATTTCTTCTAGTTCCAAGGCAAATTAGACCACTCAATACCATCCATTAGGTTACAGGCTTCTTTCAAAGATGAAAGAGCGCAACGAAGGTCAGCAGAGTGAAGATTGTTCACATTGTCAGCAATTGACTCGTTACCTTTATCACGTGAGCCCGTTGGATGAAAATATATAGTTTCCCAATCATCCGGCCAAGAGTTCCAAGTTAAGGTGTTGAATATGCCAAGTGTCATGTTCAGTGGGGTAAGAGTGGTTTCACCGCTATTGTCAATTGCAATTCCATCCATGTAGAGAATAATAGGCACCAAAATTCATTTCTATCTTTGTTGCATCTCTTTTCCCAAGTATCAATCCACCATTGACCATGATGGAGCTCATCTATATCAATATTATCTTGTAGTTCTGGATGGCAGACTGGTAATGTTGGGTCTTCAGCATGGGGGAAAGACAGGTTTTCTTCTATACCAACGTCATGTTTGTAATAGCGAATTAAGTGGTTTTTGGAACAACCGGACGTAGATTTGTTTACGACCAGCAACATCAGCACAAATCAATTTTTTATAACACCAATCAATGAAAAGAGGTTCAAAGCCATCACCTTCTATTTCAGGCACAGTTGCATAAATGTCCTTCATGACTCTTGACCTGGTCTTTATGAGATTTTCTTTTGTCCATGAAAATAAATTGAGGCGCTCTGATTCGATAGCCCATTCATACAATTCCTTCTCTGCAACTAATGATATGCTATGGTTCCACATGATTTTCATTAACTTGATCTCCACCTTCAGTGCGTCTGATACATGCCTTCCAGCATTGAGTGTCATAATTGCCATGTTTGAATCAGGAGGGGAACTGTCAACAGGCATGTTGTTTCCTTCTCTATCGACACTCAAAGAGGGGGGAGGCTTTGCTGTCAATTCCTTCTTCTTTGTCATCCTCTGCGGCATCCTCATCGTTAGGAGAAAAACAATTATCATCAGAAACAGAGTCATCATCATCAATGTTTAATTCCCGACCAATCAAAGCACGCTCCATCAGTTCAACAGAGGGGTCATACATAACTTGATTGTTGAGAACCTCTGGCACTAGACCACTACTCAGTGGACCGCTAGGGGTGTTTGATAGACCAAAATTTTCACTACCATCCTCTTTCTTCTTTGAACTTCTGATGAATAGGGGAGATGAAAAATTGTCTACCCCTAAACACTGGTCGTAATAAGAATAGCATGTTTTGTTATGTGAAATATGGCTCAGAAGAGCAGGCGAAACAATTAGTCCTGTATTCTTTCTTCGTCTTGCTGTAAACAAGGGGGGTTTCTTCTTCTTGTTGACCTTCTTCTTCTTTCCATAACCGGTAGTAATTGGGGATGAGTACAAGTAGTCAGCACAGTTTACAATGAACCTGATATTTAGGAGTGCAGACCATCATTAATAGCCAGTAATAACAATATACATGAGGAACCAATTCAGATTCAGAAATTGCGACCATGCACTAGTATTTGTTTCAGGCATCAAATTCAGTTGCAGGCCACCGGACCGGAAGCAGTTGCCAGTGGGGTAGGAAGATATAGTACTGTGTGTAAAAATATTATGAATTTGACATTGATTTAAAAAAATTACCAAGGGGAACCGGTGGAGTTTGGCCCACATATGCAAGTGATTCCCCAACAACCCCGAATCTCGTTTGTGTGACGCTAGTGTAGGAGTGATGATGATTGGTCCATTGAAAGCGATGACAATTGGGCCACATGATCTTCTCAATCTTTTCATTGAATCTAGTTTATTGAGTTAAGTTCAAACCTTTTAGACCTGGTGAATGTTTCGAGGTGAAATTTCATTCGATCAACACGAACCCCGGAGTTTCTGAGGCGCCCCGCATCTGTACGAAGAACCTATTTGTACCGTATGTACGATACGTACTATCATATTATCGAAAACATAAAAATCGGTCCGAGTACGTACGGTACGGTATTTAGGTATCGTTTTCGGTATGGGTACGTACTCGTACGAGTACATACGGTACTGACACGTGGTACGAAGTAGTGGCAGGGAAAGTGCAACGAATAATCCATTCGTACTTCTTACGGGACGGGTAAGATTTACCGTACGAGTACGTACCTTCATACCGGTACCTACGAGTACGAGTATGAGCGGCGTGCGCCGTGCGAAAGGCGGGGCTGTTTAAGATCGGCAATAGTAATAACTTTCCCCAAACTCCCAATTATTTTATGTATTTTTTTTCAATTCTCGTTTCAAAAGCTTCGGTTTTTTTTTCCCCGCCACGGTCCGGGAACTCCACCAGCACGTTAAGGTGTGTTGCAAGTAATATTGCTCATAATAGTAATGTAGCACTGTCGGTGGTCACCTTCCGCACTAGACTCACGACAGTTTTCGTCAAATATATTATATTCTTAGATGTGGTGACTGTAACTTATGTTCATTCTATGTATGTGTACATAGTGGACGGGTGCGTGTGCGTGTGCGTGTGTACCTTACCGGATGGCGACTTGTGTTGAAATTGCCATTATATGGTCGAGCACATGTTGTCCACCATCAACCCCAAATAATAGTCGAATACCCATCGATGGTTGACACCAAAGCAGGCGCTCGATATTTTCGAGTTTACCATCGATTGTTCGCCCACGATTTCCTGTTCCAGCAAGTCCGCCGTTTTTCGTGCTGCCTCTTTCGTTTTGGCGCTCGATTTCATCGAAGCATTGGACAGATTCTCAATATCCTTTTGCTTCCGCAGATACTTTTTTGCCGCTGCCGCTCCTTTTTTCTTGCTCGCTGTGGTGTTGTAGCTGTAGTTACTGTCCGCCTTGCTGACCCTGTGTTCCAGCAGGACGCGTCGCATGTGGTTGTGGCATCGGGCGGACTTGAGCTTGACCCGAAACCGGAGATCCTTGCAATTCAGGACTTCCATTCGAAAATTGTGCATGTCGGTGCCGGTGTACCAAACATTCTGTGCGTATTTCTTGGGTATTTTTCGGACCCGTTTGATGGTAATGAGTTTCGCGAACGATACCTTTCGGGGGAGCGATGGGGACGGATCGTTCTTGTTCGATGATGTTGGTGGCGTGTGTTGTTGCTTGGAAGCACCATCGGCGATCGGCGCGTGCAAAATATTGTCTTCCGCACAGTTGCTGCTAGACGTATCTTGCCATTGGTCTCTCTTCTTCTGTTGTTTTGCTTTCCCTCTAGCTGAGTGCTGTTTCGAACCCGAGGAATTGCGGTTTTCTGTGATCGTGTCGTTCCCCGTTTTTAGGGGATGCGCCGTCAATACCTGTCCTTTCGCCATAGTTGGAGTGTAGATATGACCAATCTATGTTGTATCGGGGCGAAACAATATGTAATCAATCAATCGAAACACCTGACGAAGCATGTATGAACCGATACCGGTTGGAGAACGGGCTCGTTGGGGTACCTTCCTTCCGAAAGGGACGCAAGGTATTTGGTGGAAGTGTTATTCAGTGACGGATTTTACGTTGCCATCTGTCTCACTATTCATTACTGAACTATCTTCATATAATATGAGACTGATGGAGGTCGATCAGAAAAAATCGTAAACAAAGAATATCAGATGTAGTTTAGTCGTTCGTAGAATATTCTATTCAACGCCCGATCTGAATCAATCACAGATGAAAAACTTCTCGATTCGCGTGCCAAACGAAATTCGTGTCACACTTTTCGATAGATAGCAACAAATTTGATTCTTGTGTCATCGCCTTACAAGTACGATCCACTTTGGCGGTAAGGCGCGCCAAGTCAAATATTCTGTGAGAGGTGAGAGAGAGCGCGTCCCATCACCAAAAAAGAGAAGTAGTCGAGCGAGTCAAACGGACGAGTGCCAGACACGGTCCGTCGCTCGTCTTCCTGCGTTGTCCATCGTTCATTTTTTCCATCAACGAAACGAAGAGAAAAAATTCCGGTACATGTACCGCGTACACTCTTACGAGTAAGTTACACGAAAGATTCTGACATCTCTGACAAGCTTGTCGAAGATTTTTAAACGCGGTGAAAGTGTCAGGGCCGAGGAGAATGGGATGAAACTTACTAAAGTTCATAGAAATAATTATCCACTTCCGTTCTCTCGCATCAACAAATCGTGGCAAACGTTTTCAATCGATTGTCGGCAACGATGACGGTTTTAAGGAACGAGAGCGATTGATTCATTGGTGCCTCTTCCGACCTTGCCCGGTTGAGCAACAACAACCCCGATCCATGGGTAAACTGAATGTACGTATTACTTTTTGCAATTTTCGCGTTGGTGTTGCTTGCTCGCAACACACCACAAGCATGGGTCCTCTGGGCAGCCATGGGTGTCAAACTCTCGATGCACCTGAAAGGCAATCGGCTCCGTGCAATAGAAACAGCTATTTTAGTTGGGAACCCGCGCACATGGAGTGTCATTTTCACCGTTGATTCTCATATGTTTTTGGTGTTTTTCATTTCCTCCAATCACAGTCTTCCTGGCTATGACAGAAGCGGTGCGAGGAATCTCCCTCAAGCATAGGTACGGGCAATCTGTCGTTCAATCACAGCCAACAAGCGTGTGATTATTACAGGTGGTGTTGATGATGAGCATTTCTTTGCTTTTGAACTGCTCGGAAAGAAACACTTTTGGAAAGAACCGGTCATGCCGCCCTCGACAGTCCAATTGTATTGAGTTCTGGTATGGCCCTTGGGTGTAACCCTCTTGCAATTGGGCGCTTTCAACCCTAACCCTACATTTGGATTATTTTCATAATCCGTTTGTTGCTTTTGGAAAAGAGAGTTTCGCGGCACTGCACAGGAATTAGACACGCTCCTAATTGCATGATTCTGTCCATTCGAGACACCCTCTTGCGTTGTGGTGTGTTGTCTATGAAACTGTGTGTGCCATCTCTGGACAAAACTACAAGCCACATCACATGTTCCTTGCCGTCGAATGTATCCTTGGCGGCGGTTCTGTTTCTTGAAAGACGACGGCTTCTTAATGGTGTGTACGCCAAGATGTGCTATTTAAAACTCGAGCTGATCTTTCCTTCCTACCTATTATTTGGTTCGTTGCGAGATGATCCCATTAAGTGTACGGCTCTGAACTGAACGTCACTGAGAGCTTTGTGCTCGGCTCGGTCACAACTTGTGCTTCCATTTTGATCGAGAATAAGACGAGGAACACTGCTGAGACACCACGGTACCTAATCACAGATCTGCGCATGCTACGCTAAGCTTCTTTAGATCAGCTATTTTTCAACATTTACACTTCAGTATCAACCGTCCTTTTACACATCATATTCCTCATCACCAACTTTCTCTTCCGTCCCCTTCATACCACTGGTTGTGTTAGGTTCGCTGAAGTCATGACTGTTTTCAGGGCACCACATGTCCTCTTGGTGCACGGGAACGACGCCAGATTGTCTTTCATTCCCATCCCTCTAGCTCGAACGAAGGACGTGCCGTAGTACATTTTTGCATTATCGAGCGAACCAGACAATAAGCTGACTTCGTCTCTTGTACGGTAATAGCTTGGTATTGCTCAAGACAAATTAGGACAAAAATATTTGCAATTTCCAGCACATTCAAATGGACGTCGTGCCAAATTATTCTATCGAGTATGTTAATCTTAAATTTTGCACCGATCGTTTTCCTTTTCTCTCAATTCTCATTTGGCGCCCCCATTCACCGCCTCGATCGGCGTGCGTGCCGTAAGGTTGTTACACCGCAAGTGAGGATCTCCCAAAAAATTCAGAAGGAAGACGGGCTGTGGACCGAAACGATGATGACGTTTGATCTCGATTATGGTTGGCATTACTATTTTTTCGTCTTTGCAACGGCGATGTGCACTTGTTGCCGTACAATCCGTTTCATGCGGCAACGATTGACATACCGGGCGAAACGTTTGACCAAGTTGCGGCCGCGCCTGCCGAATTTTGGAGGCTCCTTCCGGGGCATATCACCGTCCTCGTTATCGATAGTACTAGAATGTGTAGCATCCATGCAACTCCTAGCATTACTTTGGACCTCTGCACCAATGTTATCACTTTTCGAAGAGAGTCCCAGGTCAGCTTGGGTGCACTTAGACTGTTTCATTGTCGTACCTGCAATGTCTTCGATGAGAGAGCTAGCATCAACGCTCTTGACCACGCGAGATTCTTTCAAATCCGTCTTGTAGATTTGATACAAAATATTGCATCCACCCGAGCGAGCAGGTTTGTTCTGGTCGAGTGCTTCTACCACAGTATTGCATTCACGCGAACGAGCAGGTTTCTTCTTGTCGACTGCTTCTACCACGTCAAGAAATTCCATAGCATTCCTCTCGTTCAATTCAAGGCAAGCGCCATCATCCGTCGAGAACCAAAACTTCGTCTTGCCATTTTTGATTGTTGGTTTGACCGTCCAGACCATGGTAGTCGTGCCGACAGAGCTATCTGCTTTCCGGCTAGGATCGAATGGTAGTGGAGATTTCGATGCGTTTGTAGCGGTGATGTCGTGCGCATTTTCACCGCGAATCTCTTCAAAATACTCGACCATCTGCTCCTTCAGTCCTTGCCTGCCAAATGTCATCGTCGACCGCATTCTTCTGTTCGAGAGCAATCCGTCCTCGGGTCGAACGGACGAAAACGCAACAGATCGTTGGCGCTCGTTCATCAGAACGGTCAGATCACCACAGCCTCGGCGAGGATCGGGGCGGGGTTGTTTGCAGAATTCGTCGAGCATCGTTGTCGTTTCGTTGATGACGGACCCGTCCGCGACTCCATCCAGGATGGAGTCAATGTCTTCTAGAGGCCGAGAACCTAAGTCGTCAACAACATTCTCGTCGTCATCATGACTTGCGACGTCCTGAAGGCTTGGATTACGACGCGGCTGGACGTTGTCCGTTCGGTTGTTTGTGAATAGAAAGGAAGGAGAGCATCTATCGATATTGATACCCAGACCGGGGGACGTGTTAACGATGGACTTCGCAATATTCATGGCGACAAGTCAATAAGATTGGTGTTGAGTTTTGACGATTTTAGTAAAATGAAAGGTTCGGTCCAAGGTCCCTATTTTTTTTAAATGGCACTTTGAACTTAGCTCGATGATTTTGGTACGGAACACCGTGTCCGACACAGTAATAATGGTCATGTGTGTTGTGAGGATGGGTTGGTTCCGCGCAATTGCGACAACACGATCTCGTTTGTTGTGCTTTCCCGCGCAAACGATGGTCTGTGTGGCGAATTGTTCTGTTTCGACATTCTGTTCAAGCCTGTCGTGTGATGCCAAGAAACGGGCAGAAAAAACGTCCGTAGCAAAATTCGAAATCAGTTGGTGTTGTCGATGTCCAGTCGGTCAGTGCGCTGTCAAGAGAACTCGGGGTTCACGGATCACTTTGGCTTTTTTAAACACTTGTGCTCAATGTACCGGTACCGGTACGTACGTACGTACTCGTAATTTAGTCGTACAGATGTCATGTTCCGATGTGTGATCGGGGCTGAGGCGAAGGAATCCAAAATCGAGAGCTATCGTAACTATTGAACACTGAGGTTAAAGTCTACACTTTCCAGAAGTATTAAAAGTTGGCATACCAGCAGTGCTGAACAATACTTCGGGTACTATCACCCAACCTACCGGTACATTACCGCGCATGCCTGAGGAAAATGGTGACTATCAAAGAAATTCACTCCGCACTACAAAGGAAGTCTAGTAGTAGCATTCTACTAAGCAAAACGCAAATAAAAAATCGCCATTATCGTTGCACATGGACGACAATTCAAATAACTAAAGAAGGAGCTTCTTACGGCGAACAACCAAATTGTTGAGGTAGTAAACAAGCAATACTATGCTGGTATCCAAAGATGCATCATGAACATGTCCCCAAAGCTGAACACTACAACTGCACAATCAAGGAACGATGCCAACAAAGTATTTTCAATCAGCTACCAGCATCCAATCAATTACCCAAACAAATGGTGGTTGCAATGCTACTAAGGAACGCCGTGATGTTCCATCTTATCACATTTCCGTGGGAAGATGGTGTCTCCAAAGACATATCTCCCACCGTTATTACCACAGGGATGGCACTCCACTACAACCTACAGTTCCATGTGCCCTTTGGAACCTATGCTCAGCAGACAAGAATGAAATCAACAACAAAATGGCAGCCTGGTGCATCACTGGCACCATTGCAATGGGACCTACACAAAATTTCCAGGGAGGAGTCAATTTCTTCAGTTTATCCAACGGTCAAGTCATCTCTCAAATAGCCATTGAGTTTGTTATCTGTCCAATGCCAGATGAAGACATATTAAATTGCCAGCCAGAACCCAAAGGGTGGGGCTTGTCTGTACAGATCAAAATGACAATAATGAACCTGAAGAGCCCATGGAACAAGAACCCACCAATGACAGCGATACCAATGATGATGATGATGATGATGATGACAATGAATCATACAATCCAGACACCAATTAATCCTCCGCTTTGTCTGCCGCAGAATTCATCAAGTGGTCTACAGGAGTGGACAACAACCACAACCACAACCACAACGACAACGACAATGACAACAGCAGCAGCAGCAGCAGCAACAATACACAGTACACAATGATGCAAAGGGACATGCTGGAGCATTTGCAACAGAAAGAAAGGGAGCAGGAGTATATGCATCATTGACCAAGGTCAAGTTAAATACAGTGGGCTCAACAGAGACAGAGATAGTATGCACAGGTGAGAAGTTGCCAAAACATATGTGATTCAGACAGTTTTGAATCATACAAGGAGGAAGTAGCAAGGAAGACATCCTATATTAGGATAACAGGAGTGTGATCTTCTTGATGAGCAAAAATGGAAGACTGTCATGTCGGAAAGGATTGAAGCATATTCACATCAGATATATCTTCATAATGGATTGAATAGAAAAGAAGGAATCCCAAGTTGAATATTGCCCAACAGAGGAGATGATAGCAGATCGCTTCATAAAACCTCTACAGGGACAATTGTTTAGGAAGTTCAGGAGTGTAAACATAGGGATCCAAGAAAAGGACTTTGAAGAATACAGGAGGATGTATTATTTTCCTTCTGAATCCGATTCGTTGAGAGTCTGATTCAAGGGCTTCTGACAAACAGCAACGCTGTGTTAGTGTGTTAGTAGACGAACGATTGTACTCTACGCGTGACAATTGTGGTTGGATACTTTCGGCAACGGATAATCGGACTACAGGCGAGACTAGGGAAACGCCAGATCTCCTCTTGCTGTGACTTATTCAGATTGCAGCGAGACAGACCTTAGTATGTAGATTACAGGTAGTTGGTAGCAACTAGTGTGAATTTTGGGATATAAATCAGTTGAATGTTAAAAGTATGAGATAAAGTGAAATCTTGCCGAAATGCAAGATATCTCTTTTATTGAGATGAATACGTTGCAACTGCTGTTGCGTAGTGCTGAGATTACTCGCTGATTATTTCTGTACATGTATTAGTCGTTGACCATATATATTTGTATGCATGTATATGTATTGTGTGAGAATCACATGCCAACGGTTTTCTTCTCTTGTTCCGTTAGGAAGACTCCATGAAATGTTTATCATTAAGGTCAGGAATTGCTCCCGTAGCTCGTGTGATATTTTATGAAATCAGAGTTTGCTCACCGAAGAACAATGGCAATATCGTAAGACAGGGATTGCTCACCGTTTATGCGCGATGGGAATCGATGCGCCGTGGGAATCGATATGCCGTGGGAATCGATTACTTAGATGGATACGGGACTCATTGATTCATGCGCATAGGAAATCTACCCTTTGGTAACTTTGGTACTTCTGGTCACGAAAGGAATTTAATACTCCCCATGTCTCCTTGTGAAGGGTCATCACGCTCTACATGATGCTTCCATCATCTTGGAGAAGGTCGCCAGTATTACCACAGAAGTGGAATATGGGCCTGAGCAGTGGATACACAACTGAGTGACTCCAATGCTTGGTGAGAATGTCTGCACAGTTATCCTTACCTGGGACGTGCATCATTAAAATGAATCCTCTCGCTATCATGCTCCATACGTAGTGAAACGATAGAATGTTATGACGCTTATGCAACCTTGCGTAAGGAAATGTCGACGTTTGGATCATCTTTTCGTTGTCACCCCAGGAGTATGAGATATCATGGACTCGTGTTCCGAGGTATCGGAATGAGTGGCGTAGATCGACAATCTGTTCGATGCAAGTTCTTCCTGCAACAAATTCAGCTCCAAAGGTGGCTGTTTCCGTAGTAGACTGCTTCTTCGAGAACCACATCATGGGAGTCTTGTTCGCGAAATGAAGAATGCCGGTAACTGCCTTGCCACTGAGAATATCATGCATGAGGTTGGCATCATAGAAGTGTGTTAACACTACTGTCTTTCCAAGCGGTGCAGGAGCGTCGTCGGGTAGCTCTTCAGAATGCTCCCCATAGACGGTGTTGGACCAGTCGATGGTGTTGGGTTTAGTCAATATAAAATCGGGCGGTTCCACGCGGAATCTGATTTTAAAATGTCTAAACTTGGAGATATATCCATAGATACGTTTAGCACGTTCGAGATGCCCATCTCGTGGCTGAGCTCTGAAACTTGAGAGCGTCATCACGGCTGTTTGTACATCGAAACGCCCAATAGCGATGATCCATTGCAGTGAACCGATCATACTTTGATATTTCTGTATACCGGTTTCTTCAAGAAAGGCTGAAGAGTCCAATTCAGGATGATCGTTCTCCGCGATGGGTGATCGGAACCTAGTGCTAGGTTTGCATCCGAACATTTGTTCGTAAGATGCTTCCATCTTTTCGATGAACTTTATGGGATTCATGCACAGAACACCATGTTCGTCGCGCTCAAATCCACATCCTAAATGAAAGTTCATAGGTCCGGATCCCTTCAATTTGAAGTTATATGGTGACGATTGCAATATCTTCAAGAAGGAATTGGGATCTGCCATGCAGAGACATAGGTCATCGACATATGTGCATATAAGCTCATATACACGTTCACCATGCTTGTTCGTTCCGGGTTTGAGGAATATTTCCGGTTCTGCGCGGGATCTTTCGAAGCCGAGTTCGATGAGACAAGCCGCGAGTAAGTCTCCAAAACACTTGCCTGAAGACCTGAGACCATATAGGGCTTTGTAAATGACCAACAGGTGACCCTCCAACAATCCGAATTCGGGACCTGCCTTGATGCATACTTTCTCGCAGGTGACTGCTTCTAAGTAGGCGTTACCTATGACGGTGCCCCATGCTTCTAGATCGTTGAGTTCAGCTAGGAATAGGCACATACGTAGACCGCGGAGAGATACGACGCCTGCGTAAACACTGTGGATAGGGGCCTCAGTGAGATTACCGTTAGCAACGAGGCGAGCCTTGTGTCTTCCGTCGTGTTTGACAGCGTATATCATGTGTACCTTGATTTGTTGGAATCCCGTGGGAATGGAGCTTGTCTTGTATACGCCTTTATCAATGAATGTATTGTATTCATTGAGTTGTGCCATTTCCAGAGTTGTGGCATCTTCCCATTTGGTGTTTCCGTTGGCTTGATCAAATCGGAGGGCTTCTTCGTGGCTACGAGGAACTTTGAATCCATATTGATACTGCGGAGTGGTACGGAAGGAACGTAGTTTGGCTTGGTGCACGAGTCGATCAAGTTTCTTGGTTCGTCGGGCTAGGTTGGTGATTCTTCTGAGACGTTTCCAACCCGGGAGATCAAACAAGTTGTTGTCTTTCCCATATTTTGCAACGGTGACCGGGTCGTCGGCTGCAATGTTGGCCAGGGGTTCATATGTGCGTTCCATATTCTCCCATTCAATCCAGAGGTTATACTTGGAACCTTTGTATTGAGGATGCTTGCTATCCAGTGGACCTTGGTGTCCTAGGATGCGGCGAAACGACCAGAGTTTGCCGTCTTCTTGTGTTGAATCACGATGTATGTAATTCATGACGTCATTGTATGCAATGATATCATCGAGTTCGTCATCGGAGTGTTTGCACTTGAACTTGATGAAGTCTTTATTGCGTTCAAGACTGTCTTCAACATCGACAATGGTAAGACGCTTCCGGGTGCCATCGAGATTGGTTACAAGGAAGGAACGTCCTTGTAGATCGGCAATCGGGATCGTAGGAATGGTAATAGGTTTACCGTCATCGTCAAACTGTGCGTTACCTTCTTCGTCGGTAACAACTACCTGTGATGGGTCTACGGAAGGAGTAGCTGGGTTTGTGTGTGGGGTTGCGACGTCACTAACATCAAAGTATGCTAATTCCGGTGGGTCAAAATCATCTTCAGTAAGGAGGACGCCGTCGGATGTCTTGCTGAAGATGTGTGTCGTAGGAGGACCATCAAGACTCTCCCCATAGTTGTTAGGGAGTGGAGAAGGTGACCAGCTTGGGCTGTCATCGACCTTCTTATAAAGAAAGCTCGGTAACGAGGGGTGGGCGGGTGGTTGAAGAATTGGTTGAGTGCCAGATGCGTGGGACGTGGTATCTGTTTGTTTGTTGGGTGCAGATGGAACGGTGTCATCGGCGGTGTCAGAATCAGCAGGTGAACCGTTAGGGGAAACTGAGCTGTTTGGTTTAGTAGACTCGTCAATGAGTTTATTCTGATTGGTATGCTCCCCATGTTTGAAAGCTGGAGCTTCTCCAGTGGCGTATATACGGGGTAAGGAATCCTTTGCATTACGCCATTTGATGAAACCATCATCAGTAAATAAGCCCGCGCGTTTGTTACGTGACTCAGGTGTAAGAGCAGATCGAACACCGGACCGGTCTAGTAACTTGTTGGTAACTGGATCCCAGATTCGAAAGCAGAGTCCATTGCCAACATGTTCGGCGATGCCGACGAAATGACCTAGGCGTTCGGTAGATTTGGTACCGAAAGGAGAGTCATTTGTCTTGAAGTACACAGGTTCAAACCAAAAGAAACTGGTGTATGCGCTGATGTCGCCAATTGTACCCGTGGCAATGAAGATCGGTTGTTTATCGGACAGCGTAGGGTCAGAGACAACATTGAGGAGACCCGCGACGTATGTCATGCACAGTAACCACATGTGTGGTGGTGTGCCGGTACGATCCATGACGCGATTGACAATGCGTTTGAACGTTTGGTATCGTCGTTCGAATTGATTCTGGTGTTGATGGTACGGTTCACTTTGCCAGAGTCCAATCCATAACATTTTGAGGTAATCCATGACTTTCTTACTTGATTGATAGTTACCGTGGTCACAAAGGAGGCGGATGGGCCTGCCCCATTTTCGAACAAAGTTCTGAAAGCAAGGTAGGAAATCGCCGGTGGTACGCATTTCTTCAACGTGAATAATATGCGATTTGCAACCAAAGAAGATCTGAGCAATCTTGGATCCACCATCAATTGCTGGGACATCTGAATAGACTGCATCAGACATAACATCGTCATTGAAGGGGCAAACGTTCATGGCCGGTTGAGGGGAATGAAACCGTTTGAAAATGTTACCATCAGGGCTAACCGCTAACGAACCGTATTGGGTTGAGTTTTCAAAAGTAGCTTTGATGCGATCGGTGGAAACCCAACAAAAGAAAGGTTTCAGGGATAAGTAGTCATGTTCATTGGGGTATCTTTCGCGGGGCGTAGCTGCAATGCGTGTAGTGTCACTGGCTGTACAATCTGTCGGAAACGCAGTGACTGTTCCAGAGACTGCGGTTGGCGCGCAGCATGCGAGACGTTCTTGATGAGCGTAGTCAGTGGAAGTAAGCCAAAAGGAGCGATCGTTGTTCTTATGATCATCAATTGGAAGAAAGGGAGATCGGGTGGAATGGCTGGAATACGAGCTGAGGGATGTGACCGTGGAGGACCTGGGAGAAACAGATATATCGAATCCTTCAAGGCAGCGTGGGTTCCCGTATTCGTCGTAATCGGCATAAGGGAGTTGCTGTGGTTGGGGAGGATATTTCTGGAGAAATTGTTCATCCTTTGCACTGATCGTGGTATCGAGAACAGATGGGTCCCAATGTTTATCGGACGTCATGATAACATGTGGTAGCGTGTCAAATTCGACAGTCGTATACTTTCGCATCGCAAGGTATGGTAAGCCGTGTCGTATGCTAAGAGGCAGTGCATAGCCATCGGAGGTGGTGATGACCTGTCCTCCGCCTGCTTTGATGGACGTGTCGTCTACAGTGGAAAGATATGCTTCCATCTGGCCGGATGACAATATAGAAGGATGTCGTCCTGTATAGGCACATTCATTGAAAATAAGAATGACGGGGCCTCTGTTCGACATGGAATATGCTCCGCATGTAGCAATGGGAATGTTTTGTACCTGATGATTGTTAATGCCGGTGACGTTAACATATCGTGGTGGAATATCCTTGGAGATGAGACATGCATCATTACCGATGATGCAGCCATTTGCGCCGCGATCGACCATGGCAAAACCAGGGCTAGTAACCGTAGTTTTGTGTATACGGTATGTGTATGACGGTACGGAACCATCATTAGGAAAGGTGAGATCATCCTCGGGAGTATACCACTGGTGAAAATTGGCGGAATACGATGGTGTTCCGACAGGTATTTGAGTGTCACCGTCCTTTTTGTACTGAATGTCAGGGTTGTTTGAAAGGAATCGAGCTGGATGCGCGGGTGACACGGAAGACTTGAGAGGTCGCTGGTCCTTAGACGAGGAGGTCGTGGATTTGTATACACCTAGAGATGCATGGAAAACGCCTCTACGGTCATTCTCTACAGCAGGATGTAGGTCTGCTGCGGAATTGGCATGCTCATCCTTGGTCGAAGTATCGTCTTCTTGAAAAGATACCGAGTGTTCATGTTGGTATGCCTTTCGGGTAATGGGTTTGACACTGTTGGGGTCAGGTTGGTTAGTGTTAAGTAAGTCGTGTCGCAATGAGGCAACCACGATTTTCTTGCCTTCCGGAGAAAAACTGAGCCAACTCTTCATGTCCTGACGTGACAAGGCCTTCCATATGTTTGAAGGCAGCCTTGTGGTAGGGTCAGGGGTACGTCCAGCCTTGAACACAGCATAATCTTGATAGTCTCCTTCAAATTCGATGGGGAGAGCATAGTCCTCATGGTTTTGGATCGAGTCAGAAGAGAAATCATGAACGTGTGCACGTACGGTCGACCGAGGAGCAGACATCGCAGACTGGGAATCAAGTCGAGTTGCTTCGAGTAAAAGCGTGATTTTAAGATCGTGGATAGCAGCGGCTTCGGCAACTGCATCCGTTACGGTGCTATTCGTCCCACCTGGATCCTTGACTTTGGCAAACTGTTCGCTTAGCTGGAAGCTGGAATAGCATGCCTGACACAATGCTGATTTTACGGTGTGGTACTCGAGGGGCTTGTTGGGAGGACGGAGCTTGTTGAGGTGATTCAATTCATCAAACCAATGTGTGATGAATTTCACTTTGGATTCCTTCCAATTGTTGAGGTTCAACTTGAGCAACGCTTGTAGCTGGGTCGAGTTGTCGTATACCTTTGCTTTTGATTGGCTATGAAGGTTTACGAAGTCGAAGTAGGCCTTGCGTCCATCACGAGTGGTAGAATGACTGTGTACACATGATGCAGAAAGGTCACTCTTGAAGACTTCCAACATTAGTACCCAGAAGAAGGCACATTGTTTGACGTAGAGATCACGGGTGTAACCCACAAGCGTGGCTGGAGGTCAAGTTTCATCGAGGAATGTCTCTGTATCGATGTCGTATGCCTCGAGTTTAGCTTTGAAACCGACGAGCCAGTGTTCGAATCTCGAGTCATTCGTGAGGGGTGTAAAGGACTTTTCATCTCGTGCTTTTTGGCACCATGATTCGTACTTTACCTGCTGAGGGGACTTTTTGTTACTTCCCGCCGGAGGAGGTGGTGGGTTCAGAACAGATTCGTTACGTAAGCGTTGAGCACGCTCTTCGCGGAATGCCTGGAATTCCCTGTATGTATATGACTTTACATCTTTCCAGTCCTTCTCGTCTTCTCCTAGGTCGACACCTTCTTCTTGTAGGTCGATAGCGAAATCCGCAAGTGCTTCTATGCTCCTTTGGATGGATCGAGGGATATGCGTTGCCAATCCTTGCTCCATATAGGTAAGTTCGCGTGCAAAATCCGGTTCGATAAGTGCGTCGAGGAACGACTTCCACTCGCATAATCCGCCTTCTTTGAGAGCTAGGCACAACTTGCTAGTAATCTCACTTGTTACGTTGAGTAATGATATGAGTATCTTTCTCATATCAGCATCAAAGCTGGGAAAGCGTTCGATAGTGGTGACTTCGGCGTCATTCTTCTCTTTGCCTCCAAGTGCGTTGCCGGGCATTAACGGTATGTTCGGCATCTGTGGTGGTTCGGAGCCTTGGAAAGAATTGTGTGGTAACTGAGAATGGGAACTGCTTCTTGTGCGATGTGCGACGTGCATATGCCAGCGTAGGGATTATGTTCAATTCCGTCCCTTCTTGTGTGCAAGCCTTCTTAGAGCTTGCGACTGTTAATCTATTATTTTCCTTCTGAATCCGATTCGTTGAGAGTCTGATTCAAGGGCTTCTGACAAACAGCAACGCTGTGTTAGTGTGTTAGTAGACGAACGATTGTACTCTACGCGTGACAATTGTGGTTGGATACTTTCGGCAACGGATAATCGGACTACAGGCGAGACTAGGGAAACGCCAGATCTCCTCTTGCTGTGACTTATTCAGATTGCAGCGAGACAGACCTTAGTATGTAGATTACAGGTAGTTGGTAGCAACTAGTGTGAATTTTGGGATATAAATCAGTTGAATGTTAAAAGTATGAGATAAAGTGAAATCTTGCTGAAATGCAAGATATCTCTTTTATTGAGATGAATACGTTGCAACTGCTGTTGCGTAGTGCTGAGATTACTCGCTGATTATTTCTGTACATGTATTAGTCGTTGACCATATATATTTGTATGCATGTATATGTATTGTGTGAGAATCACATGCCAACGGTTTTCTTCTCTTGTTCCGTTAGGAAGACTCCATGAAATGTTTATCATTAAGGTCAGGAATTGCTCCCGTAGCTCGTGTGATATTTTATGAAATCAGAGTTTGCTCACCGAAGAACAATGGCAATATCGTAAGACAGGGATTGCTCACCGTTTATGCGCGATGGGAATCGATGCGCCGTGGGAATCGATATGCCGTGGGAATCGATTACTTAGATGGATACGAGACTCATTGATTCATGCGCATAGGAAATCTACCCTTTGGTAACTTTGGTACTTCTGGTCACGAAAGGAATTTAATAGGATGTACCAAGAGATAACGAACATCTATGGATTAGACAACAGTAGGGCATTGTCAAGTTGACAGGAGTTTGTTGATCACTAAGGTAAGGGTTAAAACTTTACAGAAATACTAAAAGTTTGCAAAACAATCATGATCAAACGCATTAAACAGGGAGGAAGGCTCGTGACAGAGAAATCATCCTCATACCTGAAAAATTAAATGTAGTGGAAGTTATTGTATGGGATTTATCATTCTAGTCATATCTGTCTGGGAATCAAGTAATTGTTTGTCATCTGCACTAACTCTATTTACCCCGAATTAGGAAATCAATACTAACATTGTTTTCCAAAATTGGCTGCTTTTAAGGGGTAATTCAGAGTTGTTGTACATATGTTGTACTATGTCAATTATTTGTACCTTAATGTGTGTGCCTTGACATGCAGCAGTGATCTAAATTGTGTAGTAAAATTTCAATGAGATTGTATGATTATTGTGTACTGTTAGTAGTACTAAAGTTAGGCTGGTGATTGATAACATGATTTATGATGTGACTGATTATATGATTAACTATGTGACTGGTTACGTGATGACTCAAAATGTATCAGATCAACAATTGTATGAATAATTTTTGTATGACTCATCTCATGCATAGTATGAACAAAATTGCTACTCGGATTGCAGAATATGTGGTATTTTGTCACTCCAAATTGCATGCTAAAATTCTTTTTTGTGCAAAGCCAGTGCCCAAACTGACTGATTAGGTGACTGATTAGGTGACCACTGATTAGGTGACCACTGATTAGGTGACCACTGATTAGGTGACTGATTAGGTGACTGATAAGGTTACTAACTTAGTGATTGATTACGCAACTCATACTGATGTGACTGATAAAGTGACTGATAAAGTGATTAATTACATGACTGAATAGACTGCCCAAACTGACTGATTTGGTGACTGATTTGGTGAATTATTAGGTGACTAATTAAGTGACTGATTAAGTGATTGTGTGAATGATTACACAACTGATTATGTGACTGATTAGACTGCGCAAACTGACTGATTCGATGGCTTATTATGTGAGTGACATATGCTGTAGGTAAAATTGTGTGCTATTGAGTTTTAAAATGGAAGACGACTTTGAGAAGCTTCTAGGTTTGATCTAAGCTTTGATTGGAAAAGAACTGTGTTCTTTGATAATCAGAATTCAGTATGAGCTTCAAGGAGAAGGCCATATTGATTTTCATACAGAGTTTAACAATGACTGATGTATGGGAATGCGTCAGTGACCCATGACTGATGGAATGTGTCAGTGACTCATGACTGCAGTGTCTGTGCGTTGTTCATTCTCCCACACCATGAAATTATGCTGGCTTGCACGGTTTAAGGTGGCAAATGTTGATGTGTTTGTGTTTGAGACTGTGGCAAATGGTGATAGTGTTATTGGTGTAGGATTGGAGGATGGGATTGGGACCTTTGCGAACAAGGTTGAGTTTGTTTCGATTGTGTACATTAACAAATAGACCTTGACCTATGATAAATTTGTTTTTGGTATGTTTGCAGTTGGAGCAAATGAGGTAGTTGCCATTTTGAGCTTGGCAATGTTTGGTCAAGGTGATGGTGTTAGCGTGAAGAGGAATATTCAGAAGCATGTCACAATGAAAGACAAGGGCGCCGCGCAAAACATGACCTAGCGTTGAGACCAGGTTGTAGCAGAGCGTAGCGTGTGCATTGCAGTTGCAATGGCTTTGTCAACAAGGTCACTGGTGCCGGATTTGGACTTGGGTGGTTTGAGATCAATCATCGTCTGGATGATTTGGCAGATGGTTTTATGCAAGGATTTGATGATACTGTTGACTGTGTGTGTGTGTGTGTGTGTGTGTGTGTGCGTGTGGCAAGATATTGAGGGGTTTGATGCCAGCATAATCAAGAGGTAATTGAAAGTCATGACCGTTGAATTCAGGGCCATGATCGTGAATAATGCGGGATGGGCAAGGATACTAACAGGAGAGCCAGCAATTTTCAAAGAGGCGTTGGATGTTGTCTGCAGCTTTAGCACCAGGAATGTAAATGGTTTCAATGAGGTTTGTAACTGGGCCATTGCATGAGAGCATCAAATCAAAATTTTATTTTGTTGAGTTTGACGTTCCATGGGCCAATGCAATCAACGTGTATTTCAGACCACAGAGTGATGGGTGCCAAGCGAGGTGCAAGTTGTCCAGCCAGGTGGGTTGAAGTATGCACAAGGGGGCAGATGAGGCAATTGGAAATGATGTTGCCGCACACTGAACATAGATCAAGGTGGTGGAAGTCCATTTCTGTGGAGTAAACTGTGATTTTGTGATACCATTATTTATTAAAAGGGGCGAGCATGCTGTTAGGAATAAAAATTTCCAAGGAGAATGGGGAGTAAGTTCATCAAAGTGGCAAACAACAATGACAATGTTGTATAGTTTTTGAATGAAATAACAGCAGGGTACTTTTTGTGGGAGCGCAAGGACCTTCTGGTCATAGGTTTGGTATTTGTGGATAGTGACAAAATGGAATGGCAGTCTGCCTTTTTGGTCAAAGTGAGGGTGTATGAGATAACTGTCTTCGACAGGATGACTATCAGTTGATGTGTTGCATAATGGCAGCGCCACAAGGCTCTTGGCCATCTCAGATAATTGGAAAGAATTGGTGTCAGAGACATGTTTGTCAAAATTGGTGGTAAAACAAAGTATGAGGTCAAGGTACGTAGTGGGAGTACGGGTGAGGGAGTCGGCGACGGTGTTTTTGGGCCCTTTGATGTAATGATAGATGGTGTTGTATTCTTTAAGAATGAGTTTCCAGTGGAGGTCGTGCTGAGTGATAGGTGGAAAATTTGTAGGTAAGGTTTTTGTGGCCAGTGTAGAGGTGGATGAGAGTGCTGAGGAGCATGAAGCATTATTCTTTGAAAGTTTTGACCATGGAGAGAAGTTCCTTTTTGATTGCCAAAGTCTGAGGCATCTGTGTAAATGTTAAATGGAAGATTATAATATGGGCACACAAGCATTGTTTCAACGCTGACAATAGATTTCATTTCTTTGAAGACTTTCTAACAAGTGTCGTTCCACTGGAAGACTTGTGGTGTTTTGAGAAGATTTGTGAGAGGGGCCAGAATGTGGGAGCGGCAGGGCCACATGTCACGATAGTACATGACAAGGCCAAGGAAGGCTTGTAGTTGTTTCAAGTTTTTGGGAGGGAGCATGGCTAAGATGGCCTTTACTTTTTTGTCCAAGGCTTGATGCCCTTGGGTGTGAGTCAATGACCAAGAAGTTGGCTTCTTGGATATCCATTCACATTTGAGGGGATTGATGGTGAAAGCTTTGTCCTGCAAACAAGTGAGGATGGTGTCAAGCAATTAAAGATGATTGTCAAACCTATTGCTGAAACATGCAATGGTGTTGATATAGATTTTGAGATCAGAAAGGTCACGTAGGACCTTTTCCATGATTCCTTGCGCTACGCCAGGGGATTGGGAAACTCCATTGGGAGATAATTGTATTTGTAGAGACCAAAGGGAGTGGTGATTGTTGTGAGATCCTTACTTTTGTCATCAAGTACAAAAGTGTAGCATTGCATTGATATATCCATCTTGGTGAGATATTTGTAACCAGAGTGTCAAGAGACGATGCCTTGAATTTGACGTATACGGTGAACTTTTTGTTGAATGGCTTTGTTGAGCGCAAGGAAATTGAATACCCATCAAACTTTGCCATCCTTCTTGGGAATGATGAATGTTGGGGAGATTCATGTTGATCTGCCTTGAGGGGAAAGTACACCAATACCAATGCTGACAAGGCAATCAAGCTCTGTTTCGAAGAGCTTGAGTTGAGCGTGAGGAACAGGGTATGCTCAGCAGCGATTGGGGTGGACAGATGGATCAATGTCAAGATCAAAATTTCTTTGTCAGGATAATGCTTGAATTTTCCATCAAAGACGGTTTGATATTTGCATAGGATGTCGTGTAATTGGCCACGTTGCTCTGTGGACAGATGTGTGGATTTTTCACAGACAGTGCAAACGTTATGTTGGTGTAGGTTGAGTCCAGAATGGTTTTGTTAGTTTGGGGTTCAGTGACTGCAAAGCCATTGTGTTTGCTGCCAGTGTGAACGTCTTGATGTGCAGGGCATGCATTCGCAAGGCAAGTGTGGCAGGATTGGAAACTAAATGAGGGAAGGTACACATGGGTACGACAAGTTGCAAACTTTCAATGATGTTGTTGTTGAAATCCCAAACAATTTTGAAGTTACAATGGGCATCACGTCCAAGGATTATGTTGCAGGGACAGGGTGCTTTGAAGATTCAAGCATCTAGTGAGGGGAGGCTGATGTTGGGTGCTAACTTGGGAAGAGTGAAGTTCTTGAGGGAGATTTGCTGGTTGGAGTTGAATTCCATGATCATTGTCATGATTACACCAGATACTGGTGTTGTCACAGTGGGGACGATGGAGCTGGGGAGTGCGTGACTGCTGAACCAAGTGGTTTTGGAACCAGAATCACAGAGGATGAGATATGGTCTTTTGGAAGAAGTGTCTTGGATGAAGCAGGCTAAGGGGATGGTGTAGGGAAAGGGTTAATTGGTCTTTGATTGTCAGCAAGTGGCGTTATGATAACTTTGGTCATCTTGGTGGTAGCAGTTGGTTTCATTGTCATGATGGAATCCATGGTCGTTGTCCTACTCTTGAGTTAAGTGTACGCTGTATTGATTGCCTTCATCATGGTAGTAGGTGTTGTCCTGTGATTGATGATAGTTGTCTGCTTCTTGATCATCAACTTTGTGATCGTGATACATGCCATCATCCAGGTTGAGATGATGAGCGTTGTTGGGATTGTGTTGGCATGGTTGGAAACAAATGTTGTATCACAGGTCGGATTGCTGGTTACTGCAATTGCTTGGCAAGGAGCCAGAACCGCCACCAGGAGATGGGCAATTACTGTTGGCATTACAATGCTGATAGCCTTGAGGGTGAGGAAATTTGTTTGAAAAGTTGTTAGATGGTGGACGTGAGAATCCCTGGCTGGGTGGTTGGGTGTAGGTCCACGTGTTAGGGTTAGTATGAGAAGTGTTGTTTAACAGCAGTAGTTGCTCTGATACAATGAACGGACCATGCCATATTGAGGGCACTGGGAGCAGTTGTTGTATCCGCCATTATATTTGTGACAATTTTGATTTTGTCAAAGCAGTTGGTCAGCGTTGTGGTGTAGATGATGTTGCTCCATGAAGGTAACTAAGCGTTGGAAGCTGTAGTTGGCATCATCAAGTTGGTTGCCTGTTTTGTTGAACTTGAGTTGCCAAGTTGGTAGCATGAGACAATAGATTTTTTTAGGGAGGTGCTGTCTGGGTACAGTTTGGCACTGTTAGATCCAGACAGATGGATGCTGACGATGATGATGATTCAAATACAGCCAGCGGCAGCAAAGAAATCCATGTGGTACGGTTTGGTAGTGTGTAACATGTATTCTTGTTGAATGAGGAATGCATTGGACAGGAGAAGCATGGCAAAAAGGTGTGAATGTTCTTAGAGTAGTTGGTGTTGTTGATGACAGGAGCTGCTGTTTGAACAACAGTGTCCCAAGAATGCTTGAGATTGCCACCAAGGAGGTTGCGGGTTTTGCAATGTTTGACCGCATCATGAAGGTTGAGGTTGCTTGTGTTAGCCGCATTGATGAAGTCCTTGATAACGCAGATGAGGCATTCTTTGTCAGAGGTGTCAGGGCAGAAAGTGGTGTCCTGCTTCTTGAGGAAGGTTGAGGAAACAGGAGGAGGAGGATGGGTGGCAGTTCTTGTTGCGGCAGCTACAGTGGCTGCTGTTTGGGGTACGGTGGTAGTGCCACAATGAATGAGGTGAGTGGTTGGGTAATCCTGATAAAGGATGGCAGGCTTGAACGCGATGAGGGGTTGCTTAGCAGCTTGAAGTTGAGTGATGGCAGCCATGGTTGTTCAGGTGCTATGGTGATTTTTAGCAGAAGGAGTGTAAGGGTGTTTTTATCGATCAAAAATATCCAGCAATATTGTGATTGAATTCAATATGAGCTACGCTGTAGGTGAAATTGTGTGCTATTGAGTTTTAGAATGGAAGATGACTTTGAGAAGCTTCTAGGTTTGATCTATGCTTCGATTGGAAGAGAACCGTGTTCTTTGATAATTGCTGGAATTCAGTACAAATTTCAAGGAGAAGCCTATCTTGATGTTCTTCGTATACAATTGAACAACAATGACTGATGCGCGGGAATTCATCAGTGACTCATGACTGATGGAATGCGTCAGTGACTCATGACTGATGGAATGTGTCGTTGACTCATGACTGAAGTGTCTGTGCGGTGTTCATCTGGGCTTTTGGGAATGAAAATCAACAGACTGGACCCAGATTGTTTGTTTTTTGGACAGTTTTTTTTAGGGGGGGGGGGGGGCAGATAGCTGTCGACAGCTATCTGGGTCCAAAAAGACAAAAACTGGGTAAAATTCGATCTGGGTCTACCCAGATTTCATTTTCGGGAATCAACCTACCGGTACTCAGGAGTCATAAATAAGAGGGGTGCGACACGCCGTCTGTCTGTCATCCGTTTTCGCTGCATGATACTAGAAAAAATGGGGGTCCTTGAAACCATGATAGGAGGATTTTGTTAAAAACTTCCCCAGCTAAATTTTTAAAAGTCTGTTTTTACTCCATGATGCTAGTAAAACTACTACACTTTCAAATGATAGCAACTCAATCAAAAAGCAATATTAAAATGAGTTACAGGGTTCATTCTAAACCAACTTTTTGTGAGGAAGCTGAATATTTAGCTTGTTTGGGCTGATTATGCACAGAATTGTATTTATTAAAGAGAGAGACAGCACAAGATATTGTGAGAAAAAAGCAGCGAAAACGGATGATGGACAGACTTTTTGTGGGTTTGGAATCATTTTTGGTGGGACTGACCAGCGAAAATGGACAACGGACAGACTGTTTGTGGGTTTGGAACCATTTTTGGTGGGACTGACCAGCAAAAACAGATGACAGACAGACCGTTGAACCATTTTTTGGTGGTCACCCCACATGTGCTTGTCAAGAACGCCACAGATGAATAATACAGCCAAACACCACTTGCTATGTGTCTCTCAAGAGTATAAGGAAGGTGTGTATGTAATATGAAGGTCAGAAAGTGATTGGAAGTACCTTTGGGAATCAGGTCTTTCACTGTCCTTTTTACTAGCATTATGCAGTAAAAATGTACTTTTAAAAATTTAGCTGGGGAAGTTTTTTCCAAAATCCTCCTATCATGGTTTCAGTGGAAACTCCTCGTGTCGCACCCCTCTTATTTATGACTCCTGCCGGTACTATGGTACGGTACCGGTACGCTAGATTACCGGTAGGTGAAAAAATGGACAAAAAATCTTATTACTCGTAACTTACTTACGAGTACGTACGTACTGGTACGTACCTCGAACCCCGACCTGACCTCTACCAGAGGTCATAATTGTGACCTCGACCCTTGGGGTTGACCCTTGACCAGGCTAGTAGTACAACATTAGTATGATGTACCAGAATTGTTCTGGCATTGTGTATGCGGAAGAGTACAACTATTGCATCGCATTACTACAGTACCGGTACTATTATTTCCATAGCTACTACTGAAACAAAAGCAGCAAGCTAGTACTAGTAGAGCAACAGCTCCAACCAAGTCATACTACAATTAGAATGCATGGGAGAATTCTACTGGAACTTGTCCTCTCGAACTATCGTACACACAGAGTTGAATGAACAGCATGAATACTAAAGAATTTGAATACAACAATATCATCGAGGATGTCACCAAGTATGATTTCTTAAGATGGATGATGACGGAAGACCTTTCTGGAGTAGCTTTAATCGGCATGAATTACGCAACCAAATTGAAATGATGATACAGTGCACTAATGTTTCGATTTGTTCTCTCGCATCACATGAGGAGGAATCAGACCTGAATTTGTTGTCAAAATGCTCGTATTCAGTATATGAGTACCGCAAACTAGTATGTGTCAGTTCCGATGTAGTTTTTATTGATTATCTGAATGAAACTGTTAGGCTACCTCTGTGGAGTCCGACGAATTGCAGTTGGGCTGTCAAACTAAGCCTTGGCTGTTCATTACATTGATCATCCCTCTGTTTGCTTCATCGCCGTTAGGATCTTTATCCGATAGTCCTCGATTGCATCTGTGTCGACCAGGTACATCCCCGATGGATTTCCGCACCGCTTCCGAATATCGGCATTGGACAAGGGTTCCCTGTCACCATGCTTCACGTGAACATGGGAATCGTGCCAACACGAGCAAGCGTCGGCCTGACATATCAAACCATTTCGAACACAGAAGCAGTCGCTACTGCTGCAGCAGGGTTCTTTCTCGACGGCGTCGTGCAAGACCTTTTCCATTTCCTCTCTTGTTGACTTGGCAAGGGCCGAATCGTACAGATGTCTCTTTTTGAGCTCCTGAACAACCTTGCTGGGTTTCAGTCGTCGGTGCTGCGCTTTCTTCCCCCCGCTTCCATCCTTTGGTGGAAGATAAACTACCAGTTTGCGGCAATTGCATCCCGTGGCACCAGATTTGCTCCGATCGATCCGCAGTTGTTCGAGTTCGTTCCGGACGTGATGAACCATCGACTGGTTGTATTCGTCGTTAAACTTGCCCTTGATGGTGTTCCCTAGGTCGTGGTTGCCGATTGAATTAGAACGCGACCGCCTGCTTTGGCCGTTGCAGCCATTCGTTTTGTGATTGCCAATAGAATTGGAGCGTGCCCTGTGTTTACTGCTGTGATCAATATGGTGTCGACTGTCTGTCAAACTCGTTGAGTTACCATCGCTTGCTTCAAGGAGCATTGCGTGGCGTTCGTCTTCCGAAACAGCGCCAAAGAGCGGGTTTTTTATTCGCGATTTGTAGTCCCATTGACGACTCTCGTATATAATGTTTTCGGGTTGAGTGCTGTCGCCTTTCTCTGCAGCACAACAGTTGTCGGTACAAGTTGCATTCGCATCAATCATTCGAATGATCTGATCGTCAACAACTTTAACGTGGTCGACAACCTTATTGTGATCTTTTTTCTTCTTCGAAGGCGACGAAGGAGATCCGGGTGGACTCTTGTCTCTCGCAGACAGGATAGCCATCCAGCGCTCGTGCAACCGTTCTTGTTTGGTCGTTTCGTATTCGTCCACTTCAATTTGGTCGAGATCTTCGTAACCGTCGAGGCTCATGCCCAGGGGCCATCCGCCGTGTGCTGGCACCGTATCCATGCTGAACGCCCTCGGGTACTCCCGTATTGATACAGCAGAAAAGGAGACGCCTTTGACAGTCTCCTCTTTCTCGATGTGCTGTTTCGCAGCATTTTTCTTCTTTTTTCGTTTTTGTCTCTTCTTCTGACTTTTGGATAGTTTTGTTCCGCTCCCGTTCTGGTGGCCTTGATCGTTTTGTATCGTGGGCGGCTTAGGAGAATCGCTTTTCACCTTTCCATTGGGGTCTTTTGCAACATCCAAAAGCTCTGAATTCGAATTTGTAGAATTGCACGACCTAAAGTAATCGTGCCGACGGCGATATTCGTCCTCCGAGTCGTCTGATGAATCCGAGTCAAACACTAGGAGATAAGACTTCGACGGTGGTGGGGGTGGTGGCATCTTGATGTATTATTTGCATGAGATGGAAAGATGCTTCTCGGACTTGCCTGAAGGATTGGTTGGGAAAATTAGAGAGCTTCTTGGAGTCAGGTTCTTTTTGTGTGTGTGTGTGTGTGTTGTCGTTTTGAGTGCTTTGAATTCTGCTTGTTTTGGTTTTGATGTCTTTTTCTTTCCGAAAAGCAGGCTCCGTTGATGAAAAACATCTTTTTGTGGCTAAGATTTTGTGACGTGTTAATTTTTGTCGGCGGTTTTGTTTGCGGCAGCCGTTACGGGTTTTCTATTGGTCGGTCACTCTCTATGGAATTCTTATTGGTCAGATCCTATCCGGCACACGAGGTCTGGGGTGATTGTAAAATAAATTACAGGTACTTCGGGTAAGTCTAACGAGTACTCGTACGGTACGTACCTATTTTTCTAGAGAATCAGAATTCGTAATCACGTCCAATTTTAACGTGCTGGAGGTAGAAGATAGAAGTGTACCGATACTTGTACGACCCAAAGTAGATACAAAAGCAGAAAAGATACGGTACTAGAAGCATCTTGTAAATCAAATACAAGTCTATTACCAGACCTATTGAGACCGTCGCAACATAATCCCAGTGGGTTAGAAACCCATGAGTTTTAAGCATCAAGAGTGATACGGTAGCTTCATAGTGGAAAATTAGGGATATTCGAGAATTGTAAGGAAGAATGCGATGAGATGAGATGAGATGATAGTGGGCATTGAGTTGGTGAAGTCAAGGCACAATGTCGGACAAATAGTTGCTATCATCGGTAGATTTCCTTCCTACTTCATCAAATAAATGTCTTGTACTGAACGAACGGCAGGATACGTACGACTACGCGGTTAGATGAAGAAGTATGATTCTATATTTTCTCATTCATATTTTACCTTGCTTTTGTGAATGTGAAAAAGAGCACAAGTTTTCATATCTAAACAAGTTTGTATGAGTGGAGGTGTGCGCATTAACACGTGTATCTTCCCTAGTTTTTCCCTAGTTTTCAACTACCTATCCAGATTGGTGCAAGTTGTTTCAGACCCAGTCTTGGTCTGCCTCGTCGTATCCCATCAAGGCGCGCAAGCATTTTCGGTTTTCTCTCCAAGACGATACAGAACATGCATCCGTTGAAGCGCCTGGAAGGGCAACTCCGTGGAGAGGGTCTCTCTTTCGTTTTGCACCTTTTCCTCTCCGTCGCTGCTGCTTTCTTGTTGAAAAAATAGAAACCGAACCAGGCAACCGTGTGGATTTTTCATGGGATATGACCGATTCCGAAATCGAAGAGAGGCTCGTGCGTCCCTTGCCACCAAGCCCTTTTCTCCACTGCTTTTCGTTCCACCACGATGGCGTGGACAAACTTCGTGTAGAAGACGTCTTCTCTCTTTGAGAAGAATTCACGGCCTTGCTCCAACGTTGGTGGTATTCGGGCTCGCTCAGGTACGAATAATCTACGGTCCAATCATCGCCATCGTCCCATGGAGCTTTTGTGTTTTTTGCATGATTTTTGTCCGATAGTTGCAAAGATGTGTTTTTAACTGTCGGTGAGCTTTGTTCCGAGCAGTGGTGCTTGTCCTGAAATTGACCCGCGAACTGCCCATCATCTTCGTTCGATGCTGTGGGCTTCGATTGGGTGGGCTTGGACATGGGTGTTAGTCCAAGCAAGGAGTCAACGTGGCCGACGCGACAAGTTCGTTGGCAACGGCGTAGCAAGCACAAAGGGTTTTGACCCGACACTTGTTCGATTCCGTAGCAGTAAAGTTTCTCGAGGCAAACGTCGCATGTTTGGCAATCCAAAGATCGTTGGCACCCCTGACACTTCCCGCAGCGATGGCTTGGTGAAAATGGAACGAGATCAGACCGGGTGTTGGTCTTTGGAGTACTTGGAAGAACCATATCATGCATTTTTTGTTTTTCCTTCTTACTCTCTGATCCCTTTGTTGTGTTGGCATTGATGACACCACCACTTGGTACGTGCTTCCTTGGACTGGATTGCTCCCAAGATCGCTGCCGGTGTTTCTGCAATGAGACCTCTCTGGGGATCTGCATTGGCAATGGGCCCTCGGTTAGCGATGTTCCCATATCGAATAAAGACCCAGCCAAAGAGTCGCCGCATCCCCATACACGTTGTCTTCGACTGGTGGACGAGCAAGATCGTGGGTCTTCGTTCCTGCCATTGCTGAAGATAGCGCGAGGTGACATCTTGATAGTTGGCCTTTTTAGCCTTGGTGTGTGATACTGAGCGTTGTCTTCAAAATGCGATGCTTCGATGCCACCGACGTCACCTTCGCGGCGCAAGTTGTCACTGCGATTATCAAATTGATTATGAGTGTTAAGTCGCCGCCTGCTGGAAGGAACTTCATTCCGATTTACGTCCTTGAAGACCTGCCCAAGGTAATTCAGTTTTGAAGGTCTATTCCAATCGCTGGTGAGTTCGCTGGTGACTGATCTTGCATCAACACAGTTTCTCCGTGCTTCACAACAGTGTTCCCTTCTACCGGTAGTTTCGACAATTGGATCAACATTAGAAACAATCATGGGATGTCCATTCTTTTTGTTTTGTTCTTCCAATCCCTCTTCGACATGACTGCATTGAATGCTTGTGGATGAATCCTCTGACGAATGACTACTTGACTGGTCCCCGTTATTCACATCAACATTGAGATCAATATCATTGCCAATACCATTGCCAATACCATTGCCAATACCAGGACTCGTCGTTGCTTGCGTCAAACATGCTTGGGTTACCTGGTTGGCAATCGCCTGGACGGCCGACTCGTCCAGAGAGGGTGAAAGAGCAATGGAATGTCCGTGAATGCTTCCATCTCGATTGTGCCCACTGCTACTGGTATCAAGGTTTCTACGTATTTTGATTTTCACCGAAAAGGTCGTGGTGGAACTGTCGAATCGGACCCGCTTCTTCGAAGCTGCTAAAGCGGTATGTTCTTGTTGGCGGGGCGGTGAACGCTGTGCCTCGAGTCGCGCTCGGGGTGATCTGGTTTTGGTGCGATTTGTGCCGGAAGGACTCTGTCGCTCCTTGTTTCGTGCGAATGCAGTTTCGGGTGACAACAAGTTGTGATCGTTTTGTAATTTGCGCTGTTGTTGCATCTCTCTCCGTTGAAAACTAGCGCCTCTCGAGTCGTTGTTGATATTGATGTCTTCCAAACTAACCGAAGACCAAGGGGGATTCGAATCCGGCCGTTGTTCCGATTCTTTGTCGTTCGAGTGACGCGAGTACGTCGAATACTCTTCCATGGAAAATTGGTTGGGATGTTGCTGCGCACGACGACGAGACGAAATCCTTCTCGATTGTTCCACCGGTGGATGATACAAGTGTCTCTCAGCGGAGACAAACTCGGTTGCACTCCTGGCATCGGGTGAAAATGTTCTGCTGCTCTTTGGTGTGCTTGTTGTGTCACTGGTGTGCGTTCGGGGTCGTTCCCGTTTTCGTGTTCGATGCAATGGTTCCTCTTCCTTTCGTGGTTCTTGCTTCTCCAACAGTTCCAAAGCATCGATGTTTGCACCTTTGTCCTGAGATGTCATTGGATTATTGTGAATACTACATATTTCAGTAGAAGAATCCGCGGGTGATAAAGCCAGAGAATGGTTCGATCGATCAATCTTGGGTGACGGAACAGACACGGTTTCGTGCCTGATACCATTGCGAATGAGGTTGCCGGAGCGATACCCTTTTTCCTCTTTTCGCAGTTCTTGCTTCTCGTCGTCGGGTTTCAACAGTTCCAACTCATCAGCGTTTCCATTTTTTTCCTGCAATCTCCTCGGACTGTTACGAGCATTACTCGTTTTAGTAGAAGGCAAAGTCGGAGGATGTTTCGATCGATGGACCTTGGGTGACGGGACAGCTACAGCTACCGTTTCGTGCCTGCTGGCACCATCGCGAATGCGGTTTCCAGAGCGATATCCTGTTTTCTCCTTTCGCGGTTCTTGCTTCTCACCATCGGGTTTCGACAGCTCCAAACCATCAGCGTTTGCACTTGTTTCCAGAGATCTCAATGGACTGTTATGGGCACTACTCATTTTCGCCGAAGAGTCTCCAGGTGGAAAAGCCGGAAAATGGTTCGATGATCGATCGACATCGGGTGACGGAACAGCTACTGGTTCATGCCTGCTCGTACCATGATGAATGCGGTCGCCGGAGAGCTGTCCTGTTTTGTGTTCGGGCATGATGATTGCTTCGGATTCGTCGTTCGCATCATCTTCGTCTACCGCCGGCAGAATCAAATCAATCGAATCCCCGGTGCCAACCAAATCAGAAGACGAGAGATCCAGATGCAGATCATCTGGTCTCGGCTTTAACGTACTCGCAAGCGCAAGCGGAGAAACGACGAAATGTGAGAATGTCACATCGGCAGAGGAACGGGGTTTCCCCTCGCCACTCTCTCTCCAGTCCTCGTCTTTCGAGTCGTCGTCGTCGTCGTCGTCACTGTCGCCTTCCAACCGCAGCTCTTTTTGTAGCTCTTCGTCCTTCCAAACACTCTCCGGGTCGGGTCTCTGAGTGTCTTTGCAGGCACGGGGAAGCCGGGTCCGCGTGCATGCACGGGCACGACTTCTCCGGTTGGATAATCGGTATTCGTGGCACCGTCGATGAAACTCCTCCAGAATCTCTCGCGTGGACCGGGCCTTGGTCGCTGTGTTGCTGGAGCTAGCACGCGATGCCAACAGGGAAATAAACTCAACCGGGATCGATGGGTTCTTGTTCATGTGGTTGTTCGGGGTAGTATTTTGTTCCTCGCCAATCTCTACGACGATCTCCGTGCTTTCGTGTCGGTTCCTTCCGGGTTTCGCCGGAGAGCGAATCTCCGAACTATTATTTGTGTTCGCTTTCTTCTTGTCGTTCGTTGCGGATTGCTCCGTCGTTTTGAGAGCAGCCGTGCGCCATTTTCCCCGTGCTATTCGCACCCCATTTCTGCTCGACGAGATGGTCAGTGAAGCGAGACTTGCCAACGAATCACCACCCGTCCTGAATTTGGTTCTCCGCCGTCTTGCCTTCTCGGCAGATACAACAACAATGCTCTTCTCGGAAGCGCCACCGGACGGTGCGGATGTTCTCGTCTTCGTTTTGCGTGTACGTTCGCCATGTCTCTTTCTCTCGATGGTGACGATGACATCCGAATCGGAAGTTTCGCTTCCCTTGCAATCATTATTGGTGCGCAACAATGGTTGAAACAGCTGTTTGGGAGAGTGGTGGTGGTGGTGGGCCTCCTCTATCGTTTCGTTGTGCACGGTTGGTTGGGAGACACTCCCGGCGTTCAAACTCGGTTTCTGCGAAAACAATTGTCGTGTCCCCCGAGAAATTTTGGATCGGGATGATTCCCGGTCTTCCGCTGCATACAATCCGGCCGGTGTTGGTGTGGGTGATAGTGTTGGCGTTAACGTCGAGACCGGCCTCGGCGAGGGTGTCACCAACCTTCGTTTCGTCCTCTTGTCCGTCGGGACATCGCTGTTGCTGTTGGTTGAGACGATTCGGCGTCGACTACTACTACTACTTCGACTTCGACTGCTAGTTCTATTGCTACCATCTCGACCAATCTCTGCCGTAGCGAGAAACGGCGATGCATTCGCATCGTCCCACGTCAACTGCCTCCGGCGGTACGTCGCAGTCGTCGTCCTCGACGATTTCCTCGGCATTCCTGTCTAATTCTTTCCTTCCTTTCGCTCAAATAATATTATTAGTTTGGAATACAAGTACAGGTACACTCTAGAATTTGCACTGTCATTGGATGACATGAAATGCAGTCGGAGAAGCAATCCGTCTTCCCTTTCAGTCGCATGCAACACAACATTCGTTTGTATGTTGTTTTCGTTTTGTCGAGTTTCGGATTTGGGAAAGAGAAAAAATAAATACGAGTAACAATCATGTCGCGGCGCGCCAAAAAGTAGCGACCCTCAACGGACAGAACAGAAAGAGCTCTTTTTGATGACTGACTCGTACCTTACAGCAGACGAAACCATACGTACCTCTTACGTAGGTTCTTACGACATCCTGGACACATTCTTATTGGGCTAAAATAGTTTTTAATAGTCTACTCAAATTCACGCAAACAAAATTATTGATTTTTTAACAACTGAAGAAATAAACGAATACGAAGTAAAAAGTTACAGTACCCTACTTCTATTATTTGTTTTTGTCACCAACAACCCTAGTTCATATCTCTGACGGTATGAACAATGGTTTTTCCACTCGTCATCCATGTGTACTTGGGGGGGGGGTTCAAAAGTTCAGGTCTTCAATAGTCACACGTTTCTCTACCGTATGAATAGCGGATCACACGCAACCTTCTTTGCAGGTACCACCACAACAGATTAGGATTTCTTCAGTCTCCGTTCAGTCGTCACAAGCGAGTGCAATACTAGCATTGCATTACGCTTTTAGCTTCTTGACGTCAGAAACTACAATGGAGACTACTATGGAGACTATGCTATCGATACTTCTAGTCTGTCGAACATGTTTCGTTTCATTTCATTCTAATCTTAACAAGGGTTCCAAAGCCGTTTTTCTTCCACAAAAAATGGGTGGTCTCTCCCGAATAGTCGACGCCACCGACCGAAATTCGCGTTTGGAGTCCGATTTTCAAAGGTTTTTGTTTTCCGTATTGGAAACAGGATCGCGTGGACCAAACGCAATCCTGCTACCACGAGCCGAACACGACATTCTGTCATCCGATACCATACTACAGGTAGTGCATCGGTTCGGTTGCTGCCCGCACACGGGATGGATAGATTCATTCTGCTTCTGCTCCTATTCGGTTTTCGGCTTGGCCTCGCCGCCGGTGGCAGTTGCTGCTGCATTTTTCTTCGCGAGTTTGCGCTGCAGCTTTTCGAGCGCGCGATCCAGCGTGTTGGCAATCTTCCGGGCGCTGGGTCTCTGGGTCGGATCGAACCGGTAGCACTTCAGCATGGCGGCTCGGATCGCGACAATCTCGGGGTCGTCGGAATTCATGACGGATTCCGGAATGTGGGGCAAATCTCCGCGCTGAACCTTCTCGTTGATTTCTTCCTTCGTCGGTCTCCCGCCCGGCTCCAGTTTGTTCCACGGCTCGTGGCCGCAGATGAGGCGAAAGAAGATGTGGCCCAGCGAAAAAATATCCACCTTTTCGGTCAGGTGCTGTTCGTTGCGTGCCTCTTCCGGCGACCGCCACTGCGGGTTGGGATACTGGGTGGGAAATCCGCACGCCTCGTTGGAGGTCGTGTTCCACTGGCGGATGATCCCGATATTGAAATCGTTGAGTTTGAGCGTCTGGTTCACGCTCACCACGTTTGCCGGATTGATGTCGAGGTGTACAAACGTGGTGTTTCCGTCCCCATCGATTCCGTGCACATCGGCCAGGCCGGTGGCAATGTCCCGTGCGATTTCCAGGCGCCTCAGGGGTATTTTCTTGGATTTGTCGGCCAGTTCTCCCAATCGCTTGCCGTCGGCGTACTCGGTGAGCACCGAGTGTCCACAAAATCCAAAGATATTGATCACGTGCGGAGACGACGTCAGGCGTTCCATGGCAACCGCGTCGACCCGATCGTGTTCGAAATGCGCATCCTCGAAATTATGTTCGTATCTGCGTGTGTCAGTAATACAATACAGTACAAAACACGAGAGAGAATGTGGTATGGAATACCATGAGAAAATGCAGACACGTACCACAATCACAACTAACGGACCCAAAATGAGATCCAATCACCTCGTCCTGCAACTGTTATATTGTATTATTGTAACTCACTTTAGATTCTTGAAGACAATGGTGTCAACTTCTGCGGTTCGGTGATCTTGGTGGCCAATCACTAATTTCCATGCGTATCGCCAAAATCCCTTCGTTCCAAACAGCGTTGCATCCAGGCCTTCGACGTCTCCTCGTTTGAGTTTCAGCTTCGGTTTGAGCTTGAGCTTGGATTTCGCCTTCGTGGTCTCTTCCGTTCGACCGGTGCTCGCTCCGAGCGTCTGCAAGGCCAGCTCGTGCATTCCGTTGCAGGAGGGCTGATACGCGGTCTGCCAGTCCTGCATGGGGACGCACTCCTCCGTGCTGTAGGGCTCTCTCATTTCCATCCGGTTCATTCGCTCGTCGTCCGAGGGCAAGACCCCGTAGAGTTGCGTGTTATCAGTGAAGTCGGCCGGATACGCCTCGATGCTTCGCGTGATTGGTTGTACCGAAGGATCCAGAACCACGACGCGTGGGAGGAACGCGGGTCCGGCGTTCTCCGTTTTGGAACTGAAGCTTGAACTGGAAACCGAAACAGACGTGTGGTGGTAAAGATTTGGGTCCACCTCGTCGAACTTAGATCCCGGGTCAAAGGAGATCAAGGGGGGCATACGAATTGTTTTGAGTCGTTGGGGCATGACCCTCGTTCGTTTTACGGGCTTTTCTGGTTTCTTTGACGCGGAATTGCTGCCACCCTGCCAAGAAGAAGACGATTCGGATTGGTTGCTGGCACCATCAGTCTTCTTGGGACCTTGCTTACCGATTCCGGGTACGCGTGCGGTACCGCGTTTGGCCTCCTCGCTGATCGTGTTCGTGTTCGCGTTCACATTCGCGTTCACAATCGTTGCGCTGGTGTCCCACATCCGCCCGAGCACCTTCTTTCCTCTCAGACCAGTGTCGTCGCCGGACCGGTCCGGTAGCGTCGGGGCGTAGTGGTAATCTTCCGGGGAATCGAGCGCCGGGACGGCCTGGTTGGTCAGCAGGATCATTCCGGACATCGACAGCAGCACCATGCCGATCAGGGTTCCGAGCAAACACCAAGTCTTGAACGGCGTCAGCAGCTTTGCCTTTGCGTTGTTGCCCAGTTTCGCCGATGATGGGCTCCGGCTGATGGTGCTGCTCGACCGTGCCGAGTGCGAGTGCAAGGACGAACCGTACGGGCTGCCAATGCCACTGCCGGCGGACGGAGAATCGGTACCGCGACCCATACCGCTGCCGCTCTTTCCCGATCCCGGCATCCGGGGGGAAGAAAGAAACCGCTGCTGCTGCTGCTGCTCCTGCTGCGACGGCGTGAGCGTGCGATGATGCGTTTTCGCATTGGCGTGTTGCACCCGGTACATGTCGGCCACCGACCGGCTCGGACTCGAGTCGGGGGAGGACTCAGAGGAAAAACCGGGCGACAAGTACTCCGAAGCCCCCCTACCGCTGGTGTAGTGGCGGGGACTCACAAACGGTTGCGGCATGGAAAGTTCCTCAAAGGTTTGTGACGGTGGTCGTTGTTTGGTGTTTGTGAAATGAGATCGCCGCTTGTGCGACGATGACGCCGATGACGAGGACGATGCGGATCCGCACTTTGGGGTTCGGCGTCGTACGGGAATGGGACTCTCGGTGTGATCGTGCTCGAAATCGAACTCGTAATCATCCGAGAGCGGAGATGGCGACGGACTGCTGCTGCTGCTGCTGCTGCTCTTGTTATTGTTGCTGTTGTGGATCGAGCGCCGAGACGAAGAGCGTGTTCGCCGGCGATGGTGCTTTTCTCGCGAGGAATTGTTCCGGGGTGGGAGTGTGGTGGATGCCATGATCATTGCCACCCTTCGGCTTTGCTGCAAATCTTCGGTGCTGCTGTTGCTATCGCTGTTGCTGTGGCTATTGCCGTGCTTGTTGCGGTCGTGGGGATAGAGATCGTTGTCGATATCCTTGCCATCGCCGCCACTGTTACCGGTTGTACCTCCAAACAGCGTTTTGGGAGTTGCTGTTGTTTCCAGGTGTTTCTTCTTATTCTTGCTGCCGTTGTTGTTGTGGGTTTGTTCTAATCCCAGGAATCCCTGCTGTGCTTCTTCCAGACAAGCATCGTCGTCTCCATCGTCCTTGCTGTCGTCGCAGGGGGAAATTCCGACCACAGAAGATGCAGAAGAGCTAAAGCTGCTGCCCACGAGATCGGAATCGTTGATCTCCGAATCTCCTCCGTAGTTAAACATCATCTTGGTTCACTCACTCGCTCACTCGTTCCAAAAACAAGACCTAACTCTGTGTATGTTGTTGGGAACAATGTGGATGGATGGATACTCTGTTGTATGTACCAGTGAACGGATTATGGAAATAATCCTTCTCAAGAAATGAACTGCAGGAAATATTGCTGTTGGATCAAATCAGTTCACTCTAGCACCTCCCCCCGAAACAATAGAGACGGACAAAACCGACGCCCAGAAATTTCCGTTTCTCTCTCCGTTTTTTGCGTCTATCGTTTCTCTCTCCGTCTACGGTTTTTGTTTGAGTCTCGTATTGGATAGATCCGGACCGTTTTTTTTCTTCTTTTTTCTCCAGAACGCCACAACTCGGTTGCTGGAGTTGTACTGCTATTGCTACTGGTACAGTACGGAGTCGACAAATGGGTTTCGATCCGCTCCGGATGCAAAAGCAATGCCCGTTTCTGTTTCTGTTTCACAAATAATAATTGGGACAACCCGAACCAAAACGATACGATGGGATTCTTTGTCCCCGTGGACTGTCACACCCGTGCGCCACTGTCTTCAACAAGCAATGCTTGCTTTGGAGTTTATAATCCTCCAAATCAATCTATCGATCTGTCGATTGATGTGGTAAGAATTCAAAAATAATCGGCTGAAGGGTTCTATCCACGCCGGGAAGAAGATCAAATGCAGGATTGTAATTCGTCTCGGGGACACACATGCATAAATGCACATCCATAGGACCAAAAAAATGATGCACTCGACAGAGGAACTTCGATGGTGGACATAGTAGTAATCTTACCATGTACAATGCTCTTCGTACCCGTAGTAGCCGCCTTACGTACTGAACGAACCCCCCGGGCGGTTCCAATACTGTAACAGTGTTCGACAAAGTTGTTTTTTCTCCGTTGATGAAAAGTCGCGCCCCGCGGAGGAATCCGGTATGGGAGTGCACGGTAAAACTTACACTACCAGGGACAAAAAACAGCACGATTCGACAAATAATTTGATCCTTCGTGACGAGTGTGTATCAAGCACTTAAAAATTTGGGTAATGCTTGGGCGCGGCCAGATCTCCTACTATTTTTTGGGTGGTCACTATGGGAGTTTCATGCGAATCCAAACCGATCCACACGTTTCTATTCCGAGGACGCCTAGTCGCGGGATGGTTACTTACAAATTCGTGGAAATTCGTCAAATCCCTAATCCGATCGTAAAAGTCACATGTACACATATCGGGACACGTACGTACACGTATCCAAACGTATCGTACGTACTCGTACTCGTACCATACACTCAAGACAAGTTAAGTGTTCCCGTTTGAGAATTATTTTGTCACACAAGAACATCGGAATCATCTGAATCGGGTCCCACGCGAGTAAAACCCCATACAACGTCATGTGACACACACGATAGACAATCGGGATCCGGTATTAGATCTGCTTCGTTTGAGAAATGTCCGTACTGTATCGTATTTTGAATACAAGCGTTAATCATACCGTACCGTAGCTTCGTTTGCTTGTGACGAAGCTACATAAGACATGTACTGTACCGTACCACAAGAAGTAAGAGTTTAGGTGTAAATTATGCCATGACACCGTAGAACCTGGTACATTTTGTACATGCTTGCTCCGTTTTCTTGAAACAGCTTTGGCTTTTAGCGTAACAACATTACTATCAGAACAAGAAGTTGAGAATCAACATAGTAGTAGAAAGATGCAACATTGGTTCAAGGCAGGATGGGTGTTGGGATGATCTAGGTTGTACTCTCTGCTGGCAATCGCCAGTATTTTTATTGACAATGGAATCAGGAAGGAAGTGGAGTGCAGTGGACTGCATTGCGGAGCCGTACCGGTACAATGTGGCACAAATGCAGCCCGGGTTGCATTTACCTGGGCTAGTACAACCGGCTACACAAGTCTACGAAGGCACTAGTATTATGTTTGGTACCCCATCATCTGTCGAGGTATGAAATTTTTTTTGTACTACAAAGAGTACTAGTAGTAGAGTACTGGTTGCATTTTTAATTTTAGCATAGTTGCACTACTGGTTGATTTGTAGCCCTGCATTTTCCCATGAGGTGTGCAGCTTATGCAACTCCTGAATAGGGAGTGCCGGCTCGCTTATTTTGGCTTGTCGGACCAATCAATAAACAAGCAAATAATTTTATGTGCTTTTGCTCTCTATTTTCCATCCCTCACTCATACATATGCAAATCAATCATTTGCTTGCTCTGATTAGCTGAAAGCTCACTTTTTTCAATCGTTCTAATTGCAAACCAATCAATTTAATTAATTAATAAATTAATAAATTAGGAGTAATAAATTAAACAAGCAACAAGCAAACAAAAGCAACAAACAACAAGCCAACATGCTACGTCAGCTGAGCATGGATCCAAAGAACATTCCAGCAAGGGAATGAGCCTGCAAATGTCATGCTTGGGCACAAGCAGCAGCAGCTTTAGCTCAAATGGATCCTGCAGCAGCATCACCAATGGAGGAGGCGCGGGCTGTACAGCAAGCAAAGGACCTTGCAGCAATCCGTCTTGCTCGAGCTGTCATGCAAAGAGCTGCAGCAGCAAAAGGAGATGACTCATCTGACAACGACAGACTGGAAACTCCAGAGGACATGGAAGAGGAAAAGGAGGAGGAGGAAGAGGAGGAGGAGGAGGATGAAGATAATGGTCTAGGTGAGCTTGCTGCCTTAGCCTTAGCTGCTCATGATGACGATGAAGTCCTAGATGACGATGACAACAACGATCAAGTCCTAGATGATGCCCCTGCCCCAGCAAGAGCGCCGGCCCCCCATCAAACAAGGGGATTGCCCCCTCCCCTCCCCCCCCCGCCAAACAAGGGCACCGGCCCAAAGGGGGCCAGCGCCTGTCCTCCCCAATGATGTGAATGTTCCAACTCAGCTCTTAAGATACCGCCGGATCTTGTTGGAGTTGATGCCCCATATTGCTGGAGGGTACGAATATGCCACCAGCCAGGTGTTCAACCAGGAAGAGCTCATTACAGTTACTCCAGATCACATCTACAAATGGATGTGTTTGAAGGCGCATGGGATGGAGGATCCAGGAATAGATGATAACCCAGTTAGTGGCCGATCTACTAGCACTTTGAGGTATTGGAAGAAAGCTATCTCCTACTTCATGACTAACACTGCAGCTTGGGATGAAACAAATGAGACCGGCAGTCATACTAGATCTATCAAGATCAATTGACTGATCAAAGCTGTGGCAAAAAAGGAGACGTGGCAACTTGGCGTCGAAACATCTGCTGATAGGGTTTTCACCCACAAAGAGTTTGCTCAGATGCTTGAGCTCACTGCCGTTGGAGACAGCCTCCCCAGCCTCTGGCATATGGCAATGCGCCAAGTCCAGCTGCACTTGATTGAAAGAGGGGATGACATATCACACATGAAGAAGGCAAACTTGCAGGCTAGTAGAACATTTGCTGGCTATCTTACGATTCAGATGAGGTGGTCAAAAAACGTGCGCGACAAGGGAGATTGCCCATTGCAACTGCTCATGGGAGCTATGGATCACAGGTACTGTGTACTAATTGGGCTTGCTATCTACCTGGAGATATGGCTTGGTAGTGGTGCCAGCTGGTTGAGCCAATGGCTGTTTTCTGAGGGTGATACTGACTACAGATCTCCAGTGAAGGCTCAGAACAAGGAAGCGGACAGGTGCAAGTTGGCATACCAAAAGGCTCTTAAGGCTATCATTGAAGGGAGTCAGCTTAGGCCCCTTGGAAGGCAGCAAAGGCTAGGAGCTTATTCAGTTAAGAAGTGGGCTACAACTATGGCTAGGAGAGGATGAGCTACTTGGGATGATGTTAAATACAGGGCTAGATGGAAGGCTAAGAGTATGCAAGATTGGTACTTGGATGTGCAGTTGGACTGGCCGAATATCAATGCTGGTAGCAAACTTTCCCATAGGGGGATTTGCTTGTACAAGGAGAAGGATGACAATGGAATGACAGATGACTGGCTTTGTGCTTCAGTAGCTCCTGCCTTTTGGGGAGCCTTTGGGGATGATGTTGCTGCTATCCTAGCAAAGGTGTTGCTTGGGCTTCCTTTGATCCTGCTGCCGTGGACTATGTTCCCCATGGAGGACTGAAACAACAGATTGTATGGCAATATGAGTTGTTGCAAGGCAGACTCGAGGATGGGGGGAATCCTATTCGTACTAGAGCTGAAGTGATTGCTTCCAACATCGATGGAATCGTGTGGCGGTGAAGAAAGAGATGGTGGAGGGGCATTTGGTAGAGGGGGACAGCAGTGGAGCAGGAATGCTATCTATGCCAAGCCATCCACTACTCAAACGAATGTAGTAGAGATGAGGAACCATCAGATCTCAGAGTTTGCTGAGCTCAAATGATAGGTTCAGATCCTTACCCAGATTGTTCAAGGCATCACATAAACGATGCTCGTGCTTTCGTAAAATTCGTGCGATATTTTAAAATATTCCGAAACATTTTGTTGCGCGCACAATAAATAATTCTCTACCTATTTTTGCACGCAACAATTTCAAGTAGGACTATTTTCCTATCCATATTTTCACCCCCTGTTTCATGGTTGCTTCCAAATTTTTCTATTCTACAATTTTGTTTCATGCTTACCCCGTTAATATTTACTCGCCATTTAATTTTTGTTATTTTCCACACGAAACTCATCTTTTGTAATAATATCCTCTATGTACACTGATATTGTCGTAGCGTTGATACCATTTTCTGAACAAATATAGGAGCTTCTTGATAACCAGCAATGTATTCTGTTATGTTGCTTTCACAATACTCACACTACATTTATCGAATATCAAAATCCAACAACCATATTTTTGTACTAATAAGAAAATATTTTATTCGCATTTGCAATACTCTCCGACATTTTACAATATTCACGCTACGCTTATCAAATACGGAAATACAACAAACATATTTTGTAACAAATACGAAAGTATTTTATTAGCCTTTGAAATTATCTTGTTTATTGTATTATATTCGAACAGAAGACCCGGAACAATATTGTGCTAACCATAAAATAATAATGAACTAGCCGTTCTACTATTGATGTTGATATCATCCATTACTCTTGTTCGTTTTTATTGTATTCCATGAAAAATTTGTAGTCCTCATCATCTTCGCCAAGAATCTCAACCAAGGTACGTTTTCGCTTCCGTGTTTTTCCCTCTTTGTTCTCCTCCTTATCTTGTTGTTTACGATTGCCATTTTGCTTTTGGTACATTTTAAGTATTTCCGTCTCTAATTCTTTTGACTGTTGTTCCTCCCTTCGTTCTTCTAATTCGCTTACTAGGTATTCGTAAAGATCTTGTCCCTCGTTACTCCACCCCTCCTTATTTCCAGACTTACCGTCAGTGAATTTTTTTCTCAACCTCGTGCCCTTTGTTGTGTTTATCCACGAGTCGTAGTCGTTGTAAAGGAAAAGCAATGCAAAAGCTTCATCGCTTGGGGTGAAAATGTTACTGATTGTCATTCTGACTGATTTTCTTTTGAAGTCAGTCTGTTTTGGTGACACCGCTCCAAGAATTCTTTTCATGAAGTATTTGAATTCTGGTGAATTTTTCCGCCGATAGTCTTCGTGCAATTGGTACCTATTTTCTGAGTTAACATCTTGTGTGTCCGTGATTAGAACCGTTCCTGGGAAACTATCTGGTATCAGGTTGTTTCTTTTATCGTCTACGTGTCAGTGTTCATACGACCAAAATGTTAGAATGGCTTATGAACGATTGCATGCCGGCAAACATTTTCTTGTTGGTTGCGTACCTTTGTAGTTTTTCCTGCCAAGAGTTTGAGCATTGTGCCTACATGCAGTCACTGCACGGCAATAAATTCCACTCCACTTTTGGTCTTTTATATCAATCGTATTTGGTATTTCATTTTTATTTGCTTGTTTTACAATTTTGAATATCGTCGCCTTCACGAATGTAATCTCTGGCGGGAATTTAAATTTCCTGAATGCTTTTTCTTTGACGTGTTTGACAATGTTGTTTTCCAAGTTATCGTTATCGTATTGTTTTGTTGTCTGTAGAATATTTCTGTTGCTACTGTTGGTGGTTGTATATGTTTGGCTATCGTTTGTGTTTGTTCGGTCACTTCCCGATACACTGCTGTTTGGGCTGTTTGTGTTATTGGTAACAAAGGTTCTACCTGTCACCGGACTGCAAATAGTACTCAGTTCCACCATAATTTTTTTGTTAACTCGTGCACATAAACTTACCGTTTTTACCTTTGATTGATTTGGCGCGCTATTTTTATGATAATAATGTTGTTTGTAGGCATCGTTTGGTAATTTTTTTTCATTGCTACTGTACACACTGTAAGCTCTTGATTTACTGTCTCCAAGGAATAGCTGTATTTCAACTAATTGTACTATCTGTGAGTGTTGTTCTTGTACTGTCGCCTGCCTATCTTATTTTCGAGCGTGCCGTGATATTCTGGAATGTGGAGTCCTCAAAATTTTGGCGCGGACCCAAACATTTTGTTCTTCCCTACCCTACCGTACTTACCCTACGGTACCATAACATTCCTTATTTATTTATCTACTTATTGTTTTTCAATTTTCTGCAACGGCGTTGCAGTAAATTCTATATTTTGGGTGGTTGACACTCCCCCCTGAATTAATTATGGAATGGATCACAATTTGTAGGTTAAACGGAGGGAATTTTGTTGTTGTTGTTTTGTTGCTTTCTGATGAGTATTTTTTTTGAATGTATAGTTTTTTTTAGGTGATATTTTACATAATTTCCGTTCTATTTTTTGCACTTAATTTGTACCGGTGATACCTTCGATATTGTCATGGTTTTTTTGTTGGAATGGAATCCTTACAGAGTTGCAGAGTTAGTGTTTCACGCGTCCCCATGCTCCACAAGGAACGGGATAGTTGTTATATTCCTCTAAATCTTCCGGCGAATTCCAACGTTTTTCGTAAAGACTTAGCCATTTCTCAATTTTCCACTCGTTTTCGTCTTGTTCGCTCTTTTCCCCCCTGTTTGTCACTTCTTTTACTTTCTGTTTTTTCTTTTTTGACTGTTTTCTTGCTTTGTTCATGAACGAATCCCACTTAAGTTTGGTACATTTGTTTTTCGTGTTTTTGTTATTTATGTTCTCTTCTTTAATTGGCGGCAATATTTCTTGTGTTGAGTACCACTCGTTATCGTCTTTTGATCTGCAATACCATTCCAATCTGTCAGTTTCGATGATTGCCTCATTCGTCATTTTGCGCCAGTTGTTGAACCAAATGTACGTCATACAAGGACGGTTCCCAGGGTGGTAATGTATACATTCTTTTATGTGTTCTCTTGCCTCCGGTGTCAGATTACTCCATTTTTTTGTCGGGAAAGTACGACCGTCTTGTATCATTCTCTCTCGTTCTATTGATTTTACTTCCGGTCCAATACCCACGTTGTCGTAGCACTTAATGTCTTCCGATGTTTTCAATGCGGGATAACCACATGTAATGTATGCAAGAATGACTCCCATTGCCCATACATGGTCCATCCCGTCAGTGTTCCCTTCTTTGTAGTCAGGAAATACTTCCTCGGTTATGTACTTGAAGCATTGTTCCCAAATGTTCAAAGCTTCGTCCTCCTCGAAATGTCCTTTTTTGCTGTTGAGTCTTTGTCGCACTTCTTCTATCTTCTGGCATCCACTAAGGATTGTGTTAACCAAGTGTCCGTTTTTGGCACACAAGGCATCAAATCCTGTTTCGAAATGATATAGAAATGGGTTTCCGTCGTTGTTTACATCATCGTGGTTTAGCTCGTGCATCTGTTTGTTGTAATCCTTGGAGAAGACAGTACCCCGGGTTGGCACAACTGTTGTTCTGTGTGTCGGTGTAGGTGTTTTGTTTTTCATTTTCCTGTTATTTCCCATTTGTAACGCAGTCATGCACCTATTTGTACCACAGTACAACTAACGTTCGTACTCCCACGCCGAATCATAAAGTTGGTATTTGTTGTTTTCTCCAGGCGTTGTAACTTTCAGTTTTTGGTTGTGGCTGCTTTTTCCCGTTCACGCGTAATTCTTACTATTGTTACGTACCGGTACCAACACTACGACGGTGCACGCAAATAGTCTGATTCAAAAACTGACAAGCTTTAAGTAGTGTAACTTTCCTCGTCTGCATGCGATTGGTTCTTGATATATCGTAGAGATGAACGTGTCCGGTGGATCGATACCTCCATAGAGATGTGTACAAGATGTATTCTTCGTACTTCCTTGGTACTATTTTTTTAATATTGTATTGGTACGACGCACATAAATTGTCTGACTCATAAACAGACTAGCGTTAAGTAGTGTAACTTTTCCCCTTTGGATATGATTTGTTCTTGATATACCGGTAGAGGTAAACGTGTCCATTGGATCGATCCCCCCCGTAGACATATGTCCAAGGTGTGTCCTACGTATTATTTTTGTATAAATTTTTTATTATTGTATTGGGACGGTGCACACCAATTATATGGTTCAAAAACTGACTAGCTTTATGTAGTGTAACTTTCCCCGATCACGTATAATTGGTTATTGATATAGTGGTGAACGTGTCCAGTGGATCGATTCCTCCGTTGGGATCTGGTGTACCAAGGGTAGTAGTCTCCGTAAATTTTGGTTATTAGTTTTTTGATTTTTGTAGGAACAAGTAACCAAATTAGTGTTTCTCATTTACTTTTTGAGTGTCAAAGTGTGTTATTTTCTGAAATTTTTGGATGAATATTGCTCATACTATGGATTGGGGAGACTATGAAACCATATTGACAAGTCACAGCCTTATATTTTAGTCATTATGAATTTTCTAATAATGTTTGTCCCTGGCCATGCATCATGTACCAAAATAGTGAGTCCTAGTACTTAGTTTTAGAGTGGAAATGTGTTGCATTGACTGCAATTTCAGGATGAATAGTGTTCATACTATGGATGGGGTACACTGTGCTGAAACAAACTGGACAAGAAGCAGGCTGATACTTTAGTCAGTATGAATTTTAGAATAATGTTTCTCGTCTCTTGACATGCATGTACCAAAATACTGAGTCCTAGTCAGTTTTAGAGTGGAAATGTGTGGCATTGACTGCAATTTCAGGATGAATATTGGTCATACTATGGATGGGGTATACTATGAAACAAACTTGACAATAAGCAGGCTCATACTTTAGTCAGTATGAATTTTAGAATAATGTTTGTCCCTGGACATGCATGTACCAAAATAGTGTGTCCTAGTCTGTTTTAGATGGTAAATGTGTGGCATTGACTTCAATTTCAGGATGAATATTGCTCATAGTATGGATGGGGTAGACTATGAAACAAACCGGACAAGAAACAGGCTGATACTTTAGTCATTATGATTTTTAGAATAATGTTTGTCCCTGGGCATACATGTACCAAAATAGCGAGTCCTTGTCAGTTTTAGAGTGCAAATGTGTGGCATTGACTGCAATTTCAGGATGAATAGTGTTCATACTATGGAAGCGGTAGACTATGAAACAAACCGGACAAGAAACAGGCTGATACTTTAGTCTGTATGAATTTTAGAATAATGTTTGTCCCTCCTGGACATGCATGTACCAAAATAGTGAGTCCTAGTAAGTTTTATAGTGCAAATGTGTGTCATATACTGCAATTTCAGTGTGAATATTGCTCATAGTATGGATGGGATAGACTATGAAACAAACCGGACAAGAAACAGGCTGATACTTAGGTCAGTATGAATTTTAGAATAATGTTTGTCCCAGGACATGCATGTACCAAAATAGTGAGTCGTAGTCGGTTGTGAGTGCAAATGTGTGGCATTGACTGCAATTTCACGATGAATAGTGTTCATACTATGATGTACTATGCTGGGGTAGACTATGAATCAAACCGGACAAGAAACAGGCTGATACTTCAGTCAGTATGAATTTTAGAATAACAATGTTTGTCCCTCGACATGCATGTACCAAAATAGTGAGTCCTAGTCAGTTTTAGAGTGCAAATGTGTGGCCTTGACTGCAATTTCCGGATGAATAGTGTTCATACTATGAAGGGGGTAGACTATGAAACAAACTGGACAAGAAACAGGCTGATACTTTAGTCATTATGACTTTTAGAATAATGTTTGTCCCTGGACATGCATGTACCAAAATAGTGAGTCCTAGTACTTATTTTTAGAGTGCAAATGTGTGGCATTGACTGCAATTTCAGTATGAATATTGCTCATACTATGGATGGGGTATACTATGAAACAAACTGGACAAGAAACAGGCTGATACTTTAGTCAGTATGTGCTTTAGAACAATTTTAGTCCCCTCTGGCATTGCTGCATGTACCCAAATAGTGATTCCTAGTCAGTTTTCGAGTGCAAATGTGTGGCATTGACTGCAATTTCAGTATGAATATTGCTCATACTATGGATGGGGTATACTATGAAACAAACTGGACAAGAAACAGACTGATACTTTAGTCAGTATGAGATTTAGAACAATTTTAGTCCCCTCTGGCATTGCTGCATGTACCCAAATAGTGTTTCCTAGGCAGTTTTCGAGTGCAAATGTGTGGCATTGGCTGCATGAAACAGAATTGACCAGAAATCTTCTACTTATACTTGAGTCAGTTTTAAAATTTATTAGTCCTAGTAATATTAGTTAGTATGTTTATGATTGTGCGAATTAGGCTGCAATTTCATGATCAATATTTCGCATAATATTGATTGAATAAAGAACTATGAAGGATAATGGATAAGTTACAAACGGATGCTTGCATTTGGTGTAACATAGTATGCCTCACTCATCCAATCTTGGATGATTTGGTGGAACTGGTGCTGTACTCTGACACGGTTGTGGTTGTGTCAGAAGATGAATCGGATACCTCCACACTTCCATCCGTCGGGTCACGAATCCCAACATCCTTGCTGAAACACTTTACTAAATCCGATACTTTTTTAATGCGTCGAGGATTGGTTTCTTTCAGACCGGAAATCTGAAAGTATGGGCAAAATTGTCGTTGCTCCCCCGCCTTACGTTTGTGGAAAGTACATATATAACCCGCCACTCGTTCATATTGGTCGTAGTCTCCGAAAACGTACCTATAAACTTCTCCAATTTCAACTGGTCCGTTTTTTTCTGGAGTGTAACAAACTTGTTCGTTTACTTCGTAAATAGGAAACATTATCTCTGGATCCTGATCTTTCAACAGCACAGAACATTGGAATTCACGTTTGGTTTCCTTCTCCTTGATCTTGATAGGATAAACTGGCAGTGTTACAGTGGCGTTAAGATGACTTTTTGCAACATCTATAATCATTTCTTCGCTTACATTTGAACCCTTTTTTTCACAGGTTTTAGTCGTTGTGTCAGTCAAACCTGTATCCTTGGAATTACCCTTACTTGTGTCAATTCCCGATTCTTTAGATTCGTTGGGCTTATTTTTCGAACCCTTACTGGTTACTTTTGATCCACTGATGTTCTTTCTCCCATCGTTGATATTGTTCGTCTTGCCAACATTGCCACCGTCAACGTTATCATCCCAGGGTGGTATGAATCCACGCTTGGAATCATTTGTCGTATTGAAATTGAAAGTAACCCATCCTACCCGGTATGTGTTATTTGATTTGTTGAACTCATTTATTTGAACCTTGGATGTTTTGAAGCAATCCCAAGTTAGAAAGTCCGATGGTTCGTAAAAAACAAAGTCACGACCCTGGAGGTGTTCGAATGCCAGATTCAATTCTCCCGTTCCCTTTCCATAATTGTTGACAACCTTATCGTCCAAAAATTGAACTACAAGGTTAGCCGATGATAGATCATCCAACTTTTCCAACAAATATATTGCTAGTTTTTCTGTCAACGGGGTAAATATGGTACCCATTTCTGGAAGGTAGCTATACTGAATGAATTCTTCCACCCAAGTATGACGTTGGAGAACTTCCGGATCAATTACGAATATCTCACGGAACACGTATGGAATGTGTTCCATAAAAACTCGTTGGTGCACCTCTTGTTGTGAGTTAACATCGTATTGAAGGAATCTTGTAACACAAGTTTGATTCTTATGTTGTTCTTCCAATCCGGACAGTTCCAAAATACCTGTTACAAGTTCTTCTGGTTTATCGTCAAAATTGACATGGGCAAATTTTGTCTTACTCAGAACACATGCCGTCGGGAAAATGTACAATCGATCATTCCTTTGAAAATACGGAACACTTCCCTCCGTCGATTCGGTGACCATAGCTCCTTTTAGAAAATTCCTCTCGGTCAATACCAAATCTTCAATGGTTTCCATCACATGATCGTAACTGACAAATGATTGGTTATTGGTTTTGAAGACTTTTGGTATCATTTTCTCACAAACATTGTCAATTGAACAATCAAAGGACGAACCAACGCCGTCGACTCGAATCATTGATGCACATAGTACTTGAGAAAGGAACAAATTACATGCTGTTTCCAACGAAACAACCACGTTTACCCCAATCTTGTTCCCGTGTTGGACAAATTTTGTTATCAGCCATTGATGCACCAAATATAGGATTCCTTTTGGCACCTTGAAATATGCCAGATCTATTTTTCCGGTTCCATGTTTGCATGGCGACAGGGTGACAAGGTCCTCATCGATATCGAAATGTATGTTGTAATATTTTGTGACCGTGTGCTTGTAGTTGATGAGGTAGTGGAAAACCAATTGAGTATTGAGTGGTAATTTCACTTTTCCCGTTTCCGGAATTTGCGTGTCCCCTTTTCGATGAAATCCTACTGGAACCCACTTCTCCCCAGAAAGTAGCGTGGTGCCCAAGACGAATGAATTGTTAATTAATTTGGGTAAGTAATACTGATAAAAATCTTCGTGTGTCAAAACTTTGATGTCGACGTGACACATGTCGATGATGGTACAAATGGTTTTCGCCTTCCCTTGAAAGCGTAACCAATGTTCACGAATGAGCTCCTGAAAAGCAGTTTCTCGTTCCGTTATCTTCATCAACTTATTGTTTGACACAATAAGTTCTTTAAACTCGATGTTTTCTGTTGGTAAGGATTTTAAGCATTCAATACGCTGCTTCTTGAAATGTTTGTCTAAGTCCACCTGATTGCAGCTATGAGTCATTGAAACACGTAGAGATGTCTTTGCCATAAGGCAGTCCAAGAAGTTCCTCATTGATCTGACGTATCCTTTCAACTGACTGGGAGAACAATTGTCGCCTTTGGTATGGAAACACAAATCCTCAGACGAAATATCCGACCCAGGTGGATACTTCACATTCTTCATGTACCAAACCAATATCTCACGGTACATTATCATGTACTTCTTCATTGTAACGTAGTTGACGACGTTGCGCCCATAAATAGCATCCACGCCTGATGTGTCGTTAACATTCTTCAACAGTGACTCGAACCTATTCCACTTGTTCGCCATGTCGTACTCATTGAATCGATCGGTTAATTGCTTCCTGCTCAAAAATTTCAACACTCCAGTCACCCAGTTGTCAATTTCAAACAAAAATAAATCCACCATGACGTTTATTTGATGGGGAATAGGCCCTAAGTCACTTAAGGTTGTATCGGGTTTTTTCTTCTTTCCCTTCCCCTTCTTCTTTTCCGCAGAGTTAGTAGTAGACATTGACTTCCTGAAATCTGGTGTAGGTTCGGATTCAATAATTTTTGATACAAGGTAAACCCTCGTCAACAATGCAGTGAAACATGTTGTAACCTCCAGACTGAGGTTCCTCACAAACTCCTCTGTTCCATATGACTCATCCTTCAAAGCCTTTGTAAGGTTACTAATTACTGCCTGTCGATGATCTCTTTGATCGGTATCATGTTTGTCAAGACTATTGGTTGGTGGGTCTTTCAATCTACCCTTCTTACAACTTGTCGTTTTCTTATTTGAATTTGGGTTGGCCCCGCGCTTGCGAGCACTATTAGTCGTCGGTGTCATTGGCAATGTAAAATGTTATCAGTATTTGAGACAATCTTTTTATTGTTTGAAAACAATGAGAATCACTGTTGTGTGAATCTAGTTTACCCGAGTTACGAGCAAACATTGAATGAAAGAAGGATAGTAGTACAACTTGAAACTTCTTTCACAAGAGATCACAACTCACGTAGCGACGCGACAGTGGTAATCATGTCTCAAAAACCATTTCTCAAAAAATCGAAAACGTAGAAGGTGCCTGTAAACGTGTCCTTGTTCTCGTAAAGACGTTCTACCACTAACCTGAGAAAGAGTTAAACAATATCGTCACAATAATTGGACAAATAAAACCTGCAACGACGAATGCAAGGGCGGGGATTTGTCTGTGAACCCATTCAGATCAAAAAACCATTTTTTGTAATTGAAACCGCCGTTCCCGAAAAACGGAAAAAAGGGTTTTTTGGGGGGGTTGAAAGGTGAGAAGAAGAAAAGAAAAAAAGGAACATTTTCCAAGTTGGAAAATGGCCCCATCGCTGAATTGTTCCATTTTGTGTACAAAAGTACAGTCGTATGAACACCTAGTAGCGCTAAATAGGGAAAAGGGCATTGGTTGTAACTCCGTTGCCAAAAAACAAATGATCCGATCGCTGAATTGGTGCAATTTGTGTAGAACCATCCAGTTGTATGAAACATCTCACGCTAAATACTAAAAAGGGCTTTTGTTGCAACGCCGTTGCAAAAAAAGTAAATTTGTCCGATTGATGATTTGGTGCATTTTGTGGGGTAGAAAGGTACTTTGGTATGACCAGTACTATCGTATGAACCATGACGCTAAATACAAAAAGACCATTTCTTGCAACGCCGTTGCAAAAAATAAAAAATAAAAAACAAACAAAGTAATACTGTAGAAAGGTACTTTGGTATGAACAGGACTATCGTATGAACCATATCACGCTAAATACAAAAAGACCATTTGTTGCAACGCCGTTGCAAAAAAAACAAAAAAAAAATACTTAACGGACCAATGTAATTCTGACGTTAGAAGTTTGTTGTACTGTTGTATCACGCTAAATACAAAAAATACCATTTGTTGCAACGCCGTTGCAAAAAAAAAAAAAAAAATACTTAACGGACCAATGTAATTCTGACGTTAGAAGTTTGTTGTACTGTTGTATGATCCATATCACGCTAAATACAAAAAAGACCATTTGTTGCAACGCCGTTGCAAAAAAAAAAAGAACATAATACTTAACGAACCAATATCATTCTTACGTTCGAAGTTGTTTACTTAGCAGAAAATGTATCGAACTGGTGTCATTCTTACGTTTGAATGTTGATACTTGATCTATCGAACCGATGTCGTCCTTACGTTCGAAGTTTGATATAAGTACTTTGTACGGAGTAGTTAGCTTACAATGAAAGTTTGTTGCTCACTAACTTGGGTCACTTTTTTTCACTTTCCGACAAACATCAATTTCCAACTTATCTGAGTAGAGTGTTGTTTCTTTCCAACAACACTCCGTCCGAGAACGTGGGATCCGACCCTCTTCGTCACATGCCTTAGGGCGACGATGTCACGAGCACAACGATCCGTTCTCAGATATTTCAGTCCGATATAACAGCCTTGTACTGCAAAAGAAGTAGAAAGCATTCGATTAGGGATTAGTTGCTGGAAAGATATTCTTGTTTGGACGGCCGCCTTACATAAACATCTTGAAAGCACAAAATCTGCATCAATTGCCTATATATCAACAGGAACAAGTCCCTGTTTTTCGTGACATAGGAATTACTACAAGTCTGCAAATCAACGGCAGCAGAAAGAACAACGACAACGAATAACAAACCGGCAAATGGAATCATTGGAGGCAACAACGTATCTGCGGCAACAACGTATCGGTGACATCAACGGTAAAACGCATCAGAACAAGCAACGGTACAAATGAGATAGACAACAATGATAATACTTCCTCGACCGGCATTACTGATAATGTATTTCCTCACTTATGTTTTTCTTCCTAATTTCATAGGACCGGATCGGAATAACAGATTGGAAACAACAGATTAGAAATTGGCAATCGCAACAGTAAGAATGAGAGAGGAGAAAGACAATGATTTTACTTTCTCTGGCATTCCTGATAATGTATTTTCTTCCTTCTCTTTTTCTTCTCATTTTCATAGGACCGTATCGGAGCAACGGATTTGAAACAAGGGATTGGAAACAACGGATCGGAAGAACCAATCTTTCCTGGTGTGGCAAATCTTTCCTATAGTTGCAAAGGATACAACGAATCGAACGCGACACTGAATCGAAGTCAACACAGAATCGAAGGTAACAACAACGGCAACACCACAGCAACACCACCAATCAACAACAACAACGAAAGGAAGCAAACGGTGTACGTTGGTAGCATGTAGATTATATTATTCTGTTGTTATTATTTACTGTACTACATCAATAGAAACTCACCCATTTTGTTCAATTATCGTACCAAATATTCCAATAAAGTTGTTGACAACGTCAACAACTCGTTGAACCGCAGATAGCAACAGCGGCAATTGGCAGCAGCGAGAGCAACAGCGGCAATCGGCAGCGACAGCCACAGCGCCAAGCAGCAGCGAGAGCAACAGCGGCAGCGACAGCCACAGCGGCAGCGCCAAGCAGCAGCGACAGCAACAGCGGCAGCGACAGCAACAGCGGCAGCGAAAGACACAGCGGCAGCGCCAAGCAGCAGCGACAGCAACAGCAGCAGCCACAGCGGCAGCGAAAGACACAGCGGCAGCGCCAAGCAGCAGCGACAGCAACAGCGGCAATCGGCTACGAAAGACACAGCGGCAGCGGCAAGCAATCGGCAGTGACAGCCACAGCGCCAAGCAGCAGCGAGAGCAACAGAGCGGCAGACAAAAAGCGGCAAGCGGAAAGCGGCAAGTGGAAAGCGGCAAGCGAAAAGTGTCAAGCAAAAAGCGACAAGCGAAAAGCGGCAAGCGAAAAGTGTCAAGGAAAAGCGCACGGGCGAAACAACTAACGGCAACGAATCATTGGCTTTGAATTGCTACACGTACTCCAACCATGACAAGAAATCATTTCTCGGACCGGGCTATGAAGCAAAAAACAGATAGGAAACATGAGAAAAGAAGAAAGCAGAGAATGTCATCGAACTTTCTTAGGATTGCAGCACCGGTGTCAACGAGCCATAAAACTTATACAAAGTTGTCCGACATAAAACCAATGAAGAACGAAAGGACAAATAGGCGTAGTACTTGCAAAGATTGTGTCAGTACAATAGCGTTGAAAAACAAAGACAGAACAACTGTGGTCAAAGGAAAATACATGGAGACAAACTGGGGTGGCAAAATAGGAGGAAAGAAAAAGTATCAACCGGAACAGGCTTTGTTGATAGATAAATTCGATAGATTGGATAGTAGAAACGACGAGCATATTGTTGCGTTTGACGAGAATAATCCGTCGTTGCGCATTTTCGCAAAAGTTTCCAGAAAATTTGCCAAGCGACACCTTGCTACGAAGAATAATATCAAACTGTTAAGAAAGTTTGCTCCGGAAATTGTTGGATCCAAACCGACAGTTGCCAGAGGTCAGAAGCGCGGCAGTATCAACGATGATTATGCTATCATTGGAGTTAGACCAGAAAGATTGTCTTCCAACAATGGTGAGTACGTATTCAAAAGTCATGTGAAACCAAACATGAAACTGGAGCTGGAACACACGACAGTGAGAATTGTGAAGCATATGCATCATAGTTTAACACACATCGAACCATTTGTTGAGGATGAAATGGATGTGTTGTCTCAGATTCTGACTCGTACGCAGCTCAATGCCATTGGGAAACAGGCATTAGCTTTTTCGATTGGTCGAAATTACCATTCTCAATGCCATGTTGATGATGATATGAATTATACTCGTTTAACAGTCATAGCTCCGTCGGGAGTGCATGCTGACGAAGTGATTTATTATTTTGTCTTCCCAACGTACCGCATCAAAGTGCCGTTGCGTTCTGGGGATACTCTGCTCTTTAATCCGTTAGTGTTTCATAGCTGTTCGAATCCCAAATACGAAGGGTGTTATATTATGAGCGCCTATGTATCGCGCAAAACTATACTAAGAAGTAATCCATTATAATAATAACTTGATACTCATGACAAAAAATTTATGACTGTACCGTACTAGTACTATACCGTCGAAAATACAGGAAAAGGGCATTTGGTGCAACGCCGTTGCAGAATATAGAAAAACGCAAAATAAACATGAGAAGGGGGGTATGATTGTACCATACTAGTATACAATCCAAAACACGGGAAAAGGGCATTTGGTGCAACGCCGTTGCAGAAAATAGATAAACGCAAATTACACATGAAAAGGTGGGTATGATTGTACTGTACTAGTATACCATCCCAAATACGGGAAAACGGCATTTTGTGCAACGCCGTTGCAGAAAATAGAAAAACGCAAAATATACAGGAAAAGGGTGGTACGACTGTACCGTACTAGTATACCATCCAAAACACGGGAAAAGGGCATTTGGTGCAACGCCGTTGCAGAAAATAGAAAAACGCAAAATACACATGATAAGGGGGTATGATTGTATTATACTAGTATACCATCCAAAACACGGGAAAAGGGCATTTGGTGCAACGCCGTTACAGAAAATAAAAAAACCCAAAATACATCTGAGAAGGGGGGTATGATTGTACCATACTAGTATACAATCCAAAACACGGGAAAAGATAATAAACTTGTTCATTCAAGTCATGTGCTGTTTTCACCATCTCGTACTATTGATTGTAAATCCTTCTTTTCCAGTGAAGCCATTGTCTCACGGAAATTAAACAACCATTGTTCACGATTACCCAGCACAAAATATTGGTCACGACTACCATGGTTTCTAACAACGGCAGCTTCGGACTCAATGGCGTTGCAGTCGAACAAATACAATTTGTTCCGAAGCTCACCTAGCTTTACCAACGCATGATGGTGTTTTTTTCCTTTGTCCCTCTTGCTCAGTATGGGGTCTGCAGAAACAAAGCAACGAGCGACGGCATAATAACCATCGTGCACTAATTCGAAACCACTAACGGAGCTACCCACGGGGAAAGGACCTTCGAGGTAAAGCAGGCACAGAATCTGACATGGATAAACTTTCAGTCCATGTCCATCAAGGAGATCGAGTTGAAAATTAGCCCAATCGTACCATACATTGGACAATTGTCCAGAATCAGACTTAAACGATGGATGGGCACGAAACAATAATTTCATCTCGCGAGATTGGTCATACCTCTTGTGCTCCGTGGTTCCAAAAACCTTGCTGCTGCCCACAGCCGGTAGGACCACGTCACAACAAAATTTGAGAACATCAGATGGAAACCAGGGTAAACTTGAGTTTTTTTTTTCATCCCACTTCATGTAAGGGAGACCATTCATCACACCAATCCAAAACGAAGACCCACCTGACCAACCACCCTCCTTAGGATGATTTGGTCCGGTTACGGGTCTATGTTCGAACAAATCAAATTCACGGTCAAGTCGATCAATAGTTCGATACTCCATCACTCGGTTGCAAGTTTGCTTGATAAGTGTGGACTTGTTTCGTTGAGTTCTCTTAGCAGGAGCCTTCACTTCAGTTTTATGATTGCTCTCACTCGCGGCAGAGTCCCACCCAGTTGGAGGACCAAATAATCTCATGTACTGTGATAAATGAAAATACATGTGATTCTTCACAAGATTGTTACCCTCTCCCTTACTTCGTTGAAGATTGTTATTTATACAGTTAATGAAAAGAACAACCATTTTGTCCACATTCAAAACACCTTTCTTGTCTTGTTTGAAAACCTCGTCGAACGTTCCAGCATACTTTAGGAACTCTTCCATACCCAACAACAACTCAATGGCGTAAATACGTCGGTCAATTTCCTCTTCACACTTTCTGCTCTTGTTCTCGAGATTGGAAGGAGTCTTTCGAGACAACAACAATTGACGACCTCCAGCAGACAGAAGTGACAGCATCTGAATATAAAGCATTCCAATGTACTGGTTACCCTCCTTCTTCGCTGTATGTATTGATTCTGAAAAATTGGTTCGTGGGAAGTCACGATCGGATTGCCTCTGGACAGCACCACCGTAGTAACTGGCTAACCTTTCCATCTCACCAAGAAGCCGCTGGTTATTGCCTAAAAAGTCCTCGCGGAACGTCTCTGCTGCACGCTTTGCGCAACCAAGTTGGTGCATATGGAGTCTCTCTCCGGGAGACGCTAGATGAATATTATGTGGGTTTTCCCCAAAATCAAGATCATAAAAAGCGTTGCCGTTATGTACACCATGGTGAGAAATGTTTTTGAAATACTGTTCAACATTCACTCCTTCGCCAACCATTGGAGCAGTAAAATCAGATATATTCCAGAGCCGAATGGATTGGTACTCTTCCCCATTTTGGTGCTTAGACACTTGCATGTTACCAGTTTGAACTGAAACAGGAACCTTCAAAACATTCACACGAGCGTTAATACCAAGTGCTCTGGGACAATTGCAATGCCTACAGATCATCTTTGAATTCGACGTTTGATAATGACCACAAAGTTGGTCGTGCTGGGGAGTATCACCTATGAAATAAGCAACCGCAAATTTCATTTGAACCGACCATTTCTTCTTGTTCCACGGCAAATTAGACCATTCAATACCATCCGTTAGGTTGCAGGCATCTTTCAAAGATGAAAGAGCCAAACGAAGGCCAGAGTGAAGATTGTTCACATTGTCAATTGATTCGGCACCTTTATCACCGGGACATGTTGGGTGATAGTATATAGCCTCCCACGCATCCGGCCGGGAGTTTCGAGTTAGGGTGTTGAATATGCCAAGAGTCATGTTCAGTGGGGTAAGAGTGGTTTGACCACTATTGTCAATTGCAATTCCATCCATGTAGAGAATAATAGGAACCAGAATTTCATTCGATCCAGATTTGCATCTCTTCTCCCAAGTGTTGATCCACCATTCACCGTGATGCAGTTCGTCAATATCAATATTCCCTTGAAGTTCTGGATAACGGACTGGTAAGGTGGGGTCTTCAGCATGGGGGAATGACAGATTATCTTCCTTCACCAAAGTCACATTTGTTAATAGGGAATGAAGTGCTTTTTGGAACGACCGCACGTAGATTTGTTTGCGACTGGAAACATCAGCATTCTGTGATTTCTTAGAACACCAGTCAATAAGATGAGGTTCAAACCCATCGCCTTTTATTTCAGGCACAGTTGCGGAAATCTCCTTCATAACACTTGCCCTGGTCTTTATGAGATTGCCTTTAGTCCATGAAAATAAATTAAGCCGCTCCGATTCAATAGCCCATTCATACAATTCCTTCTCGACAACTAATGGTATGCTATGATTCCGCATGATTTTCATTAACTTGATCTTGACCTTCAATTCGTCAGATATGTTCCTCCCTACATTGGGTGTCGTAATTAATAGCGTGTTTGAAGCACGATGGGAACCGTCAACATCAATGTTGATGCCTTCTTCATCATTGACAATCGAAGAGTGGGGGGCCTCTATGATCTCACTTCCTTCTTCCTCATCGTCATTGTTAGGAAAGAAAAAATTGTCTTCGGAGACAGAATCATCGTCATCATCTATGTTTGATAATTCCTTACCAATCAAGGCACGCCCAATCGATTCGACAGAAGGGTCATACATAACTTGATTGTCGAGCAACTCTGGTAATGCGCCGTCACTACTCTGTGGACCGTTACGGGTGTTCGTTAGACCTAATTGTTGACTAACATCCTCAAGCTTCTTCCTCTTTTTTCTAATGAATATGCATGATGCAAAATCTACTATCCCCGAAGATAGCGTGAAATAAGAATAGCATGATGCATCATTCACAATATGGTCCCGAAGACCGGGAGAAACAACTACTCCCGTTTTCTTTCTTCGTCGCGCTGTAAACAAGGGGGGTTTCTTCTTCTTGGTAACCTTCTGCTTTCCGTAACCAGTAGTGATCAGAGGAGAGTCCCGGTAGCAACGTAAACAATATACCTGATATTTGGGAGTGCGGACCATCGTTACTACTGAAGCCGTACGATAGCCAGTAATAACAATAAAAATGGAGAAACGATTGAGATTGAAAAATTGCGACCATGCACTGTTTGTTTCAGGCATAAAATTCAGTAACATGCCACTACTTCGGAAACAGATGCCAGTGGGGTAGGAAAATGAAATGTGCATAAAAATATTATGAGTTCGACATTAATTTCAATAAATAGGGTGAAATTGCAAAGGGGGACCAGTGGAGTTCGACCCAAATATGCGCGTGATTCTGAAATAACCCTGAATCTCGTTTGTGTGACGGGGATGGCAATAGCGCCAGCTCAGAGAGGAGGAGGAGGAGGAGCAATACCATCTGCAAATCCCCAGCAAGGTGCTCCTGTGGTAGAAAGGCCAGCACTCCTGTTTGATAGACCACAGACCATCCAAGCCTTGTGGGATTAGTACCAAAATGGGATAGGAGGGAGGAAGCTGGCAAGGAAGTTCAATGCTGTGGAGCAAGGCCAAGTGAAGTACAAGTATTGCAATTGGGAGGTTCTTTGGGGATGTACGGAAAGGATTCTAGACGGGGGGAATGATGTGAACACAGCCATTGCCAAGATCAAGAGGTGCTATGGAGACTGTACTATGGCTCAGCTGATTTGGAAGATGCGCCCAGATAAGAGGCAGGGAGGAAATTATCAGCTTCGTTGAGCATTGTTGCCGTCGGTCGATCGATCAATTGGTGGATTGTCAAGTGGAGTGGAGTGGAGTGTGTTGCTATTGGATAGGGGATCCCCCCCCTGTTGTTGCTGATAGCAGAGTGTTTCCAAGTTCAAGTTTTCATGTAGCAAGTGTAGGATCTGGATCAATTGATTGATCAGATCAATCTCTAATGTATTAGCGATTAGATGTTACATGTAACTGATGGACAATTTCTGTCATGATATGAACCAACATTATTTCTGTGTCTGTATTTTGGTGTGTTGTTTCTTGCAGTGATCTGAATTGGAATTTTCTTTGATGCACATCCCAGCGGGCTTTGTGCCTCGATCAATCGATCGGATGTTGATCGGATCGATTGACATGTGACCGATGGACAATTTCTGTCGTGATATGAACCAACATTATTTCTGTGTCTGTATTTTGGCGTGTTATTTGCAGTGATCTAACTTGGAATATTCTTTGACGTGCATCCCAGTGGGCTTTGTGCCTCAATGGATCAATCGGTCGATGGAATATATCAATCTCTAACTATATTAGCGATTAGATGTTACATGTAGTAATCAATGGACAATTTCTGTCATGAGATGAACCAAAATTATTTCTGTGTCTGTATTTTGGCGTGTTATTTGCAGTGATCTGACTTGGAAGTTTTTTTAATGCACATCCCAGCGGACTTTGTGCCTCGCTGATGTGAATCATCTCTGGCTGAATATTTGTCCGTGCCTAATGTACCTACGTTGAGTTCTACACGATTTTTGTACTGTTGTATTTTGTTTTTTATTCATTGTGCACCCTCACGGTACGTACGTACTTGTACTCGTAGTTCCCACCGTACACGGGAGGATAAACAATACGATGCGTCTGACTGTTTGCCCGTGGACAGGACGGCAACCGCGTACCGTTACGTACGGTACTCGTACGGTACGGTACGAACGACGATCGATACCCGCGCAGCCAGTACCGTAGCCACCCAAAAATGGGAAAAGCATTCGAATCAATCGTTTTTGAGTTTCGTAACTTTTTTTTCCAAAAAATAATCCCTTTCTCGATTTCTTCTGAACTACAATCACAAGATTCTCGTACCGTATTGTACCCGTAACTTACGCTCAGCAAGAGCCAGAGTGATTCATCTTTCGACTGCGTCGTCTGCACACCTATCTGATATCACCAGAGTCCAAACGAATTACGATCAAGGCAACGCGTCTTTGTCGGCGTACATAGAGACATCTTCCGATTGCACTCGCTATACTACCATGACCGATTTCCTGGATGATCTGAACATCGTGGCCATCCCGGCGGCATCGTCCGGGCCACAAACACTGGGAGCAAAGAAGAAAAAGAAAAACAACAAGTACGAGCGTCGTCGACAGAAAGCAAAGAGAGCGAAAGAACAAAAAGAGCAGCAACGACAACAACAAAATGATGGCGGCAACGACGACGACAATGACTATGATAATGATGACCAGGGTGACGCCGGTATCGATCAAGACGCTGTATTGAATTTGCAGGAGACAACAAAGAGTCCACAAAACAAACCTCATTCCGGACCCGATCGGTCCGACGACAAAGACATCCGCAAACCCACGACGGACAAGAAAGCCCAAAAAACATCGAAAGACGGGGGTCCGGACGGCAACAATGTGGTGACCAACCAACCTACCACGGAAGCCAAGGGCGCGAAGGAATCTTCGTCACAGCGAAAGGACTCTGTATCGCGAAAATCGAATGCCGACGACCGCACTAACGAATCCGCAGCGAAGGAATCATCGTTTTCCTCCACGTCGCAATCCTCAGAATTCGAGTCCAATAACAACAACAAGGGTGGAGGATCGAGTCAGATAGACGACGACGAGGAACGGGCCAAATACATGGCGGAGTTTCACGCCCGGCCCATGGAACTCGACCGGCGGTCGGGAGCGCGATCCGCTACCATTGTTTCGAGGGAATCCGCCCACCTCTTTGCGACCGATGCCGAAAACAACATCTGGGAATCCCTCGATCTGTATCCCCGGCTGCTGCAGACGCTGCGATCTCCGGCGTTTGGGGAATTGGAAAAGCCGACCACGATTCAATTGAGGACCATCCGGGCTTTTCAGGAATCGAACGGTGCGCTGATGAAAGGAGGCAGCGGTCAAACAGCGAAGAAAAAAAACGTGCTGGTCCACTCCGAGACCGGGAGCGGAAAAACGCTCGCGTACCTCATTCCGATCGTGCAATCCCTCGCCTTTGGAAACAAGGTCGACTTGACCAACGAAACGCCCAATAAAATAAGCCGTTCCGAGATGGGATGCCGCTGCATCATTCTCTGCCCCACGCGAGAACTCGCAAGCCAGACGCTCCAGGTGCTGGAGCGCCTCTGCCAATCCAACTTTGCCGGGTGGATCGTTCCCGGTGGCCTATTGGGCGGGGATTCCCGGAAATCCGAAAAAGCCAGCCTGCGCAAGGGGCTGGCAATCATCGTCGCCACCCCCGGACGGCTGCTCGATCACCTGCACAAGACGCAGAGCCTGGCGCTCAGCCTCAAAGGCAAGCTCGAGTGGCTGGTTCTGGACGAGGCGGACCGCCTGCTGGACATGGGTCTGGGCGATCAGGTGCGACAGATCGTCCAGTGGATATGGGCGAACGAGGCGTGTGCCTCGCACCAGCAGCCCTGGTGGAGGTCGGTCCTGGTGTCGGCGACGGTCACCCCGTCCGTCCAGGCCCTGGCGAAGGAACAAATTCTGTGTGGCGATCAGGAATGGATCTGGGTCCGGGGCGAAGACAAGGCCGAGAAGCTCAAGCGATCGGCTCGCGGGAAGCAAACCGACGAAACCACCGCTGCTGCTGCTGCTGCTGCCGGAAACGATCCGGAAGACTTTGCGGATTCCACGCCCCGGCAACTCGCCCAGTTCCACATCACTACGACCGCTAAGTTACGGCTATCGGCGCTCGTAGCATTTTTGGTCCAGCGGGTTTCGAAGGGGGAACGAACGGTGGTCTTTATGGCGACCTGCGCATCGGTCGATTTTCATTACGAATTGTTCAATGCCCTTGAAGAATCCCTGTGGGACGGTGACGACGACAACAATGCCAATGTCAAGAAAGGTGGAGACGACGACGACGATGGTGTTGTTGCAGCGAAAAAAGTGGGTCTGTTTGGTGAGAGGGCCCGGGTGTTCCGGTTGCACGGTAGTGTATCGCACGCGAAGAGAAGCCAGACCATGAAAGAGTTCAACGGAAAGATGTCGAAGCCGAGCAAGTCCAAACCAAGAGGCGACATTCTGCTGACCACCGATGTTTCGGCCCGTGGTCTGAACCTGAAGGGCGTCGATTGGACGGTGCAGTACGATCCGCCCTGCGAAATCTCGGACTACGTCCACCGGGTGGGTCGGGCGGCGCGGGGTGGCAAGGCGGGACACTCGTTGCTATTTTTGCTGCCGTCCGAGCGCAAATATCTGCAGGTTCTCGAAACCAAGGGGATTTCGAAGCTGACCCCGCTGTCGCTTTCGAGCATATTGAACCAAGCCGCCGGCACCTGCAAGGAATTGACGCAGGAGGGCGCGCGGCAACAAGGCCAGGGGGGATCGGCGTCGTCGGACAAGCATTCTTCGAAAGGATTTTCCCGCAGCAGCCGCTCGGGCGAACACTTTGCCGCAGAAATCCAACGGCGCATGGAAGATTGTGTGGTCAAGGACGACGCGGAAACACGGAAAGCCTTCAAGGAATCGACCTCGAAGCGGAAACAAAAAGAACGAAAACGCAAGCTGGTCAATAGCAGCAAGGACGGCAGAAAAGAAGGTTTGCTGCTGGAAAAAGCCCGGGATGCCTTCCTGAGCTTCCTCCGAGCGTATTCGACCAAAAAAGAAGCAATTGTTCGATCCATATTTTCTTCCAGGGCGCTCCATTTCGGCCACATTGCCAAGTCATTCGCTCTTAAAGAACCTCCCAAGTCTTTGGTCTCGAAACAAAAGAGCAAGCGAGAACAGCAAGAAGGACAAATGAAAGACGAACAGTCCAACTTGTCTCGGTCGCTGAAATTTGGCAAATCAGCCGTCGATCTCGATGAATTGCTTGGCACCGACCGAGACGACGAAGAGGGGGAATTCCAGTCGAAAAAACGAAGGAAACTGCAACCGAATGGAAAATCCATGAGCGCGAAGACAATGTTGTTGGAAAACGCTGCTAAAATGCAAAACAATCTCATGGATATGATGTGATGTGAGCAAATTCCCATGAACAAACTCATACGCTAAAAACTAATTTTTTTTCGATCGCTTTCTTCGCAATATTTTAGTCCTAGGTTGATCTTCATATATTTCTACATCTTTATAAGCAGAATATCTTTAACCCGCGATTTTAGTAGCATTGTGGGCTAGAAGAGCGTTACCAACGGCTACGACCTAGTTTCTTCTTGCGGAGTTGTTTCTGTGTTCTAGTAGAGACAATCAGACGTGATTCATGAAAGGAAATGTATTCGCACAGATTTATCCTTTTCTTCATGAAATAGTCGAGTGGAACGTATTGTTTCTTCCGTAGACCAGAAATTCGTTGTTCGGTCGTCGGAATAAAGATTACCACAATCCATCTTTGAATACGGTGTGCAGATTCCTTTTACCGCCCGCTACTCGCTGGCTTTTCCCGTCTCATCCACAAATCCTTTCCCATTCTTCTCTACCGATCCCTGGTCGAAAATCATCCCGGAAGTCTTGCCAGTCGATTCCATCCAACAACCAACAAGATAATAACGATTCATTTGCATCGACATCTGCGGTGTCCATAATATTATATCCGTCTTCTGTGTTTTTGATTCGTCGCCGTTGCAGAGACCACCCAACAACGGCCAACAACTGGTCGTCGTGGGGTGAACGAAGTCGGCTTTCGATCCAACAGTTGTCAATGGTGACGCGTCCTTTGCCCCCTAGTTGATGACCATTGTTGCTGTTGTTATTGTTGTTGTTGTTGTTGCCATCGTCGTCGTCTTCGTCTTCGAAGATGACCGGCTCCGAAGGGAAATGCCAACACTTCTGGATCGAGTTAATCCTCGTGCTCAGATCTTCTTCGTCGTCGAAGTCGAAGTCGATCTCTTCTTCTATTTTCTTGGTGAGTATCGCGAATTGATTGCTGGGTCGTTCCATGGCATTCTGAAGGGTGGGTGCCACTTGATCGTTTGTGGCATCGGGTGGTGCGCCAACCGACCGCAACAAGATTCTCCGCCACGATGGTGTGGAAGATCGAAGCAAACAAAACGCGGCGCTCTCGTGGCTGTTGCTATTTCGGTTTTTGCGTTGTTGCTGGAACGCACCCAGTAGCGCTTGCACGAATTCCACGGGATCCTCGAGCAAGGGATTGGGTGGTTGGTGCCATCGTTGCTGTCGACTCTGGAGCGTGAGTTTGCGTTTCCTCTGTCGAAATTCTTCGATGTCCAGGTCTATTATAGTAGTATTCGATCCATCATCATCATCACCGGTAGAGCCGCACTCGTTCGGGTCGTTTGTTCTGTTGCAGTCTTCGTCACCGTTGTCGTTGTCGTTGTTCTTGTTCGTGTTCTTGCTCTTGCAGAACCGTGTTTCGGTTGGCGATCGAACAGTTGCTGATCTCGGGGGTATCAGCGAGACCGTCTGTTCACAGTCGATACCGAATTTCAAAACCACGGCAAGGGTATATACAAACCATCGTCTTCTCTTCGAGTAATAACAACAATGGTGTCTTCTTTTTCCGGAGGTCTCGACCATCTTCCGAATCTAATTTATAACCTTCGTCGATTCTATCGCGGGACTTCCGGAACCGAGAAAAATTCCAATTCGTTTCCCAAAAAAGATTTGGAAATTTTTTTCGTCTTTGGATAGATGCCGAGGGAATTTCGTACCCTTCATTTTTGGCGATTTCCAGTGATGACGTCAAATCGTACGGGGTGCTGCAGGGATGCGGTTGGTACGGTACGGTAAGAGTAAGATTACTAAAGGTACAAGTAAGATACAGGTACGTACCGGTAGTACAGGTAGCTCCGTTGGAAAAAAGGACGGACTCGTATGTTAATTATTTATCTACCGGGATTAGTGTCCTTATTTTTAAAAACATGGACCAGAACAGAAAAGTGACGAGACTGTCTGGTACGAGTACCGTACTCGTACGTACGTACCTACAAGAAGCATTTTTTGTTAGTAGAATGCTAGTAGTGGTGATAATGGATAATGTTGTTGCACTTGCTCACATCCCCATTCTGGTGCAGAAAACATCAGAAACTATAATTATACTATTTATCAATGCATAGATCTGCTGCTAGTCCTATTACTGGGTATTTGCACCTTATTGTCTCATGTTAGTACTACTAGTACTAGTACTACTAGTACTAGGAGGAGGGACGAGTCCCACCATAACACCACCACCATTTCTAGTAGTAGTTTGAGTGGACAAAGCAAACAATATGAACATAGTCACCACAAAGTAGTATCTTATTCCTTGACTCAAGAATGAAAAGAAAAGTAGGAGTAGTAGTGGCTATAGCTTTTCTGCTCCACTTAAACATTTGTATACCCAGTTACTCCAGTTATCTTGGAAATGGTCTGCTATGATGGTGTAAAGCCTTTATCAGGAGCATGATCCTTACCATTTATTTTTGACTCTGGCGTACTGACAATTCTTTGAAAGAAGACACCTTTGTGCTCAGAATCTTGTTGTCTGTTGCCACTCATTTTGGATGTTGGCAAATACTAGCTCTTACATATCTTTACATATCTTCACCAATGCTTTCTTAGTCCTTCACTTGTTTATTGAGGTTGTGGGATATGGTTGACGTAAAAACTATCAACAGAAAAGAGAACATGATTCATTGTTACATTATTATCATATTTGATGAGAAGAAATTGAGAGCACATTTCTTTCAAAAAGTTGAAACTGCCTTGCATAAGAAGCACCAAGGGTGTAAGGTTTGTATTATGCATATGCAAGGTTTGTTTCAATCAAAACACCATTCACAATGTGATGCTTCTTTTTTGTTCAATCCTGTCAAATTCACATAAAAATGTATGTTCTTATTATTTCATTATACAATTTATATGCTGCACTTTGAGCTAGTACATGCTACTACTTCTAGTAGTATGATTTAAGAGCTACAGTACTACACATATTGGGTCAACAATGATACTAGAATCCATTATTACAACATCATATCCATCTCCTCTGACTTCTTTCAAACTTATTGAATTGCTTCCGTACATATGGTGGTGCTGCTGCTACAAGTACACCAGTTCAGTACTCCTCTACTAGTAACTTACAGTAGTATCATCATCCTACTAGCAGTAGTAGTACTAGTAATAGTAGTACAGCATCATTCTTCGCTCGTCTTGTTGATGACGACCTTGTGACGTAGGCAGTACAAGTAGTACGACTACTAGTAGTAGGAGGTTCTCCTTGCTTGCTACTACTAGTAGTACTAACTCGTCAACCTTGTTGGCTTTTGATTAGTAGATAACTCATGACCACAAGAATCTTTGGTTCTTGTTGTTTAACGTTGAATTCAAGCATAAGTTGCTTGGCTTTGACCTAGTACTAGTAGTATTTGAGGTGTTACATACTACTATTCACTTTTTAGGTTGTTATGCAATTATTCGACGAGTTTTTCAAAAGGCTTTGAAACACATTTTAAAATTTTTGAAAATTGACGGTCCAGGTTTCTTCGGGCCGTCTTTCCCTCCGAAACTTCCGAAGGGGTGCAGGTCGTGCGTAGGAACCATCCTAGAATACGGGTACAGTAGATACTGAACGTTATTTATCTGACTTCGATTTCTCAGAGGCCCTTACGGTCCCTATACTCGTAAATACGGACGGACGGTACTAGTACCCTTACCAGTACGAACGTACAACTTCTTTTCGTCCCATTGTCGTCGTTAGTACCTTCTTAACGACAGTATTGGACGTCCAATGAATGAACGGTCCCCGTTACACGTCTTCAGCTTGAGAATAAATCCTCTGGATGACGTTCCTGATATCAGAACTTCGTTAGTGTTCAAAACGCTCTATGCCCATACAATAAAGATGGCGAACTCGACATATACTTAACCAATAATGAATAATGAATTATAATCGTCGAGTTCGTGCGATCAGTTTTGATACTGGCCGTCACAGCAATGTTCGGATACTAGAGGCGAAGTTTTGTACCGTTACCCAACTCTGCGATGGAGAGGCAGAAAATCGTAGCGACGGGATCATTTACGGAAGCAAATTTGATGTAACACCCGTCTCTGTTAATATTGTCATAATTCCGTTTGGCTTCTTGCATCGACCCATCAACCAAACCGATCGTTAATCATGGCCGAAGAAAAACCAGTCGTCGACCCGCCGCCATGGCACATCATGTCCGTGGAGGAAACTATTAAGGAGCTTGATCTCCCTGCCGACATCCGAAAGATTGGTCTCACCACCGCCCAGGCGAAGGAAAGACTCGAAAAATATGGAGAGAACAAGCTTACCGAGAAAGAGAAGGAAACTCTTCTTCAGAAGATTTGGAACCAGGTCAACAATATTCTTGTTCTTATCCTTGTGATCGTTGCTGTGATTTCTTTGATCTCCGCATTCGTCATTCCCCCTGACATCAACCCCCGGTACACCAACTTCATTCAGATCGGTATCATTCTTGGAGTCATTGTGTAAGCCCTACATATGCATGCGAATATGATGTAATGATAGAAGGCTTGGATGATTTTGCTTTATGGTACCTCGAAACTAAATTTTCTTCACCTCGCTTTTTCTATCCAAATGTCGACCGCAGCATTAACACCATTATTGGTCTTATCCAAGAAGGTTCGGCAGAGGAAGCTGCGGAAGCGTTGAAAAACATGCTTTCGTCCGATGCCATTGTCATCCGTGACGGTGTAACAACTAAGGTTCCCGCGCAACTTCTTGTTCCTGGAGACGCTGTCATCCTGGGTCTTGGTGACCGTATTCCGGCTGATCTTCGTGTTATCGAGGTTAGCAACATGGCTTCTGCCGAAGCCGCCCTCACTGGAGAATCTGTTCCTATCGAGAAGACGCCTCAAGCTATTCCACTCAACGAGGGACAGCTAGCAAAGCAAGTTCCTCTTGGAGACAGAAAGAATATGTGCTTCAGTGCCACCCTTATTGCCCAAGGATCTGGAGTTGGTATCGCTGTTGCCACTGGTGACAACACCGAAATCGGAACTATCAACAAGCTTGTGAACAGTCAAGAAAAGACAAAGACTGCCGTGTTGGAACAAATCGACACCATTTCGCTTTACCTTGCTGGATTCATTATGCTTGTCGCCCTTATTACCTTCCTCTACGAATGGCTTCACTCCGGCACATCGCCTCTGATGGCCCTCAACACATCTTTGGTTTGCGCTGTTGCCATGATTCCTGAAGGTTTGGAAGCGATTGTAACTGTTACGTATGCTTGGTCCGTCAGCAAGATGGCGACACTTAACGCCATTGTCCGTGCTCTTCCCGCCGTCGAAACCCTTGGAAGCGTTACTGTTATCTGCTCTGACAAGACAGGAACTTTGACTACCAACGTTATGTCCATGACTGCATTCGTAACTTCCAATGCCCACTACAAGAACAATGTCCATGCTTCCGATCGCACTCCTGCTAACTTGGTTCGTGACGATACCTTTTTCGGAGAAAAGGCTGACATCAGCAAGGTCATCGCTCGCAACGCTGCAAAGAAGACCGGTGTTGTTCTCGAAGAAGGAGATGAAGGAGGTGGTAATACTGTCAAGATTGACCCGTCGGATGTCACACCTGTTGGTCAGGGCGGAAACCCCGATCAAACATTCTGGCGTCAAGCTCTTATTGGAGGTGTTTTGTGTTCGAACTGTAAACTTGGAAAAAATGGAACCCGAGAAGGAGAGATTGGAAACCCTACCGAACTTTCGATTCTTCGTGCTACCTACTGGTCCGGTGTTGATGTCAACGAAGTCAAGGAGGCATGCCCCATCATCGCCGAAGTTCCTTTCAGCTCTGAGTACAAGTTCATGGCCACTGTTCACGAATCTAGTCCTCAGAACGATGGACCTGGCCTGGAAAACAAGAATATCATCCATGTGAAGGGAGCCCCTGATAGAATGGTCAAACTCTGTAACACCCAAGCCGTTGCTGGACAGCTCGGAAAGACTGAACCTATTAATGCTGACTTCTGGCAAGAGCAAATTGCGATTTTAAGTTCCCATGGTCTTCGTGTTCTTGCGTTGTTGCGAGGAACCGTTGAAAAGGGATCTGTAAAGCAGGGAGATGCGTTGAAACCTGAATTCGTCAACGGCCGAGAACCATGGCTCACAATGGTCGGTCTCTGTGCCATTGTTGACCCTCCCCGACCCGAGTGTATTGTTGCCATCGAAGAAGCGCACCATGCTTCTGTCCGTGTTGCTATGATTACTGGAGATCACAAGGACACCGCCCTTGCTATCGGTGCATCTCTTGGACTTGTTGACACCGAGCACCCTGCCGCCATTACTGGACCTGAACTCGACTCGATGAGTGATGAAGAAATCAAGAAGGCCGTTATGACCTACAACGTTTTCGCTCGTGCCTCTCCTGAGAACAAGATCAAGATTGTCAAGGCTTTACAATCTCAGGGTGAAGTTGCTAGTATGACTGGAGATGGTGTCAATGATGCCCCTGCTCTCAAGGCTGCCAATATGGGTGTTGCCATGGGATTGGAAGGTACCGATGTTGCCCGTGAAGCTGCTGAGATGATTTTGGCCGACGATAACTTTGCCACCATTCTCTCTGCTGTTAAGGAAGGTCGTGTTGTGTGGGATAACCTCCGAAAGGTTCTCATGATCAACACCCCCATCAACAACGCACAAGGTCTCTCTGTTTTGTTCGGAATCATCTGTGGATTCAACCGTGGAACAGAGCAAAACGACAAGGTCATTCTCACTGCCATCCAAGTTCTTTACTGTAACTTGATTTGTGCCGTAACTCTTGGATTCGTTGCCGCTGTCGAACCTGCCGAAGCTGGAATCATGGATGTCCCCCCTCGACGTGTTGGAAAGCGACTGATTGGAAGATTCCTTTTCCTTCGTATTGCACTAGGAACTGTTGTTCTGGTTTTTGTCACCGTCGGTGCATCTTTGTGGGCTGAACACATCCTTAAGACTGAATACGGCATGGACCCAACGAGCAAAGACAGTATCAACAGAGTCCATTCCCAGGCATCGAACACTTTGACATTCGGAGCCTGCTTCGTGACTCTCAGTGCCCGATTCTCTTACCAGAACTCGTTGCACCCTCGTGCCTTCCAGGATAACGTTTTCGTTACGTACTCCCTCATCATCGTGGCTGTTCTTCAGCTTGCCATCACTTACATCCCAGGATTGAACGACATTGTTTTCGCCATGGCTCCTATGAAGGCATTCCAATGGGGAATCTGCTTTTTGGGATGTATCATTGTTTTCATTGCCTTGGAACTGGAGAAGGCTTTCCGCCGATACCTCAAGGCCCAAGGATCTGATACCGATGACAATGAATACGGTATGTTTGACAGCGAGACCCCACGCCCTAACCCAGATATCTCTTTGCCCAAGGGAGCTTCTCACTTGAAGCTTACCAGCGTCAAGAGATAAATATTTGTGTTCTCATTATATGTGGAGTTGCGAAATTAAAATAATGAACTTGAGTTAAAAGTTAATTTAGTAAAAAAATCAAATACCTCTGAAATTTAGTACACTTTCACCAGTTACCGTTTATCAACAAAAATTTAGAGTTTTTGTGTGACTGAGAGATTGCTTTCGATGGATCCTGACGAAAGGATTTAGATCAGTTCAGAATTTCGCTAGTAATCATGGTTGTCCAGTGCGTAGTACGAATTACTTCGGATACTACGAGGAGGAGGTCAAGGAGGAGGGGTGATTACGCATGTAATCCCATGGTCGTAAGGGAGAGCACAAACGGAAGGAGGGGGGGAACTTCTTCTTGCTAGCGAGCGTTGGTTGCTCTTTGTTGCCGCTGTTGGGGGCTTCTTGCTAGCGAGCGTCGGTTGCTCTTTGTTGCTGCAGTTTCGCGGGGGGACAAGGATTAACCTGCTCTCCCCACAGTCCACCGTGTGGTATGTGTGAAAAAATACTAAAGTACCAGTTTCGATACTAAAATAATTTTTCCAACACCATGTTGAGCAACTCAAAATAATGTATTTTTAGGATATTTTCACACACAACAACTCGGAGTTGTGTGTGAAAATATCCCAAAAATACATTTTGAGTTGCTCAACATGGTGTTGGAAAAATTACTGTAGCTACCGTACGGTAGGATCTAGTAGAATCCCTACTAAATCCTGGATTTTAGAAACTTCCCCCGTACAGTAGGATCTAGTAGAATCCCTAGTACTACATCCTGGATTTTAAAAACCTAATCACGCATACATTTTCAGCCGTTCTTACTGGTCACAAGTATTTTTAGTGTTTTATCCTAAGTAACTTAGTGTTTTTAAGTGTTTCTCAAATACCAACGCCGGGTGTTGATCAATACTTCTTATGGCAAAGAGGGAACTAACTCACAGGATTAGCAACAGGAGCATCAGGAGCGATTTCATTTGATTCCTTGACACTTGTGTAGAATCAAGTAGAGGTCCTACTACAACCTTCATTTATTGCTGTTTTCTCATCGTGGTAATTCATAGTTTCATAATCAACCACTTTGCAAAAGAAAATTCGAACTCCCCTCTCCCCTGGCCATGGGAATAGACCCTTTCCACTGCTTCCTTTCCTATTACAACAACAATAAACCCATACTATCAGACTGTAAGTTGTTGCCGGTCCTTTTGTTGCTGGGAGGGGGAGATGTTCAGGCTGTTTTGATTTGATTCAGCAGCAGCAATGGCGGCGCCATTTATATTCCAATCTCACAACTCTTCTTCTTTTTTGCTTGTTTGACCATGGGAATAGCCCTTTCCAGCAATCATGGTTCAAAATATTCCACTCCTGAATAGCAAGGTTGGTCCACCTCCTCCGACTCGGTCTGCTGCCCCAGCTCAAGATCTTTGGTCTCAGAGTCGTCGGTCATCTACCAACGCAACAACAACAGCAACAACAACATATCGTCGGTCTGTAGTAGCAGCCAGGAATTCTTCATTGAGCAACCCCTACAACAGGAAGAAGAAATCCCCTCCCCCTTCTTCTGGATCTCCAACCCCCACTGCTGGAAAGAGGAAAAAGTGCGCCCAGCAGACCCTTCCTCTTTCTACCCCGGCGGTTGCTCCTTCTCCAGCCGCTGCTCCACCACCTAGTATCAATCCGGCTGCCACTGCTCTTTTAAGTCTGGCCACTGGTCCTCCTCCAATTCTGGTTGCTCCTGTTGAGCTGGTCCCTCCTGCGCCTGCTGCTCCTTCAATTCTGTATCTGGTTGATCCTGTTCAGATGGTCCCTCCTTTGACTGCGCCGGTCGCTCCTTCAGTTGTGCCGGTGCCGGCTGCTACTCAGATACCGCCAGCAGATCTGCTTCCTATTGTATCATATGATGAAGAAGAGGAAGAGAGTGATGGAGAGGGGGACACTGAAGTGGCTGCAGCTGCTGCTGGTGTTACTGTTACAGACTTCCATCTGCCTTCTGTAACATATCCAACAATTCCAACACTCTCTGTTGACTCTGAAAATGACTTTTGCAAAGCTGCCGCCGCCGCTGCTGAAAAGAATTTCTTGCTTGGAGCCATTCTACATGCACTTAAGGAGAACCCTGCAGCTCTGGGAACTACCACAGAGCGGATCAAGGCACTTACCTTCAATACTACGGAGCATGAGAGGAAAGAAATCAACTGGAGTTTGCGTTCTTCAAATCACTTGCTCTTCATCCAGAAGCTGCCCCACTTGCTGATTTTATTCTGGTTCCCAAAGCACCGTTGATGAAAACATGTCGTTTCTATGTTCTAACAAGGGCCCCTATTGCTCCAAACAAGAGAGCCCTCGTCAACTGGTGCATGCTGATTCACTCGATGGATTTTTACAAGGTGAAATACCAGGGAACGGATTTATCCAATGATTCAAAGCTTTTTGGTCAAGCTCAGTATCAATAGGGGGTTGTCTCTGTGAAGTTAAGGTGTCTTTTTGCTGCCTTCTGGAAGAACAGAATCACCTACTCGCAGACCCAAAATTTCAACAAAGCTGGAGGATTCCAAGCCTACTGGGAAAACACCTCCAAAATTGCAAAAACCTACAAGGCGGACTACAGCACGTGCCCCAAGAAGGCGCGCTTTGACAAGGATTGGTACAACAAACAAAACAAAGCAATCAATGATCCAAACAATCCGTTTCATCCCTTCAACAACCTGGAACACTTCGTTTGGTGTGCAATGGAGAATGTCATGACAGAATGGGCTATTCGTGGATGTCTTGAGCCAAGTTCAATTGTCAAGGAAGACTTTGAAACCAGTGCCTTCACTGAAGGCGAGTTTGTAGGGATTGAATACATACGGCACAAGTCAAACTACAACAGCCAGAAGAAATGGAGTCTGTCTCTCAAGAATCCAGTCCTGGATGATCAGAACACCAAGAAAACTACTCTTCCATGTCCTTATAATGGGGATCCTAGGTCTATGTATCAAACTACCATCAAGTTACTCTCTCTTGTCCCTGATAACTGCGAAAGCGTGAACCAGATCTTTCGCAAGTCGCCTTCCAAGAAACAAAAAGAGGCAAGTGTTCCTTTTTTGCGTGTTGCGCCTTTGTTTTTTGCAAATCTAACCATCTCGCGCTGCTTTTTCCTCTGTCTTTGCAGATCTGGAAGAAACAGGGCTGTTCTTGGAGATTGAATCCTAAAGCTAATCAAGTCATTGGAAAGAATAGAATAAATGAAATTTTGGTTCTAATTGCAACCTGGAATGGATATGAGAAACCTGAGCGCTGTACTGCCCATGGCAAAAGACACGACTCAATTTCCAAGGTCGCAAATGCTGGGGATTCTGCTTCTCTTGTCAAAGGACTTGGAGGTCACGCTCACCTCAATACTACTACCAATTACATCCTTCCAGATCAACAGGCTGTTGACGCCGCTGTTTGAGCCAAGCATGGATCTCCTTCCAAGATTCGTACGCCACCTTCTGCACCTCCCAAGCCGGCTCTAGCTCCCACGCTGGCTCCTGCTCCAGCTCCAGCTCGCGCACCGTCTCCTGCACCGCCATCTTTAGCTTGGTCTGCAGAAGAATCCCAAGCTCCTGCTCTGTTCGTGGATGAATCCCCGCGGAATCCGTCCAGCATTCATTTGGTGACCACTCCAATGATTTTGTCCTTCAAATTATGCTGCTGGAACTTTGGGGTTGATTGCCCAGACATTTGAAGTCCCCAATGAATCTCCCCCTCCAATGCCCTCCAATATTCCTTTGTACAGGAGAAGATCCTTCTCCAGTTCCTATGCCATTCTCCAATCAGCGCCGTGACTACTACAACAATGAGGTGATACCGCGCTCAAAGCCAAGGCCCAAAACCCACTACAATGATCGTGGTATGTTTGCAGAGGATCGACCGCAATATGAGGATTATCCTTGCAAGCCACGGACGCACGATACGATTGTTCTTGCAAACCACGATATGATCATCCTCGCGAACAGCGATACAACAAGGAATGCGGCGGCGGTCGATACGAGGATCACGGCGGTCGATACAAGCCATCACGCCCCCCGCATACTTAATCTTAAGGGCCGCAATATGAGCGCAAGCCACCACCTACTACTCAAGAACCTTAACGTCTCTCTTTTGGTGAAACTCCGTCCTACAAGCTGCAATATGAGTAGCCGCGTCCACCGTTCAACAACAAGCGTAAGCAGCAGTTCGACAAGTCTTGATACGAGGAATGCAAGCCAGCACCGCACCGTTCCTACAAGCTGCGATACAAGGAACGCAAGCCGGCACTGCAACGCCATTCCTACGAGCCGCAATACGCGAAACGCAAGCGGGCACCGCGTCCCCCTTCTACCAGTACTTTGTCCTATGAGCAGCGCCCAACTCTTGCTGAAAGAGGCTCTCAAGAACGTCCTCCTCCTCCTCAAGATAACAACAGCTATTACCACTATGAGCAGCAGAATGGTGCTTGGGGACCATCTCCAATGGAAGTGTTTTCACACAGCACTCGTTGTACTTCTGGTAGGGTATCTTTTGATTCCGATGACCCAGATGTTCAAGTTACTGCTGGTGTTGAGCGCTATGCTTGGAGAGATGTTTCGACGGAAGGGCCTGCCTGGATGCAGCACATTCACTACTACCAAGTACCTTGTTTAGTGTTTTTACTACGATTGAGTGAAAAACTGCCTTTTTTGTGGCCATTTTGGGCCCAAAAGCCTCAATATTTACCATGGTTTGCTCTCTATCAAGAAATAGGTCTACAGACTAATTCTAGCTCTTTTTTTGGAATATACCCTGGTCCCTAGTCTGTTGTCTATTAGTCTGTTCTGGGAGTATCAAAAAGAGTGCTAGGTGAAAACATCACTTAAACGATGCTCATGGTTGCGTCAAATTTGTGCAATGTATTTAAAAAATTGCTAAAAGTTTTGTTGTGCGCATCACAAAAAATTCTCTACGTATTTTTGCATGCAACAATTTGAATATTTTTGCACGAATAGTTTCAGCCCCAGTATTATGGTTGCTTTACAATTTTGGAATTGTACAACTTTGTTTCATGCTTATCCCAATAATATTTATTCTCCATTCAATTGTTGTTTTTTCCACACAAAACTCATCTTCTTTAATAATATCATCTATGTACAATGATATTCTTGTCGTAGCGCTATTACAAATTTCTTAACAAATATATGAGCTTCTTGATAACCAGCAATCTATTCTGTTACACCCATTTCACAATACTCACAGTACAGCTATCGAATACCAAAAGCCAACAAACATATTTTTGTACTAATAAGAAAGCATTTTATCCATATTATCCATAATCTTGTTCATACTATTGAATTTTAGCAGCAGACAAATTTATTGTGGCAACCCACGTTAAATTCCAATAAACTTCTCACTGCTGTACTATAGTGTTGTTACTACCATTTACTTTTATAATTTGTCTCTGTTTGCGAGGTATTTTTAGTCTTCGTCGTCCTTGTCAAGAGTGTCCATCATGTCATATTAGAAAAACCGCGTCGTAACCGTTGTACGAACCACGTTGTAACAGTAATAAAACAAAAGAAAAAGATCGTAAGAATAATCTTAGATGCGATCAAACAATCAAACGATCAAACAAACGAGAGGTTAATTACTTGTCGTTTGCAGGCATACTATTACCGTGTAATTTGCCACAGTAATCTTTCTTGCGTTACCACCGTGTTATTTGCCCCAAACACATGTAATTATTAACCGGCCATCGCCGGTCGGTCTTTTACCGTGTCCCCGTGTTATTTGCCGCAATATCCTTATAACGCGATAACACATGTTAAAATCTCTATATCTTATCATGTAGAATTAGTACTAGAGTGTACGTAAATTAGGGCATGATAGTGTGTTTTAGAGTTGTTAATTCTTCAAAGAGTGAGCTAGTAATGGGGAAATCCGGTAAACCGGTAAAGAGACAATTCACATGATCGGAGCACCAACGATTATTCACTCAGGTTAAATAACCTTACGAATAAGGTTATTTGCCCTTATGACTTTTTGTACAATACGCCCGTGCTTAGAACGTACGAATACGCGGTGAATTCTTTTCAGTCCCCTTCAGTCATAAACCCTCCAACCGTTAAGCGGCTGGATTCTATAACTTAATATATTCATCGTGAGTCATTGTCGTGTGTTGAATACCAAACTGTATCCAGTCTACTATCAGAGGCCCTATCAAAAAATGGGGAGGCATTTTGCCTTTCATTCTGGCTTGTACCATGACATTTTGCCCTGATCCTTGCCGGTTTGATATATTGTATCCATGGATCACGTCATCCATTCATGATGAAACATAAAATCAACTTGTTGCTTCAATCAAACGTTCGATCGAACATTCCATCGAATGATTGATTTGTTCCATTCGGACATTCAAAACGACGTCCAAAACAATTTAACGTGCAAACGCTCGAATGGTTTCGTGTCTTACCACATGCAACGAGAGCAATACTCCCTGAAAACAGCTCCACTCATAAGCTTGGTAAACAAATCAGCAAGATTTGTTGAACCTGGTTCTTTTGCAACTCTGATGATTCCTGCTGCAATAGATTCTCGGGCCTTGTGGTATGCAATGCTGTTGTGCTTTTTCTTGCATGGGCTTTCTGGCCGTGTAACATTTGTGACAACCGAATCATTATCACAATACACATTTGTGCTCTCATCAATTGGAACACCCATCATTCTCAACTTGTATCTTAGACCTTCAACCAATTCAATTGCAATTTTCAATGCAATGATTTCAGATCCAAAAGTTGAGGTTTCAACTGTTGTTTGGCGTTTGGAAAACCAAATAATTGGCGCGTTATTAATGAAGATAATAACACCAGTATGAGATCTTCTTGTTGCTTTGCATCCAGCATGATCAGCGTCAACAAAACAACTCATTGTTACATGTTTTCCCAAAGCTTCAGGCATATCTGCTGGTAAGACTTCAGCAGCGCCAGGATAAAATTCAGACCAGTCACATTTTTGAAATTTGCTCTCATCAACTTTTGGTACTGAATCATCAAAAACCAATTTTGACCTGTTATATTTCTTCAAATATGCAAATATATGAAATAACTGCTGGTTCAAATGTCCCATTCTTGCCTGAGCTAGATATCTTGACATGAGAGAAACTGGCATTACAATGTCAAGCCTTCCTAGTTCACAAATCCATCTGAGAACTCCAATCAAACCTTGATAGTAATTTTGCAATTCAGGATTCAGTTCCTCTGATATATCAATCTCTGGCCTGTAATCGTGCGACAGTGGGCTAGATGCAGATTTTGGTAAATAGTTATACCCATACTTTTCAGTTCCAAGCTCTTGTTCAACAGCCGCGACAGCTTTTGCCGTATTTTTCGTGCTTGACAAAGACCATCTTGGTTTTGAATCACCTTCAAAGTAAAACTTCCCAATGTCAGCGCCCAAATACAAAGTTGGTTCTTCAATTGTATCACCCTTCAACTTGAACTTTCGTTCAATATTTTCTAGCTGGAACTTGGGATCTTCTCCAGAGCATAAAATATCATCAACATAAGCAATTAGCATTGCCCAATATCTTGATCCATCTTTTCTGGTTTCAATTCTTAAGTGCACATCTGGATGTGCTTTGCAAGGGGAATATCCAAGATCCCTCAAGTGTTTTGTGAGATATGGTCTGAATGATGCACCTGCAACTGGTAACTATATAGTGCCTGAACTATTTTGCAAGGCCGACCTGCAAGGTGTGGAGGGAAACCATCTTCAGCTCTTGCCCGCAGAAAATACTTCTCTTTTATTGGAGCTGTCAAATATGCATTTTGAATGTCTTCTGAGAGAACCTTCAAATCATTCAGTGCTGCCAGCAAGAAGAATCTTCTCACTGAATCTCGGCTGGGAACAGATGAGTATGTATTTTCCTTTGCTATAGCAGGGACTTTGTGTCCATCCCCTACTAACCTAGCATTTCGCGTCAAGGATCCAAGCTTGATATCAAATATCATGTGCATTGTTATTTCCTTATGACCAACTGGTATGACATCATCATCAGAAAATTCAAAGGCTACCATGTTGTTGGTCATTTCCTTATGAATCGTGCGTTCCCAGTGGTCTGTGCCTGTTTTCTTATCAATTGCCAATGCTTGTGTTATTGAATGTGGCAATCCAACTCCATATTTATGACTTTTCAGCCAATACTTAGCTGATTTTGCAGCCTTAAGGATGCGTTCCTTTCTTCTCAAAATTTTGTGCACCCACCATCTGAAGGCTGGTAGCTTTTCAAGTTTGTTGTTGACTGCATACTCTGCAAGCTGCACTGGGAATGATTCTTTGACATCACTCAGCTTGCACCATGATTCGGTTCCATCTTTCCAACTGGCCAAAATCCTCCAGCCCCTGGTTGTTGGCTTATGGCTTTTCCTACCATTTTCCGCTATGGTTGTGGCTTCCTCATCACTTAAAGCAGTGTTGTCACGTTCATGATCAATAAGCTCATCGAGCAGTGTGAACATTCGTCCATCATCATCAACAGAACTGTAGATACTTTCTACCACAATGTTTGCTGTGTATTCTTCAATGGTGTCATCAGGTAGTTGCAATTTGTATAACCTCGTGTCAAGTATTGGATTCTCATTTCTTACTCCAATTGGTTGGTTTTGCAGATCACGAACCCTATCCTTGACAATGCACCTGAGTCTTTCATCATTTCTTTCAATGATTACCTCATTTCCTAGCATGCTGCATCAATGAAATGAATGCATTTCTTGCGTGCCCAGAGTTCAATTCAGTGTTTTGAAAATGTGCCACATATTCCCAACCTGGCCCTTTTCGTGTTGCGTCACACAACAACCTCCATACAACATTGTTGTCTTCATCATACTGATATCCGGACAACACACCACAGCGTTCATTATAATCACTCCAAGTTGGATAGGCATCTGTTGAGTTTTGTCCAACTGTGCCAGATCTGGCTTTCTCATCAACCTCTTGTTTTCTTGCGGTCTTATGACATACAAGATTGGGAATCCTTCAGAGTTGAATCTGTATCTCAAGTTTTGACAAAAGCCTTCCTCCCATTCTCTGAATTTTTTTAGGTCCTTCAACTCAGGTGGTGTTGCTTTTTCTTGTGATTTCACACTTGATTCCATCATCTTGATCCTGAATTGTTGCAATTCTAGATTGTTTGGGTCCACGTTTCAATCAATGGCTCTTGGTTTAACTCCAATTAATGGTTGATAGCGTGCCCAATTTGCCCATGTTAGTAGTCTTGATGATAGCCTGTTACCATAATGGATGCTGTTTGGGTTAGGACAGTCTGGACTGATTGATTTCAATCCATGCATGAATGATTTGATGCTTTCCTTATTGAGGTCTGTAATTTCGCAAATATTGGACATTCCACCCCTCATAATTTCTTCAGCTGATTCATGGCTGATACCAAAATCCATCAAGCTGCTTCTGAAAGCTAGCTGTTCTGGATTCAGAATTTTTCCATTGTTGAATCCCCTGATTGTTATTTTGGGTTGTGAGGACCTTCTGTCGTATCATTTAGACCTTGAACTGTCATCAGGTTGATTTCCATTGTCATCACTGCTGTCATCACTGGTATCACCTCTATTAACATTATCTGGATCCCTGCCTTTTTCCACTGCATCTTGTATTGCTCTGATCCTTTTCTTTACCTCTTGGTCAATGACTTTCTTCCAAGTTGAGTTCATTTCTGGATCAGTCAGAGCCCTTTCCATCACTCGCATAATTGTTTTTTCATTCAATTTGTCTTCTACCTCCATTGGATCGTCGACGTCAACGTCAAGCTCTGATAGATCAGGTTCACTATCTTCCATTTCCATTTTTGTTTCCTCATCATCATCTTTTGGTTTTGCTTTTGTTTTTCTTTTTCTTTTTGTTGGAGCCATGATGAAGATGTTTGGTGCCAGAATATTTTATTGGAATAATCAAAATGTTTGGAGGAAGTTTTGATGGAAGTTTTGATGGAAGTTTCGAACGTTGGAGAAGTATTCGTTCGAATATTTAATCGGAGGTGGTATGTGGAAAGAGAGTGTATGAATGGGAGGATTTGAAGTGAGATGGTTGGTTAAATGTTAAGTGACTATTGTATGTAATTCGCTTATCTGTTTGTTTGTGTGTGTATATATATTCAGATCGAGTTTTCGTTCTGGTTAATTTTGTTTGTTTGTTTGTATTCGTGTGAGCTTTTGCAGTTTGCTGCGATTTAAGATTGTGAGCTTTTCTATCCAGTCTCAGGATTTGCTCATTCTGTATATCTGTGGTGAAAACTGATGATTGTTTCATCGTCTTGTTTTCTGAGGATTTAGTGTTCTCTTTTTATTTTGGATCTTTGGATTTTCCAAGTGTGTGTGAGATTTAGTGTTCTCATTTATATCTTTGGATTTACCAAGTGTGTATGATTTAGTGTTCTCGTTTCCATATCTTTGGATTTTCTTGCACGCAGATGCTTGCAATCTGTTTCACTAATCTGTTTCACCATCATCAGAATACTTGAGGCTCAATCTTCTGGCTCACATTGCTCTTGTTTTCAGTGAAAGATCAGTGTTCTTGGATACTGATTCCTTTCAGCTGATGCCAACCTGGGCGATTTTCAATCGTCCAGCCCTTTTCCCTTGCTTGTTTTTGCTGGATCGCGAAACCCAATGGAGCCTACCATTGTGGTTTGGGTCTTTGGTCTCTTCTTTCAGGGAGACCGCCCTGGTGTTGGTTACAGGGCTCCGCAAGCAACTGCCCCTTTTACATCCTTGAGGGTTGATGCCGGTTGCTGATCAGGCTAATCCGGATTCTTTTGGATCTTCGAGCTCAACTGCGTTTCTTGGGAAACGCCGTCCTCAGCATTGTAGGATGCTGGCCGCAGCTCGTAGAGTGCTGGGTCTGATAAACTAGAAAAACCGCGTCGTAACCGTTGTACGAACCACGTTGTAACAGTAATAAAACAAAAGAAAAAGATTGTAAGAATAATCTTAGATGTGATCGAACGATCAAACGATCAAACAAACGAGAGGTTAATTACTTGTCGTTTGCAGGCATACTATTACCGTGTAATTTGCCACAGTAATCTTTCTTGCGTTACCACCGTGTTATTTGCCCCAAACACATGTAATTATTAACCGGCCATCGCCGGTCGGTCTTTAACCGTGTCCCCGTGTTATTTGCCGCAATATCCTTATAACACGATAACACATGTTAAAATCTCTATATCTTATCATGTAGAATTAGTACTAGAGTGTACGTAAATTAGGGCATGATAGTGTGTTTTAGAGTTGTTAATTCTTCAAAGAGTGAGCTAATGGGGAAATCCGGTAAACCGGTAAAGAGACAATGCACATGATCGGAGCACCGACGATTATTCACTCAGGTTAAATAACCTTACGAATAAGGTTATTTGCCCTTATGACTTTTTGTACGATACGCCTGTGCTTAGTACGTACAAATACGCGGTGAATTCTTTTCAATATTTTTGCTTCCGTTTTTTTCGTTTGTATTGTCTTCTTCCCCCTTCCGTCGTTGTATATCATACCCATTTTGCTGTTGGCATGTTTTAAGTAGTTCCACCTCTAAATCTTTTGTCTGTTGTTCCTGCCTTCATTGTTCTATTTCCTGTTTGACATAGACATAAAGCTCTTGTCCCTCCTCACTCCACCCCTCTTTAATTCCTGACTTACTGTCAATGAATTTCTTTCTTTTCCTCGTGCCCTTTGTTGTGTTTAGCCACAATTTGTAGTCCTTGTAAAGGAAAAGCAGCGCAAACACTTCACCGATTGCGGTGAAAATGTTACTGCTTGTTGTTTGTACTGATTTTTATTTGAAGTCCGTCTGTTTAGGCGACACTGCTCCAAGAATTCTTTTGAAGAAAGATTGTAATTCTGGTGTATTTTTTCGTTGATAGTCTTTGTGTAATTTGTACTTATTTTCTGAGTTTGTGTTTCCGTTTTCCTTGATTAGAACTGTTCCTGGGAAACTATCTGGTATCTGTTTGTTCCTTTTATTGTCTATGCATCAGTGTGAATGATACAATATGGTTAGTTATTTGAATATGTGTCTACTGGGAACTATGTTGTTCTTGTCGTTTCTTACCTTTATTACTTTTCCTCACTAGTGTCTGGGAATTGTGCCTACATGTAGTTATTGCTCTGCAGAAAATTCCATTGCACGTCAGTGAATGGACGTTCCATGCCGTTAGTACTTTGTTTTCATGATTCAATTTTACAATCTTGGTAATAATTGTCTTTATGTATCGTGAACCTTGTTCAGTCATTATCGGGAATTTCATTTGCCTGAACGTTTGTTCCTTGACGTACGCGGTAATGAAATTGTTAATGTTGTTGTCAGTGCGCTCTTGCGATTCCTCTATTGTACTGCTGCTGTTACTGGTGTTATTGGTTGTATCTGTTTTGCTATCATTCATGTTTGTTGGCTCGTTTCCTGATACACTGCTTGCTGGGCTGTTTGTTCTCTGTGTATCAATCGTTGTACCCTGAACCGCTGGTATGCAAACGTCTTTCACCATTATTTCTTTGTTAAATTGGAAATAGGAACTTACCAACTGTTTGCTTTCATTGATTTGGTGTGCTAGTTTTATGGGAGTTGAATTGTTTTGGAGTATGCGGATTTTAGTTTTCATTCACACTGTTATACCGTGCTAAAATTATTAGTAGTTGTAAGTGCCTGACTTACTGCATCCTGAGTACTCAGTATCACTACTTATTTTTGTAGTATTGTTGCACTTTTGTGGGGAGTTGTACTGACGCCTTCCCATTGTTTGTCTGCGTGTGCCCTGACAATCTGGAATGCGGTTTCAAGAAAATCCTGGTGCGGACCAAAATCCTGGTGCGGTGTCCAATATTATTGTGTACCCCACCCCAGGAATGGTGTTCTCCACTGTTATAGTCTTAGCCAAAGCATAGTAATATCTTGTGTGTCTGGGTGTATGATGAGAGCAGTAGTAATGTAGGTATGAGAGTAAGAACTTATGCTGGAGGGGTGAAACCGTTTTCTGTACATTTCATGTCAACAATCATGGAACCACGTTTCAGAAGTATATTACTGAAACGGCATTGCAGGCTTTCCGTTTGAAACTTGTTTCAATTTGAAATGTCAAAATAGAGCATCGACTCTCAAAATGCAGTTTTGTTTTGGTCAGTTTTAAACTTTTCTTTTGTAACAGCGTTGCAGGTTATACATGTCACTGCCTGTTAAAGTGTTTGGAAAATCTCAATGTAGAGCACCAGATCTCAAAGTTTTGGATCGCTGTTTCATATCGTTATAATTTGTTTTGGTCAGTTTTAAACTTTTCTTTTGTAACGGCGTTGCAGGTTATACATGTTGCTGTTTGTTAAAGTGTTTGGAAAATCTCAACATAGAGCACTGTCTCTCAAAATTGAGGATCGCTGTTTCATATCGTTATGGTTTGTTTTGATCAGTTTTTAAGTTTTCTTTTGGAACGGCGTTGCAGGTTATACAATTTACTGGCCGTTAAAGTGGACAGAAAATCTCAAAGTATTTGTACATTGTTGCATGATGTTTGGTTGTCATTAGAGGTGTTGTGATTTTAAGTTTTGTCGGATATGTTTTTCTTTTCATCGTTTTGGAATGTCTTGCTATGTCATATTTGGTTGTGTTTTCTGATTTGTTATGCGGCGAGTTATTGTTACCAACTTGTAGCAACTTAGATTGCTTTCACACAATTTTATTTTGTTGTTTTCTAAATTGTGAATCAAAGAATACCACAATGAACAACAAGAAGGACAAGAAGTATGTCTAGGTCACCAGCAGATGAAGTTGCAGCCACAGTCACGACTGCAACCAGATCCGTTGCAAAACAAAACAAGAAAAGACTCCCTCAAAAATTTCCACAGCAGGTTTGTCGTGGTGGACAAACAGCAGCAGTCGTTCCTGCAACACCAGAGCAACTCACACCTGCACAAACTACACCATGTGCGGGCAATGAGGGCGGTGGTACTTTATCATTACAATTGTTTGAGGATGACTCACAATACAAGGTTCACACATATGCGATGAAAAGATGTGTGAAAGAGTGCCTTGAACAGCAGGATCCTGACGGCTTCTCTGACAATATTTTGACTGACAATCTGATCACTGCTGTAAGTTGGGACATCGCATCAGTCTTTAGCCAGCTCATTAATAAGGTTTTCATCATCACCAACAAACTCTTTTCTTTGGGAACCCGTCCTGACTTCAGCAAGACGGCAACAGGTGACAAGCCACCATTGGGTCCTATACCAAGGGTTGTTGACATGATGGTAAATCTTTTCCTGTGTGACCCGGGTTCACAGTTGATAAAAAAGATCTGCATCTTGGATCCAAAGGAGCTGACAACTTGTTTCAAGGACTATGGCATGAAAGAGAAATGGAACGCCTTCCAGTCAGCGCTCAACTCCGTTATCAAATCAATGATACTACTACTACAGTAGGCATAACAGAGTACACCCGCATTGAAGGACAAGAGGAAGTAGCGGAAGGCACGTCGCGTGCTGTTTGGTCAAAGAATGTTGTTAACTATGACACCATACTGCTGAAGTACATGAAATACAATGGTCTCATTCTTTGAAGGTCTTTCCTTTCACCACGCACTCAAGCATTTTCCTTCAGCAAGTCACTCCTTTGAACAATTGGACCAAAGTATGAATAAAATTCGGGGGCAGGAAGTTGTATGCACACCGACAAGAGAAGGTGCACCAGCACTCAAGTTAGTTCCCTCAACTGATTCCCAAAAATACCTCAAGTTGGATTGGCCATCCAATGTGTCAAAGGCTTATCTTGCATTTCAAAAGGTCCTCATGTATTTGTGGGTACGATTCCAATGAGAGAAGGCACAAATTTTTCAAGAAGTCAGCCTGGACCACTTCGCTGATGAGTCATTCCTTGATGACAATTTGTACAAGGAACTATTGCCCAATCTGTATGAGTCTTCATTTTTGGTTGGACGGTACAAAATACCAGGAGTTGACAATTTGGTGGGGAAAATTCAATTTAAACTGTTATCTTCTCTTAACTTTTCCAAGATTATGGAGCACCAGAAAACTTTGACCAAGTGTTACAGAGTAGGCATTGGCTTTGCAAAAAAAATGGTGACTCTTTCTACTGTGCAGTACTGGGCAAGGAAGAAAAAAGATCTGTTGACGTTGACAAGGCACATGAGACTTTGGACAAATATTTGAAAGCAGAGCGCCAATCATTGTCCAACTCAAATCCTGGCAAACCTTACCGCAAAGATCCGTTAAACATTTTTGCCACCGATGACAGACGATCCATTCAATTTGAAGAACGAACTCCACCTGAGCTTCTAAGAGGTGAAGAGTGTTGACATACTTACCTATCAAATTCTTTTCGTACGAATGTAAGGGAACCACAGGCTGGTACTTGAACTTACGTAGATTCCTACGTAATTTACAGTACTACAGCTGGAGTGGTACGATACTACCGATCGAGTAATATGCACCTCTGTAAGCAAGATTAGAGTATCTCTGTAAGCAGGATTGGAATATTCTTCTCGAAGGCCAAATGACCGGGAAGACCCATTCTTTCCGTAAACAGGATTGGAATATTCTCATATCTATGGTAAATGACCGGGAAGGCCCATTCTTTCTGTTTTCACGATCGAAGTTCGATACTTAAGATCGGAAGCAAGGTTCCTTTTGTTTTCATGACCAAAACAAAGTGAATTGCCTGGTTCTGGTATAGCCATTTTGATACTTCCAATCATGTGTTTCGATACTCATGATCAAAAGGGAGGTTCAAAGAAGCTTCTTGTAACAGCTGTTTTGATGATCACGATTAGAAGGAAGCTTCTCATGATAGCACGTGATTCTACAGTGCTGTACGATTAGCGGTGTACTGTATTCATCACTGCACTAAAAAAGATATCATGTTCTCCAGCAAGATTACTCTCTTATCTTATACTTTTAACATTCAACTGATTTATATCCCAAAATTCACACTAGTTGCTATCAACTACCTGTAATCTACATTACTAAGGTCTATCTTGCTGTATCTGAACAAGTTCACGGTAAGAAGAGATCCGGCGTTTCCATAGTCTCGCCTGTAGTCCAATTATCCGTTGTCGAAAGTATCCAACCACAATTGACACGCGTAGAATACAATCGTTCGTCTACTAACACACTAACACAGCGTTGCTGTTCTTCAGAAGCCTTTGAATCAGACTCTCAACGGATCGGATTCAGAAGGAAAATAATATTACCCCTCGCAAAAGAGAACTACAGCTTATCCGTCACAAGGTTCCTTAATTTTGATGAGAGCTTCACGTACACGCTGGACGACCGATTGTTCTGGGAACACAAGAGATTCGTATTCTGTGATATTTTTATCACATAATCGGAAATACTACTCAAAGGTTGTGAATGTATTGAGAGGTCCCTGTCATTTCTCACTACTTACAATTATCTACCGGTTGGGGGGCAATTGTTCGTTCCTTTGACCAAGGAACTTCTGTGTGCGGTTTTCAAGAAGAAAAAATACGTGTTGGAAGCAAACTTGGAAGTTAGCTTTGTGTCAGATGAAGATGAAAAGACTTTACAATCCAATGGCGACTCTTTGATTCAACTTTTCCAGAAAATAAAGGTACCAAGGCCTCAGCGTCACAATGCAGCTGGCATTGCAAAGTGGGACTTCCTTAAGAAGCATGTGAAAAACTTTGAGCCCTTCATCGAAGAAACCGGCGCATATTCCGTCAGATGTCTAGTGCTCACTAACAAAGGGCTCAATGGAGTGGAATATTTCTTTTGATTTCCTTGGGAAGATAAATCGACAGTCAACCCGCAGTCCAAAATTGTTGAACCTGGATCCATCCAGGATCCATGAGAACAGGAGGAAGGAAACGGGGACCAACAGACTGTCATCCCAAACGCAATCCAAGACAACCCATCCATAAGAGAAAGGGAAAGAAGAAGTTGTTCCTTTGCCATAGTTGCAAACGTAGGAAGCCAGTGTCAGACAAATCCAATGGAGAGGCCAAACACAAGGAGAGGAAGGTTTCTCTGAACCTTGCCCATGTTGTAGATCTACGATACCTTCTGTAGGTTCCTTGTCCCATACCCAATGGCATAGGAACCAAAAATCCCTCTGGTAGCGTGAAGGTGTTGTTCAAAGAACGTGATCCCAGGATCTTGAATCCTAAATTCGCAATTGATAGTAAGGTTACAATCACGTGTATTCCACCACCTGAAACTGGTGTGGTAAAGAGTTATGCATCCAAGAGGAAGGACCCTTTTGCTGTTTACCCTAGATACATGGTGTACAAGAAACTACTGGATGGTACAAAAGTGAAACACACAACCTGGTTCCCTTATGACCGTGCCGGTTCAATTACACACTGCAGTACACAAAGTTGTCCAAGTTGTTCAAATGAAATGGTGCATCGGCTAATGCATACTGGCCACGCACCATAAAACACAATGAAGAGTGGCAAAACAGCAAAGAAGTGATCATACTACTTCTCCACATTGGTTTGATGTTTACAACAAAATGGTTGTTGACGTAACAAAGAATCCTAGCTCACATTTAGTACAATGTATTGCTTTAATGTTTTCATATTGTTCTACTAGTACTGTCCAACCTGTTTGTATTATGCACAAGAACAGGATGCATTATCATGAAACAATAACGTTAGACAATGAACCAACAATGTGATGCATGTTGGTGAGAAGTTATGAGTTCTACTAGTTGCTTCATTTCAATGCGGTGAGAGAAATAGTAACACTAGGTTGCCAATAGTCACTTTGCTAGTAGTAGTTTTAGTACGTCACGGAACATATTACATTATAACCTTAAATTTCAGCATGAACATTCTTGTTAATACGTCACTACAATGGAAGGAATGGACATTTCAACGCTAAAGGTGTGAACATCACACTTCTTTAATCTTTATGAATTTGCAATTCATTGATGAGCATGGTTGTGTGCATCTTCATAATGCTCTGAAATACTAAGAAGAGCAAGTACGTGCTGGATAGTTGTTCGGTGGAAATAAAATGCATTCTGGTTTGATATTGAATCATGATGATAGTTCAAATGATGCTGTATGGGAATAAGTATCAAAGAACATTGATATACAAATCACTGATACTCTATGAGCTATGAGTTTTTAAATAATCAAGGATCCTGGATACTAGTACGGTAGTACTAGGAATAGGAATAGGAATAGGAAGAAAAAAGATTACATTCCAACCTGACATTTCAGCATGAGGAACATTGATAATATGATGGATGAAATGGACTCTTCAATGACAACGGTGTGTAACTCAAACTTACTTTGTTAATCTTTATCAATTTTTCATTCCTTGAGGACCCTTATGGCGTACACCATTGTCATGCTCTGAAATACTAAGATGGCGGCAAGTAGTATGCCTAGGTGTTAGATAGAATTTCAATGGAGGAAATAGAATGCATTTTTTGACATTGAACCATGATGATAGTTGAAATGATGTAGTATGGAAATAACTATGAAAGAACATTGATATAAAACTCACTGATAGACTATGTGTTATTATTTTTTATTCATCATGAAAGATCCTGGATAGTATGAATAGGGCGGGAAGAAAAAATAGAGTTCCTGTGTGTCTGTACCTATGAACAAAAGTTACTGAGTAGGGGATAGAGTGTTTTGTTCTTGATGGTCATTGGCACCCGTGTTGGGGGACTTGATGCACCACCCACGGTGTCATCGATGTCAACCAGTCGTACTGGACAATGAAAGTTACTCTATTTATAGTTAGTTCATTTTTTTCGATGAAAACATTGCTGAGTCCAGTGGAGATGCTGGTGTGTAGTATATGTATTCCGTGTTCAAAATACACAGGTCAAAAGTCAATAGCGTACGCAAGCTCAAAAAAATCATGACTCAGGATCTGATTACGGCAAGTAATTGTAACATACCGGAGTATTTGCCAAATGTCTGAGCTTAGAAGTAAGAGGTAAATGGAGAACACAACACTACAATCAGCTTACAAGAGGAAGATTTTGAAGCCGCGGTTTCATTTTGATTCCGCGGAGTACAATAAACGAATTGATGAGCTCAATCACGGCGACCGGAACAACAAGGGGAACCCATTCTTATATCATTTTGAAACTGTGTTTGATGCGCTATGTGCCCATAACGGCCACTTGGTACTCACAATCCTTAATGGATTCAACAGGATTGAGGATGTGAGAGCAAGACTCAACAGCACAAAAGGACATTTTGATGAAGAAGAAGGTTTGGAGATTTGGGAACAATGCTTAAAGTACATAACAGAGGTAGTATTTCCCTTCTATGAGGAAGGCAACACTGATGGCATTGACCACGTGTGGGCTATGGGTATCATTCTGGCGTAGGTTTTATGTCGTTATCCTGCATTGAAAGGAACGGAGGACATATAATGCTACAATAATGTGGGTATTGGACAAGAAGTGCAATCCGGAGAACAAGAGAGGCTAGAACGTGATGGTCGTACTTTCCCAACAAATGAATGTTGTAACCTGACGCCAGAGACCAGAAAGCACATCAAGGTATACATACATTTCAACCTGGGTAGCCAACCCTGTCTGACAAGCCTTTGGTCCAACGAGTGGCACACCACGACTGAAGAGGAAATCATTGAAAAGTACCAATTGCAATGGGATTGCTACTCAACAGACGCCCTGTACTCCGCACACAGGAAAGTATGGATGAAGTACAAAGGAAAGACCTCAATTCTTTTTTGTACCATTTTGAAACAGGGTATGACTGTCTATGGGACAGAAATGGACATATTGTACTCACAATCCTGGACGGATGCAAGATGACAAATATTGTACAAACAGCACTAAACAGCAGTAAAGGAAGATTCGAGGAAGCTGAAGACCCGCGGTTTGGATAGAGGCACTGGACTACGACCACTACAAATTATTCCTGGACCATGACGAAGGCAACACATATGCAATGAACCACATTTGGGGTCTAGGTATCATTCTGTGCTACCTTATATGTGGTTATCCCCCACTGAACAGGAAGGCAGACATATACTGTTATGACACAATTGGTATCAGACCAAAAGTAAACTCGGCAGAAGAAAGGAATATGGAAATGGATGGGCGTAATTTTTCAGCAAAGACATGGTGCCAGCTGACGCAGCCAGTTAAAAAACACATTAAATGATTTATACATTTTCATCTGCCAAACCTACCCTGTCTGGCAACAATTCAGTTGACTGATTGGTGGATCATGATTATGCCGTATGGAATTGTGAACGAAGGTTTGAAAAAAGTGATGTCAACAAGAAGCCCTATTGAGGAATCTAGAAGATACACAGAAGAAGCCCATGAGGTAAAGGAACAAAACAAAGAAACGGAGAAAAATAATATTAAAGAGAATTGGAATTCATTCATGAAGAAAGCGACAAAACAGTCTAAGAGAAAAAAATGGAAACTAAAAAAATTAGCAAACAAAGAGAAAAGGGAGAAAGAAGACAGAAACAAGAGAACCATTGTGAACTGGCTACATCTTTACAAAAAACATTGGAAATCACCAGAAGATTTGGAGGAGTACAACAACTATCCCATTCCTTGTGGCGCATGGGGACGTGTGAAACAGTACTAATAAGCGTTATTGCAAAACTTATCCCTACTACTTACGAATACGTACACGTTGCTGCCATTGTTAAAAACATAAATATAAAAATTAAGTACTGTGAAAAATATTCCTTACAAATGCAGAAGTCATGATTGCCGTTCCAGACAACTCAATCTGAAACGTCGTTGCAGACACTTAACCCTGCAATGCCGTTCCAGACATTGTGCTTATTTTCCATTGCAGACAATTCTATCTCCAACACCGTTCCAGACACTTAACACTGCAACGCCGTTCCAGATATCATGCTTATTTTCTGTTCCAGGCACATCAATGTGCCTCACCATTGAAAACACTTAACCCTACAACACCGTTCCAGACATTGTGCTTCTTTTCCGGTCAAGAGAATTCAATCTGCAACGCCCTTCCAGACACTTAACCCTGCAACAGCATTCCAGACATTATGCTTATTTTCTGTTCAAGGAAATTCAATCTGCAATGCAATTGCAGACACTTAGGCAAGACACTTAACCCTGCAACGGCGTTCCAAACATTGAGCTTATTTCTTCCTATACATCATTCCGGGATTTAAAAAAATGAAATGGCAATTGACCATGTTCAAATAAACAGTGTTGGAGTTGCACCAATAGAGAAAGTTGTCTACAAAACTTCTGATAGAAGAATTCAAAAATGGAATCCTCACCATCACTTACCTGCACCGCTGTTCAAACAAGGATTACAAATCAGTACTTATTTCCCCAGCTTTCACTATTGATTCCATTTTTTGTTTTTCTAACCAAGCCATTGTGTCACGGAAATAAAACAACCATTGTTCCCCATTTCCGATGACAAAGTAGTGATCTTTCCTACCGAGGTTTCTGACCACGGCAACTTCAGACTCAATTGCATTGCAGCCAAACATCTATAATTTGTTTCGTAATTCACCTTGCTTCACCAATGTGTGGCGGTCTCTTTTCCCTTTGTCCCTCTTGCTTGAGATTGGGTCAACAGAAACAAAGCAATGAGCAACGGCGTCGTAACCATTGTGTACTAATTCAAACTCGCTGACAGAACTTCTAGGGGGAAAGGGCCTTCAAGATGAAGCAGGCACAGAATCTGACATGGATAAACTTGCAGACCACGTCCGTCAAGGAGGTCTAGTTGAAAATTTGCTCAGCCATACCATACATTGGACAATTGTTCAGAATCAGACTTAAATGATGGATGAGCACAAAAAAGTAACCCCATACAACAATGATCGCCATACCTCTTGTGCTCCGTGGATCCACGAAGTGTGCTGGTCCCCGCAGCCAGAAGAACCACGTCGCAACAAAATTTGAGAACATCCGATGGAAACCATGGCACACTTTTGTTTTCTTTTTCTCCCACTTCATGTAAGGCAAATCATCCATAACTGAAATTGAAGACTTAGACCCTGCTGACCAACCACTGGCTGTAGGATGACTTACTCCTGTAAACAATTTGTGATGAAACAGATCAAATTCACGGTCAAGTTGGTAAATAGTACAGTATTCCATTAATCACTTAAAGGTTTGTTTGATTACCATGGATTTGATTTGTTGGATTCTCTTTGCAGGAGCCTTCATCTTCAGTTTTATGGTTGCTCTCACTCGCTGTGGAGTCCCATCCCATTGGAGGACCAAATAACCTCATGTACTGTGATAAATGAAAATACATGTGATTCTTCACCATATTTGTTACCTTCTCCCTTACTTTGTTGTAGATAGTTATTTATACAGTTAATCAAATGAGCAACTATCTTGTCAAGATTTAAAACACCCTTGTTGTCTTCTTTGAAAACCTCATCAAATGTTCCAGCGTATTTCAGGAACTCTTCCCTACCCAACCACAACTCAATGGCATAAATACGTCCGCCAATTTCTTCCTCACACTTTCTCCTCGGGTTGTCAACTTTGGTTGTTGTTCTTGGGGACAACAACAATTGATGACCTTCAGCAGACAAAAGTGTGAGCATCTGAATATAAAGCATGCCAATGTACTGGTTCCCCTCCTTCTTTGCTGTATGTATCAACTCAGAAAAATTGGTTCACGGAAAATCATGACCAGATTGCCTCTGAACAGCACCACCATAGTCACTTACTATCTGGTGGTCCATGTCACCAAGTAGCCACGTGTTATTCCCTAAAAATTCCTCACAGAAAGTCTCTGCTGCTTGCTTTGCGCAACCAAGCTGGTGCATATGGAGTCTCTCTCCTGGTGACGCTAGATGAATATTATGTGGGTTTTCTCCAAAATGAAGATCATAAAACGCATTACCGTTATGAACACGGTGGTGGGAGACATTCTTGAAATACTGTTCAACATTCACTCCTTCCTGCACCGTCGGAGAAGTAAAATTGGACATCTTCCATAGCCGAACGGATTGATACTCTTCCCCATTTTTGTGCTTCGACACCTGCATGTTCCCACTTTTAATTGAAACCCGAACCTTCAGAACATTCACACAAGAGTTGTTACCAAGTGTTTTTGGACAGTTGCAATGCCTACAGATCATCTTTGTATTTGCTGTTTGACAATGTCCACAAAGTTGGTTGTGCTGGGGATTATCATCTATGAAATAAGTGACTGTGAATTTCATTCAAACGGACCATTTCTTCTTGTTCCAAGGCAAATTAGACCACTCGATACCATCCGTTAGGTTACAGGCTTCTTTCAAAGATGAAAGAGCGCAACAAAGGCCAGAGTGAAGATTGTTCACATTGTCAATTGATTTGTTACCTTTATCACATGAGCCTGTTGGATGAAAATATATAGGTTCCCAAGCATCCGGCTGACAGTTCCGAGTTAAGGTGTTGAATATGCCAAGTGTCATGTTCAGTGGGGTAAGAGTGCTTTGACCACTATTGTCAATTGCAATTCCATCCATGTAGAGAATGATAGGCACCAAACTTTCATTTGAATCTCTTGTGCATCTCTTTTCCCAAGTATCAATTCACCATCACCATGGTGGAGTTCATCTACATCAATATTGCCTTGTAGTTCTGGAAACCGGACTGGTAACGTTGGGTCTTCAGCATGGGGGAAAGATAGGTTTTCTTCTTTTATCAACGTGACATTTGTTAATAGGGAATGAAGTGCTTTTCAGAATGACCAAACATAGATTTCTTTACGAACAGGAACATCAGTACTCATTGATTTCTTAGAACACCAGTCAATAAGATGAGGTTCAAACCCATCACGTTCTATTTCAGGCACAGTTGCTTAAATCTCCCTCATGACTGTTGACCTCATCTGTATGAGATTGTCTTTTGTCCATGAAAATAAATTGAGACGCTCCAATTTGATAGCCCATTCGTACAATTCCTTCTCTGCAACTAGTGGTATGCTCTGATTCCGCATAATTTTCATTAACTTGATCTTGACCTTCACTTTGTCTGATACATGCCTCCTGGCATTGGGCGTCATAATTGCCATGTTCAATCCAGAAGGAGAATAATCAAAAGAAATGTTGTTACCTTCTCTATCAACATTCAGAGAGGGGGGCAATTTGCTGTCAATTCATTCTTCGTCATCATTGTCATTAGGAGAAAACAAATTATCATCACAAACAGAGTCATTGTCATCCTCAATGTTTGCTAATTTACAACCAATCAAGGCACGCTCCATTGATTCAACAGAAGGGTCGTAGATAACTTGATTGCCGAGCACCTCTGGTACTACGCCACTACCTAGTGGACCATTACGGGTGTTCGTTAGACCTAATTTATCACTAGCATCCTGTGGCTTCTGTGAATTTCAAATGAATACGGAAGATGCAAAATCATCTACCCCCAAAGATTCCTTGTAATAAGAATAGCATGATGAATTATGTGAAGTATGGTCCAGAAGACCGGGAGAAACAACTACTCCCGTATTCTTTCTTCATCTCGCTGTAAACAAGGAAGGTTTCTTCTTCGTGGTAACCTTCTTCTTTCCATAATCAGTAGTGATATTAAAAAGTCCAGGTAGCAATGTTTACAATAAACCTGATATTTTGGAGTGCAGACCATCATTAGTACCCAGTAAAAAGAACAATAAAAATGAGGAACCAATTGAGATTGTGAAATTGTGACCATGCACTATTTGTTTCAGGCATCGGTTTCAGTTCCAGGCCACCGAATCAGAACTGGCTGATGCAAGTGGGGTAGGAAGATGTACTGTGCGACAAAATATTTGGAGTTTGATATTAATTTCAAAAAAATGGATGAAATTACAAAGGGGGACCGGTGGAGTCTAGCCCACATCTGCGCATTATTCCCCAAGAACCCCAAATCTCGTTTGTGTGACGTACTAGTGCTCAGAATACGACTGGAAATTGTGACAGAAAATTCTCCTACTACAGAGGCACCGAGTAACATAACACTGCTAGAAAATCACGTATCGTGTACCAATCATACCACTCATACGGAGTATTTTGGAAATTACCAAAGCATCAAGCCATTATCAGAGCAGAAAACACTACTAGAAATTGTGTACAAATTCTACGGCGTATTTTGAAAATTACTTTACTATCATGCCATTGTAGAGCAGAGCGAAAACACTACTAGAAATTGTGTAGCAATTCTACGGCATATTTTGGAAATTACTAAAGTATCATCCATTGGTACTAAAGTAATTTTGAAATTACTAAAGTAACACCCCCTCCTCGTACCTTTTTCGCACCCGTTGAGTCTGTTTTAAATCGGTGAGCCGTTCATTTTTTTCTTACTCTGGTTTCTACGTCATATCCCGTATCGATGTAGCCCAAAATTAGATGATAGTAGTAATTACAGATTGGTGATAAATTTGAGTAGATTCTAAAAAAGTGAGCATTAGGATTAAAGTGATATTCGGATCGCACCTCTGCCGGTCTCTCTTTACAGATCGTATGCGCGTTGGAATGCTATACACGATTATTATCTCTGGCCAAGTTGCATGATTTATACACGAGTAATTTGTTGAAGTCTGTCAGTCATAAGTTATAGTCTGTCATTCGTACGGCTAACCGCGTGATTTCTAGAGTCCCCATGTCTTCGTGGTAGTATCATACTAGTAGAAGATACTTATCCCGCGGATCTCATTTTTCTTTCTCAACAACGCCATCACGCCACATACATCTCATAGCTAGCTCAATCAACCTAGCTCCACTCATTAGCTTGGTGAGCAAGTCAGCAATATTTGACTCGCCTGGCTCCTTTGCAATCTGGATACTTCCTGCTGCTATACACTCCCTTGCCTTATGATAAGCAACACTATTATGCTTCTTCTTACAAGGATTTTCTGGTCGTGTAGTGTTCTTCACGACCAATTCATTGTCACAGTAGATATTGGTAGTAGGGCCATCTATAGGTATGCCCATCATCTGGAGCTTATGTCTTAGCCCCTCTACCATCTCGATTGCTATCCTAAGCATGACAATTTCTGAGCCAAATGTAGATGTCTCGACCGTTGTTTGTCTCTTAGAGAATCACAAAATAGGTGCCCTATTAAGCAACAAGATAATAATGCCGGTATGTGACCTCTTAGTAGCTTTGCACCCAGCATGATCAGCATCCACAAAACTTGACATGGTGATTGGCATGCCCCTTGGTCGGGGCATATCTGGAGGCAATAGTTCCTTTGTTTCTGGATAGAACTCATTCCAGTCAAACTTTTGAAATATAGACTCATCAACTTCAGGCATTGATGCATCGAAGACCAACTTTGACTTGCTGTAATTCTTCAAGTATGCAAACAGATGAAACAACTGGTTGAGATTACCCTCTCTTGCTTGTTTGAGATATCAAGACATAAGTGACACAGGCATAATAATATCCAGTCTGCCAAGTTCACATATCCAGCGGAGATTACCAATCTAACCATGATAATAGTTCTGTTTCTCTGGATCGAGTTCTGGAGGTGTATCGATCTCAGGTCTATACTCAGCGCTGAGGGGAGACCTTGCAGTCTTGGGTAATACATTAAATGCATACTTCCCGGTTAATAGTTCCTCTTGAACCAACTAGACAAAGCCATGGACCAATATTGAGTACCACCGATGTAGGTCTTTCCAATATCGGCCCCAAGGTAGAAAGAAGATTCTTCAACAGTTCCATTCTTCAGTTTGAATTGCCTTTTTTCTATCGTATCCATTTGAAACTTTGGGTTGGTTCCACATACGAGTATATCATCCACATATGCCACGCAGTACTCATAATATGCTGTACCATCTGGTTTGAATGCCGACCGGAGATGCATGTTGGGATCAGGCAGCCTTGCAAGATGTATAACTGAGCTCCCTTAAGTGACTGGCCAAGTGGGATCAAAATGACGCCCTGGCAACGGGGAGCCCATATAACGCCCTCACAATCTTGCAGGGTCTTCCACATAATTCAGGAGAGAATCCCTGAGCCTCTGTAGCAATCATATAGTACTTTTCCTTGATCGGTGCCATTAAATAAGCGTTCTGTATGTCCACACTGAGCACATTGAGGTTGTTAAGTGCTGCCACTAAAAAGAACAATCAAATGGAATCCCTGCTTGGTACACTTGAGTAGGTATATTTCTTGGAGATCTCAGGGACTTTGTGACCATCACCAGCCAGCCGGGTTTTCCTGGTCAAGTCAATCTTGACATCAAAAACCATGTGCATAGTAATCTTGGTGTGCCCCACTGGAACCTTATCTTCCTCATTGAATTCAAAGACAATAGAGCTGTTCTTCATTTCTTTTGCAATAGCCCAAGCCCAGTGGTCGGTCCCTGTTTCACGGTCAATAGCCTTTGCTCCCACAATCGGCTTAGGAAGACAAACGCCATACTTATGAGACTTAACCCAGCAGTATTTGGTTTTAGCGCCAGATATAATCCGGTTCTTTCTTTGGAGTATCTGATAGGCCCATCACTTGAACGCTGGCTCATTAATGATGCCATGCTCCCAGGCATATACGGCTGTTTTGACGTGGTACCATCTTTCCAGCTGATAAGTAACCTCCATCCTTTGGTCGTTGGCTTGGTCCTAGTTTGTCTGGATTTTGCTGTATAAGTAGCCTGTTCAATGGATAAGGCCTCCACATCCTTCTCAAAATTGATGATCTCATTCATCAGACAATACATGCGCCCCTTATTGTCCACGGAGGAATAGATACTTTCAGCAAGTATGTTGGCTGTGTAGATTTCAATGGAACCATCCAGCATGGAGACCTTGTAAGACCTTGAATCTAGGAGTGGATTGTTGTTGTTCTTTTCACCAACCAGCACCCCATTTGTATCCCTACAACGATCCTTGACTAGTCCCCGGATCTGTTGGTCCCATATCTGGAGTAACACTTCAGTTCCAAGATATTCGTCAATATTTTTCTTACCGGCTAAGTCATCAACGTCCGGAGAAGAAGCCTCAGCCTCAGCCATAAGTACTTCATCCTTGCTCTCGTATTTACAATGAAAAGGCCCAAGAGAGGTTTGCCAAGTTCATTATCCAGATAAGTATCAGAAGGTTTAACCTCATCACCTATCTTTGTATTGATTTCTTTGTTGTGTGCTTCCAACTGTGATAGGATATCTGGGTGCCGCCATTCTTCCTCAGATATGGCCTGTGTGCTGTTTGTTATGTAAACTTTGCCAGTCTTGAACAATATATAGTGGCAGTCACCACCACCAAAGGTTTCCCCGCACGACCTGAGCCACCGGCCCAACAGGTTTGTTTTCCCATTCAAGTCATACCACCATATGAAGTCATACCAGTCATGGATCATATACAGGGTCATATCTGGAGTGTATCCATGTACCAACTTTAAGCTAGTCCTTCCCATTGAAGAAGGATCACTTGACGCCATAAGATGCATTCAACCTGCTGCTAGCATCCCACAGAAAGCCCAACACCTCTGTGGACTGCCCTTCTTAGAAGTCATCCAACAGATTGCCCTCCTTAGGTCCCTGGCGTTTCTTTTGGCTGTATTCTACCACCAACAGTGGGGTTGAATGTATGTTTGTCGAATGCGATACTCCTATTCCAGCCGGTCTTGTGGGTCTCGTGGCCTCCTTGGGCCTTTGCGCCATTGGTAACGAGTTGTTCTGGGATTCCCACTTCATTGATAAAGCAAGATAGACTATCATGGCACCTGACTTCCCCTTGGATAGGATAGAAGGCCGCATATCCTTTCCCATTTGTGAAGACTTGAGCTGCAGTATTGTTCCGAATGATGTTTGGTAGCTTGAACTTCATAGTGTCAGCATACCACTTTCCTTTGAGGTTAATCTGTTCCTCCACTTCTGTGTCTTCAACCATCTAGTGATAGGCTGAGACAGGTGTCGAATGCCATCTTGTGAGGTGACTTCAATGGTAGCCTTGGCTCTCTTCTCACTGATATTCTGCATTGTAGCAATGGCTTTAGAATTGTATCAGTCGACCTTGTCAGGGATCCTTATAGGAGGTCCCCATTGGCCCCGACAAATGAAAGACTTCTTGTCCAAAGACATTTCTTGGTCAAGTAAATCTTGCTGCCGCCTCAGCAGCTTCCTTTCTTTGGTTCTAGCTTTGGCTTCTTGTTGAATGGCAAGCTCGGCTTTGGATAATGAGGGCGGTGATGATGAAGGCTTGGTGGAAACATCAGAAATATTTGCTGAATTTGGAAGACTTTCTTGGTCCCCGGTGGTTCCAGCAAGAGCTGAAATCAATCGTGTGGAGACGTCCATTGGGGTATATCCCGTGCGGTGAGAAGGGGCCCGGGCAGTGCAGACTGACGCGAGGTGGAGTAATTGATACTTATTGTATCCGATGCCAAGTGGCTCAGGATGAATTGTGGAGGAATAAGTGATCGGAGTCCCACAAGCCGGCAAGCATCCTGAGAGGGCTGCAACAACTCTTGGGAAAGAAGCGTTGGTGGCATCTTCTTCGTTGGCAGAGTGCAAAGCGTAGGGGTCCCACGTATGTGTATCGGTAGCCAACACATGTTCACAGCCGGCCAGTTCCTTCTTGGCAGGCTTGTGACAATGAAAATAGGACATAATGCCATCAACTTGGAGGGGAATAAAGAGCTCTGTATCAGCGGATTGTAGGGTGATCCCATGAGTGGAGAAATAATCATACTGGTGGGGAGTATCGTTAACCTTGTTGGAATTGTAATCCCGAACTTGATTTGGACAGATCAGACTGTGCCAGAGAGTGTCCCTGGAGTACAGAGCCTGCCCAAACACCAAGATATATGTGACCCCATCTGTTGGATCAGTCCATGCTGTAGCATAATGGGCAATGGGAACATTTTCAAGAGGTGAGTAAGTGTCGGAAAAGGGTGCAACATCCACATAGGTCAATATATAATCCAGCGAGTCGAGTAATACCATATTGGATCCCGCAGCTGTTGTATCGGCATGGCTGTCCAACTCGCACCAGTTGGCAGTATCAGCAGAGGACAGCAAGCCAAGCTCTTGATAGAGACAACTGGTTGGCCTACCCAGGATAGAATCAGCAGGCCCCGGCTGGCAAATCACCCCTGCTGAGCCTTCTTCTTCTTGTGGGTGTGGCTTCCAAATTGGTCCCCGGCCAGCCCTGTTGCAGAGACTGAACCTTGAGAGGTAGTGGAGGAGATATTGGATGTCTTGCTGCCACCGGGATATTTTGCTGTTACGGGAGATGTTGCTCCCAAAAGCATCGACTTGACTTGGGCCCTTTGTGCCGCAGACATAGTGAGCCAGATTTTGGGAGGATAGTGTTTGCCTTTGAGAGATCCGGTGTAAGTTGGGGTATTCCTGCCCCTATGCTTCTTGTTGCCGGGGCTGTTACCAGAGGGAGATGTACCATTGTCGTTGCGTTTATGCCACATTTGCCCCTGAAAGCTGAGACATTCCTTTGTCCTCCCTTTTGACTGGCCTGGATCTTCTTTACCCCAAGAGTTTGGGTGAAATAGGCAACTGCCTTGTTGAAGTTGTTATACATATCCTTCGTTCAGGACTAACTGGATGGCGATGTCCAGTCGTTGGTCAGAGATGGAGTGGCAAAAGTCTGTTACAAACTGGTCTTCTTGCAGGAATGAATCGTGTTGCTGCAGGAATTCCTTAGCACCGTACCACCTGCGTTTGTGCTTGTCAAAGTTATAATACTTGGTATTGCCGCTGTACTGTAGTATGTAGAGGTATGCAAGAAAGCCCTCTTTTCTTTGATGAGAAGGTGAATGTTTGTTCATTCATAAGCCTGTGAGTACAAGGCAAAGTAGGCTTTGCGCCCGTTACCTTGGGCCCCCTCGGCTCCAAAACCCTGAATGTAAGACCAACCTGGGCCGGCTCCAACCAATTTGAATAGAATCCCCCAGAGAGTATTGTTGTCTTTGATCCAGTGGGACCCATCTTGTATCCTGCAACAAATAGAATATTCAGTCCAGTCCCCATACATGTCGGACGGGCCGGGCCCAACAGTTCCATTCCTCTCAGTGTCCGTTACTGAGGGCTCCTTTCGGATTGTGTATAGGAGATAGGTCTTAGTAACGCCCCTCTTGTGCCAGAGATACTTGTGGAAGCACTCATCAAATTTCTTGAATTTGGTCATAGTCGTGAGTGTATCGGGGAGTGTTAGGTCCCCTGCAGCGGTATTGCTATCATCTTCTTTCAGAGATCAGAGTCTTTCTCTGTTTTTTTCTTCTGCCTGCCGGTCGGCCATCCAGTCTAGTGGAGTAGTTTTGGTGCCTATGATTGGCTGGAATTCAATCCAAGCCACGAAGAGCTTCAGCCGGTCAGCAAAGACTCTACCAACATAGACTTGACGTGGATCCGGACAGAAGTTGTGCTTGTTGTTCTTGTTGAGCTCGTTTACCAGTGACTTGATAGAAGATTGCTCCAGATCCCGGAGAGACTTGGTGTCAGAGTACCCGTTTTGGAACATTTCATTATTTGTGGTGGCCCTATTGAGCCCAAATGACTCAATAATTTGCCTGAAGATCTCCTCTGTTGGTGTTAGGACCCTTTCCCCTGCATATCTGGGGATCCCACCATTGTCAGTTGCTCGAGTGATGACCTCTTGTACCTCAGTTGTGACCGTGGGAGTCCTGCTGTTTTCCATCATGGTCCAAATGAATTCCATTTACGCTGGAGTGAAGCCCTTTTCAGCCATAGACTCATCATTGCCGGAGCCTTCATTTCCAGTACAGTCACCCTCTTGGTTCCTCTTTGGCCTTCCGCGTCCTTTTGGCATGGTGGTAGTACTTGCTTCTTGTTTGTGTTTGCTTGTTTGCGTTTAGAAAAAATTATGAATAAATTTCATGAGGAGTGGTTTTATTTTGCAATATCCCCCATCTACGGGCTTTTACTAGTAGTGGGTGATTTCCCAAGCAAATTTGTAAACATTCTGATTCCCCAAGCATGGCTCCCGCAGTTTTACTATACTTAAGCATGCTGTTCGGGTTCAGGCCGTTGGGTATATTTATTCCTGTGGGAACCAGGCGGCCGTTGAGATCGGCAAGTCCCCTGACCCTTATATAAACTAAATCGGTTGAGCTGCAATTAGGTTCATGTGGTGGGGCCAATGCTACCGCTGTAACCGGCCTGACTCTGATTTCAGTAGGAATATATCCGTTAGACTGTTTCCCCGTTATTTGGCACTTACAACAAGTCTTGCGAATTTTGTGTGTTTGGGGGCATTGAAACTGGTCTAGAATAGTTCAACGGTTCCCTCCTGGTGGGTGTTTTGGTACAGCTAATGCACACGTCTGGTGTGCGCTGTCCCACCATATTTTCTTTCTTGTAGTAGCAGGCTACTATTTGCCAAATTTGTTGTAGGAGTACTACGTACTGCGGGCGGCTGCTTGCCAAATTCGCTGTAACAAACGTACTTTTTAGCCACTATGAGGAACTAGTAGTATGTGGACCGCCGGCTTGCTGTTTCACGCGCGTCTACGCGCGTTACTAGTTCTATTGCATTTAACCGAGGTACCACGTGGAACCTCATCCATTTTTGAATTGGAACGCGTTTACGTTTGAATGTAAAGACTGCAGCTGCCTTACTAGTACTAGTAGCTTGGTCCTCGGTCCGATATGTCGTGTATCGGGGACATTTAGTTCTGCTCCATGGTATGCCATTCAGTAGAAGCAAGTGATATTAGCTCATGTCTGGCTGCACCAGCAGTGTCGTGACCAACCTGAGTGCCTGAGTTTTCTCATACCATGGAGGGTATTTAGCATCTGACCGGAGGTCAAGAGTGGACGTTGGTTAACCGGTGATCAATCGGTAACCAATCCGAGTGATTGCTGAGTACCTCACTGTGTCTGATAAACTCTGGTTTCTACGTCGTATCACCTATCAATGTAACCCAAAATTAGATGATAGTAGTAGTAATTAAAGATTGGTGATATATTTGAGTAGGTTCTAAAAAAGTGAGCATGAGTAGTAGGATTAAAGTGATATTCGGATCGCAGCACCTCTGGTGCCGGTCTCTCTTTACAGATCATATGTGCATTGGAATCGTGTAAATGACTATTATCTCTGGCCATGTCGCACGATTTATACACAAGTAATTCGTTGAAGTCTATCAGTCATAAGTTATAGCCTGTCGTTCGTACGGCTAACAGCGTGATTTCTAGATTACTTAGGCAGCGTTTTAGCGAGTGCACGTGCTGTCCCGTACGAGTCATGATGTTACGTATGTATTGTACGTACGATACTGTCGTAAGATACTTCGTATCTCGGTCGTACGGTACGTAAGTGTACGTACGAGTACGCAGTTTAAAGCTATCGTACCGGTATGAGAATAGTAGCATCGACGTCGCATACGTGTACTTTCAATATTCTACGATGATCTCAAAAAAGCTGTTTTCTGTATTCTAGCTACCGGTACGTACTCGTACTCGTACTCGTACTCGTAATCTTACTGTACGAGTAAGATTACGAGCTCTTACCGGGATGATGATGTCGTAACTCGATGTTGAATTCAGATCGTTCTGTGTATCGTACGAGTAAGACCAGTGTCCCGCCCGGAACAGAAAGTCGATTTAATTCGCTAGTACCGACAGACCTTGACAGCGATTGGAAGTACGAGTAAGACTTACGAGTACTCGTACCGCTATCGCTTGAACAATACGGAGTAATAATAATATTACAGTACACGACCATTGCGTTGTGTCGGCTTTGGAAGAATCATCAGAGGTGGTTGTTCAGAGGCAGGGAGCAATAGTATAGTCCTAGCAATGATGGTGACGTCGTGTCAACATCGCACTCTTAGGTCCGATACCACCTCGGACGAGAACAAGAACAAGAACAAGAACGGCGTTGATCGGAAACAGGAGGCAACAACAATCGATGAGATAGATGGTTACAGTTACAGTTACAGTTACAGTTACGGTATCGAAGAAAAAGTCCGCGGTGACGACTATCCTCCAGTTGATGCGAAACGGGAGATGATGGACGATGACGATGGCGATGGCGATGACGATGGAGAGGTTTCTGGTTCTGATTCTCCATTCCGGTCCGTGATACTGCCGAAACAGAGACGGAGGAGGAACCGAGACGGTTGGAACAATTGGTTGCGGCCGTCGGCGTTGTCGTCGTCATCATCGTTGTCGTCGTCATCCGGATTGGTGCTCGTTTTGCTCGGGATGGCGATGGTGCTATTGGAAACGAGATGCGTTTGTGTTGAAGGCTTTGTGTTTGTACCGAACGCGCGAACAAGCAGCAAGGAAGGGATTCATCGTTGTTCCAGATACAGTGAACGATCGAGGTTTCCGAGTGCGACAGGAGGGATTGGGATTCCGCAAAATAATTGGAATTTTGGACGAGGGAAGAGCAGTGGTACCATATCGGTACGAGTACCCACCGCACGTTTCTCGAGTTCGTCCTCGCTCGAAGAGCAAGAAACAGAAACAGCAAACGATGTTTCGTTGGAATGGATCGAATTTTATGCTCCCGACGACGACAACGACGACGACGCAATCTCGAGAGAAGCCCCCGTGCTGTTCCTTCACGGCTTGTTGGGGAGCAAACGCAATTTTGCGACATGCGCCAACATGCTGGCGAGACGAATCGACAAGAAACGGAGAATCATTGGTGTCGACCTGCGGAATCACGGTGACACACAACCGTGGTCGGACAACAGTGAGTGAACAGAACAGAACAACACCAAACGAAACGAAACGAGGAGAACGAAACAAACTAAACTGCGTACTGTGTTCGAAATGCGAGAACCGCGTCCGTGCCGTGCCGTGCCCTGTCGTGATTTCGTTCCGTTTGATCTATCTACTGGCTGTTTTGTTTCTCATCTCAACAATGTTCTGCGTTGTGTGCGTTTTGTACAGTGTCCTACCCCAGCATGGCCCAAGGTAAGAATAGTGTTTGTTGGAAACTGTAAATGCAATCTACCGTTGTGTATCCCAATGATATTTATTTATCATCCACAACACCACGACCGACAAGTCGGGGTGTCTCGATGTCCCCGTACTGACAAACATTTTTTGGTCTCATTACTACCTTTGCTGTCTCAACAAAACGTTAGACGTGGTACAATTTCTAAAATCCCAGAACATCGAAGAAGTCATCCTTGTCGGACATGTACGTATTTAATAGAATATAAATATGGAAAGCTGCTGTATCGTACCGTACCGTACCGTACTATACTTTACCGACCCTGTGTGTGTGTGTGTGTGTGTGTGTGTGTGTGTGCACCGTATTGGCTTTCGATCTGATCTCATTCCTTCCTTGTTCCATCCACACACTGAAAACATTGAAAACAGTCGATGGGCGGCAAGGTCGCGCAAGCCCTCGCACTGCTCCACCCCGAATACGTCGCGGGTCTGGTCGTGCTGGACATCGCCCCGGTGACGTATACCCGCGAGGCGGATCCGCACTGGAGGGCCGTGGAAGACATTCTCCGTTCCGTCCACGAGGTCATCGAGGACGCCGAAGCAACAGGAGCCGAAACCAACAAGCGAGAGATCGATCGGTCCCTCCGAAAATCAATTCCGGACCCCGCCCTCCGCGCGTTTGTATTGACCAACTACGACAGCCGAAACAATCAGTGGAAGGTTCCCATAGCGACCATGGTACGGGAGATCGAACAAATTGCCGGTTTTGATTTAACGGCAACAGCAACGACAACGACAACGCTCGTTGCGAGCGAAACGTCGTCGACGTCTGTTATTTACGAAGGGGATGTGTTCATTATCAATGGTGGACAGTCTCGATTTGTCCGGCATGCATACATGGATCAAATAGCATCGTATTTTCCCAATCACATGTTGACAACGATTCGAGGTTCCGGTCATTGGGTCCATGCCGAAGCACCGGATGATCTCGTTGCTCTCTTGAAGCGATATCTAGATCGATGACGACTATAAATATTATAATATAATATTATTATTATATTATGGTACAAGTACGGTACGGTATGATCGAATACTGTAATGTGTCATTTTCTCACGTGATTGCATCATTAGAACTAGTACCTAGCTATACGTTTTGTTTTTTTTTGTTTTATAATTACGAAGTGCTCCTATCCAGTGTGAATCTTTCGTTCGATCTTCAATCAAATCGATCGATTGATCGATCATCAGTCAATCAATCAGTCGGTCAATTAGTCAGCCAATTAATTAATCAATTACAATACCGAAGCACCAGATGACCTAGTTGCTCTCTCGAAGCGATATCTGGATCGATGACGAATATAATCGAATACTGTAATGTGGGGTATTCTCTTTTACATTTTGTTTTATTTTGTTTTATCATTACTAAGTACTCACACCCAATGTGAGTCTTTTGTTCGATCCTCAATCAATTAATTGATCGATTGATTGATCATCAGTCTATTAATCTGTCAGTCAGTCAGTTAGTCAGTCAGTCAATCAGTCAGTCAGTCAATCAGTCAGTCAATCAGTCAGTCAATGGATGAGTCGATCAATCGGTCAATCAATTATCCTAATTCAAGGCTTGTAGAGTCGAAACGATGTCATGGATTTTTTCGGCTCTTGGCCTTGCGTGTCCAGCGATGCGTTCCATGATAAAAAGAACCGGATCCCGAGGTAGCGCACGCAAAAGTTTCCACGCTTTCTCTTTAGTCATTGGATACAAGCTGTGCTCTGCCAAGAGGGCGTTCAATCCTTTGTCCCCCATGTAACCGTACAATTCGGCCGCCCAGGGAGATCGCTTTGTGTCGAACGAGGTCTCGGATCGTCGACCCTCTACCAGAATTTCGTACACAGGCCGATTGCAGTGGTTCTTTTTGGATTGCTCCTTCGATTTGTGCATGCGACGGGTTTTTGGGCGTTTTCCTTTTTTCTTATCCAACCGGAGTTTACTGATCTTATCCGATACTCGTTCCATCAGCACCTGGCTTTTGCGGCGTTGCTGTGCCCGCAGATCGCCGGTGAATAACGATATCGGTGCATCTCCACCGGTCAACACAGCAATCGCCGAGACCAAGCTCATCGCAACGAGTTTTGCCCCGACATACGTTCTGCCAAAAGCGAGGTTTCTGGTGCATTCTTCCGTTAGACGCTTCATTTCATTTGTATCGGGAACGTTTTGATACTGGTGAAAGACAACACCGGGCTCTAGGAATCCATAAAAGCCGTGCATTTTGTACAAAGCGATGTGAAAGTGGTCGACGCTGTAAACATATTCATTCCGGAGAGATTCGTTGGTTTCCGGCAGCAAGCTCCATGCATTGTCTAGAAACCAATGCCGATCGGTGGTTCCAAAATTTCCGACATCGCTGTTCGAGAGCAAACAGGCTCGTTGAACGCTGTGAACCAGGTCGGCGTCTGAGAGTTTCAAACCAAATAAATCTCTGGTCTGTTTCATGTTGTCAAACAGGCAATCCATGTGGCTCTTCCCGGTTTTCTTGTCGACCTGCCGAAACGGAATGGTAGCTTCGATGCAGCAGGCAATCTCCGCCAATCGTTCCAGCGGCAAGTGATCTCCGAGCATCCGAACCGCCACCAGGGCACTCAGATATTCGTTGAGACCATCGTTGGATATCGAAATGGTCTGTCCCGGAGTGTACCCAAAAATAGCTTCAACCATCTGAAGGAGTAGTGTAGGTCTTTCCCCGTTCCCCCCCCGTTTCTTGGTGTCGGTGGCAAAAAACTTGTAGATGCTTTGCGACGGTGCGTAGACGGAATCGTCGAGCTTTTCGATCTTGGGACCTTCGATCTTGAAACACCCCTTGAGGAGTCTTGCTTGCACCGGCGTCAATCCCCCGTCGACGTGGTAGTAAATGCAGTCGTGAAAACAGGTAGCCAAGACCGCAATGGGATAGTTCCTGAGACGATCATCGTGGTTGAGGATATCAAACACGTGCTGAACGCTGTGGTAGTTTCGCGTAGAAATACACATGGATTCATATATGAAAACCGCCATTTCCTCGAGTTTCGCAACGGTAACGTTGTTTCCTTTCAGCTTGTTCAGTGATTCTTCCATTTCAAAGACGAGCTGGGTGATGTAATTGAGAGGTTCTTGGGATGCAGTGGGGAAACTGTCCATTGCTGCTTCGAAGAACGCTTCTGAGAGGTCCCCACTACTCGCATCGTCCTCAAAGTCGCGCCCCGAAACTCCTCGGGCAGGCATTTTTGAATCTCTTCGGGTAGGCATTTTTGCTTTACCGTGGGCAAGAAAGAGAATCGATCGGCTTAGGTGCCGCTTTCTTTTGCTCGGAAGTCAATTCCGATTGGGATGTGATCCTGAGCGTTCTGTGTGTGTGTGTGTGTGTGTGTGTGCGCGTGTGCGTGTGTGTGTGGATTGGATCGCGGAATTGCAAACGGTCGGCAAGAAGGCGTGTGAGCAACACAGCAATTGAGGTAAACTGGGAGAGAAAACTTCGACCGGAGAACAAGTGATGGTGGACGATATATTCTGCTCGTACTGGTCTGGCCATGCAGATGATTACAGAAGACTTACATATCCGTATCGGTAACAGTGTTCGGAGGTCTTAGAGAGGAGCGTTCTAAGCACAAGCTGCCGGTATACCGTAGCGAGCGAAGTACAAGCAAGTAGCGAGCGAAATAATCGCCCCATTCGGTGAACGTGAAGCAAAACAGGGAAATACTTCACATGTCAGCAATGCGTAACAATCTTACCAACCGGTAGAATGGTAGTATCTTCGTAAGAACCCAGTGTAAAATCTTTTGTACCGATGCTGCGTAAGATTTTACATGACGTATTACGGAGAAGCTGAATTATCTCTAATTCATCTTCATTACCGTATTAAGGATAATGTGTAAAAAAAGATTTTCTAGTTTTAGAGCACAATACCGTTACTGTCAATTACTTCATCAGTACTAATTACACTTGTTTTTTAGCTGCTGTAGTACTTGTGGAAAGTTCTTATGCGGTACTGTCTACAAGTAAGCTCGAAGAACGGTGAAGGTTTAGTAATCAGAATACCGACAAAAGTAATTACTTGTGCCAGCAATGAATGACTGCAATACCGTACGATACTACCGAATAAATACGAACAACAACTGGTACGTACTCGTACGTACCGTACCATGCGTTTCAAACTATCGTATTTGACTAGCCGTTTGCTAGTGTGCCGGTACTGAAAAGCTACATCAGCGTACGACCTTGAACCTGAGCCCTGTGGAAGCAACCCAAAAAGAATCAACACCCGCACAAGTTCCGATCCTTATTCTTCTTTACTTGTATTTCATAGCTGCTTGTTTGTCGAATCTTGCACAACTACCAGCAGTACTATCACCCAAAAAAATGGCATTGTTTTTCCGAACTCACTGTTACTACTAGTAGTTCTTGTTGAAGAAGCAGTTGCATGAATCCTTGGGAGAAACCATCTCAAAAGGGAAAAAAAGTCTTCAGAGCTACAGAATAGTATGCGACCAGCAGCAAGAATGCTTCCCTCGTCAGCAGTCCAGCACAGTTGTGTCCTTGTTCATGATCTGTTGCACAGCAACAAATAACTTGCCTACAACAAACAAGACATTCTTCAAACCATACTTATAGCTGTAATTTATGAATCCTTAAAACTATCTCTTTACTTCCGTGCCTTACCTTGGGTGGTGTACCTATGGTAAGTGTATTCATTTTTTAAATGGTTTGATGAAAGCCAAAGCATCATCCTGGAATGAGTGTTGTCATCAGAAAGTAAAGAATAGAAGTGTGGGGAAAATAAGTAGTAGGTCCTCGTCAGCAACAAGAATCATTATGGAAGGCATTTTATTTCAGCCCTCACTGGACCAGTTTTTGGGACAGACCCAGGCCAGGAAATAACGATTGATGTAAAATAACAGGGCAGCAAGAATAAAATGACCACAAGAAGTGTAGTGTTACCAAAGCTTAAACCCAAGTGCATGTACTGCAAGTTGTGACAGGGATTTAGATACATCTTCAATCTTTGTACTGGAGTGAAGGGCAGATTACTCTACCCTTCGTCCGAGAACTGTTTCGTGGGGTTCGAATTTACTTTTCGCGCACAAATTTTGTGCGTGATTTTAACACGGCAATATTTCTGGACACCCTGAAATTCGCGACGATCGTATAAGGGTATATGTAAACTCAGCACTATTTCTGTGCGCGTGATGCACATTACTCTACTCTCGAATAAAAATAATTTATTTCAGTCTCTAGCAGAACCGAATTATTATTCTGTACGAACAACACTTACTTCTATTCACGAATAAAAAAGAAACCTTGAGTCAGTATTAATTCCAAAATATTAATCTACCAAACAACAATTCGATTCTGCTCTCCTAATTGTGAATTCTATTTCTCGACTACAATATTCCCTTTTTAAAATGTAGATTCTATTATGCTTGATTTATTCCTATTGCAACGTATTACGAATCCTCCATTATTTCTAATATTCTCAAAATTAAGTTCAAGATTAGTAGTAGTTTTGTATTATGTATGTACTGTTATTTTCTACATTAGTTCACCCATAGATAAACTTTCATTCATCGATGCTGTTATTGCCGGATCAATATAGATGTTTCTTTTCTTTTTCTTTTTTGGTCCACTACAATTAGTGGAGCTGCTACTAGTAATATTTGCATCGCCATGCTTATTTTTCTTGGTGTAATCTGTTGAACTTTCGTTCCTAAATCTGTCCCTCATCATTTCTTCCAATTTCCTTCCTGTTTCTGGGTGTTTTCGCATCTCGCCAATTTTGTCGCACAAGTCACTGAACAACTCTTGTCCTTCCTCCATCCATCCATTTCTGCTTCCACTGTCTGAATCGCAGAATTTTTTTTTTATCGCGGAATCGTGGCATCAGCCTTTCGCCGTTGCTGGTTCACCCATACATGATGCTCATTGTAGATCAGTACCAATGCAAATGCTTCATCTGCTATAGTAAATATATCACTCAGCAAGTGCCTCTCCTTCCGTTGTTTGAAATTGGAATTTGTTGGATTGATTGCCGACATGATTCTTGTAACAAAATAATAAAAATCTTCATCTTCCGCGTCTTTGTATGTTCTGTATTGAGGGTTTAAAATACTACCTGTGTCCTCATATTCTGTGTCTTCAATAACTGCAACAGTACCAGGGAATGTGATAGGGACTCGACCTTTTCTGTAATCGTCTGTACGGAAGTATCATCAGTATCAACGGGCAGCATGTTAGTGTTGTCGGACCAAAAATAGATTCCAAAATTCCTAATTCAACAACCAATTCTCCCACCTGTATTTACCTATCCAGTTTTTTCTCGCTAATGTTTGTGAGTTGTGCCTCAATGCGGTCAGTACTGTCCCTACTCGTTTCCTGTAAAAGGAACAGAATGATGCAAGTGGAATATTTGCTGGCTTCATAACCGCACTTGCTCCAACAGCCCTTTGTATTACATGCGCCGTTACCTTGTCATTGATTGGGAACTTCATGTTGGGGTACCAATGTTTTTTGACGTAATCCCTTAGCTGCTTGTCCACTGTTTCAGTCATATCACTCAAAGTCTTAAGCATATCGTTGTCTGTTATAAGCCCATATTCGTCTGTAATTGTACTTACTGCTCGTTCTCTTGTGTTGCCGGCATTATCAGTTCCCTCTCCCTGCATGGTTGCCTCCGTTTGTTTAGGTACCATTACTACCTTTCCCACCCCTATATGTGGTTCGAAGTGTTTTGCCAGTTCCTGTGCCAATTTGTCATATTGGATTTTTTCATGATACGTTCCGCAACATCCTCTAAATCACAGCATTCTCCGTTAGATGTTTTCTCTACCACATTGGTTTTTGTTCCTTCTTTCTGTTGGTTCGTTACTGTAGGGGTGGTTGTGTTGGTAATGCTCAGTGCTGGTTCGTTACTCTGGTTGATGGTGTTTTGTTCTTCCGTGTTTGTAGTAGTAGAAATTGTGTTGTTGGTACCATTTTTTTTACTGTTGCCCTTTGATGCGTTCATAGTTTTGGTATTACTGTTACACACTTTTTTAGTAATTGGTGTGTTTGTTTTCACTCTCTTTTTCTTACCGTTGTTGTCCCCTGTATTTTGATGATCACCGGGTCGGATGGTTTTGTTGTTTCGAAGGGTCTTCCCCTCGGATTTTTTGCTTTGTCGTGTCTTTCCGATAGCATTCATAATTTTTGTTTTTTTTCTGAATACGGTGTCGATCAAGAATCATATGTTTCTTTTTGTGTGGTTTTGTGTGTGTACTAATAATTTTGTCGGGTTGTGTATGGTGTTTTGTGTTGTGTGTGTCGTGTGTGTGTGTGTGTACGGTGTTTTGTGTAGTATGTGTACAATGTTTTGTGTGTAGAGTTTTTCCGTGGGTTCTGTACTATGTTGTTTGCCCTGGCTTGGGCGCGCTGTTATATTTGTAGAAGTAGTTCACGTACCTGTGCCAGCCAGCCCTCCCGCGCCATAATTTTTTCAGAAGGGAAACTTTTGATAACACTAAGGTTATGTATTTCAATTCTCTAGTCACACGTAGAATCTCGTAGACTGCACCTAACATACTGTACTGTCTTGTGTGCCATTTGTATCTACAAACCACAACATTGTCTGTACTGTGTGTGGCAAAGTTGTTCCCAATATGCATTTAAAAGTTGTTCCCAACATGCATTTCTTAAGTCATGTGATATGCATTCATGGCCTGGTACAAAAACTTTGGTAGTCCTTACCAAATGAGACTGTTTGTGCCCTGGAATTTCACCAAAAATACCCTCATGTTTGCCATATGGATAGTCAAACCACAACATTTCCAGCATTCTGTGTGACAAAGTTGTTCCCAATATGCATTTGATGATTCCTGATCAATGTATTCATGGCTTGGACCGGATACTTTTGGAGTCATTACCCAATAAGTAAGTTTGTTCCCAGAAATTGCACCAAAAATACCTTCATTTTTGCCATTTGGAGAGTCAAACCACAACATTTTGGACATTGTGTGTGACAAAGTTGTTCCCATTATGAATTTGATGAGTCATCATGATGAATGTATTCATGGCTTGGACCCGATATTTTTTGAGTCATTACCCAATAAGTTAGTTTGTGCCCTGGAATTGCACCAAAAATACCCCCATGATTGCCATTTGTAGAGTCAAACCTTAAGATTTTGGGCATTGTATGTGACAAAGTAGTTCCCAATATGCATTTGATGAGTCATGATGAATGTATTCATTGCTTGGACCAGATACTTTTTGAGTCCTTACCCAATAAGTTAGTTTGTGCCCTGGAATTGCACCAAAAATACCCCCATGTTTGCCATTTGTAGAGTCAAACCACAACATTTTGGGCATTATATGTGACAAAGTTGTTTCCAATATGCATTTGATGAGTCATGATGAATGTATTCATGGCTTGGACCCGATATTTTTTGAGTCATTACCCAATAAGTTAGTTTGTGCCCTGGAATTGCACCAAAAATACCCCCATGATTGCCATTTGTAGAGTCAAACCTTAAGATTTTGGGCATTCTGTGTGACAATGTTGTTCCCAATCTGCATTTGATGAGTCATGATGAATGTATTCATGGCTGGGACCAGATACTTTTTGAGTCATTACCCAATAAGTTAGTTTGTGCTGCCCTGGAATTGCACCAAAAATACCCCCATGTTTGCCATTTGTAGAGTCAAACCACAACATTTTGGGCATTGTATGTGAAAAAGTTGTTTCCAATCTGCATTTGATGAGTCATGATGAATGTATTCATGGCTTGGACCAGATACTTTTTGAGTCCTTACCCAATAAGTTAGTTTGTGCCCTTGAATTGCACCAAAAATACCCCCATGTTTGCCATTTGTAGAGTCAAACCTTAAGATTTTGGGCATTGTGTGTGACAAAGTAGTTCCCATTATGAATTTGATGAGTCATGATGAATGTATTCATGGCTTGGACCGGATACTTTTTGAGTCATTACCCAATAAGTTAGTTTGTGCCCTGGAATTGCACCAAAAATACCCCCATGTTTGCCATTTGTAGAGTCAAACCACAACATTTTGGGCATTCTATGTGACAAAGTTGTTCCCAATATGCATTTGATGAGTCATGATGAATGTATTCATTGCTTGGACCAGATACTTTTTGAGTCCTTACCCAATAAGTTAGTTTGTGCCCTGGAATTGCACCAAAAATACCCCCATGTTTGCCATTTGTAGAGTCAAACCACAACATTTTGGGCATTATATGTGACAAAGTTGTTTCCAATATGCATTTGATGAGTCATGATGAATGTATTCATGGCTTGGACCCGATATTTTTTGAGTCATTACCCAATAAGTTAGTTTGTGCCCTGGAATTGCACCAAAAATACCCCCATGATTGCCATTTGTAGAGTCAAACCTTAAGATTTTGGGCATTCTGTGTGACAATGTTGTTCCCAATCTGCATTTGATGAGTCATGATGAATGTATTCATGGCTGGGACCAGATACTTTTTGAGTCATTACCCAATAAGTTAGTTTGTGCTGCCCTGGAATTGCACCAAAAATACCCCCATGTTTGCCATTTGTAGAGTCAAACCACAACATTTTGGGCATTGTATGTGAAAAAGTTGTTTCCAATCTGCATTTGATGAGTCATGATGAATGTATTCATGGCTTGGACCAGATACTATTTTAGTCATTACCCAATCAGTTATTTTGTGCCCTGGAATTGCACCAAAAATACCCTCATGTTTGCCATTTGGAGAGTCAAACCACAACATTTTGGGCATTCTGTGTGGCAAAGTTGTTCCCATTATGAATTTGATGAGTCATCATGATGAATGTATTCATGGCTTGGACCCGATATTTTTTGAGTCATTACCCAATAAGTTAGTTTGTGCCCTGGAATTGCACCAAAAATACCCCCATGATTGCCATTTGTAGAGTCAAACCTTAAGATTTTGGGCATTGTATGTGACAAAGTAGTTCCCAATATGCATTTGATGAGTCATGATGAATGTATTCATTGCTTGGACCAGATACTTTTTGAGTCCTTACCCAATAAGTTAGTTTGTGCCCTGGAATTGCACCAAAAATACCCCCATGTTTGCCATTTGTAGAGTCAAACCACAACATTTTGGGCATTATATGTGACAAAGTTGTTTCCAATATGCATTTGATGAGTCATGATGAATGTATTCATGGCTTGGACCCGATATTTTTTGAGTCATTACCCAATAAGTTAGTTTGTGCCCTGGAATTGCACCAAAAATACCCCCATGATTGCCATTTGTAGAGTCAAACCTTAAGATTTTGGGCATTCTGTGTGACAATGTTGTTCCCAATCTGCATTTGATGAGTCATGATGAATGTATTCATGGCTGGGACCAGATACTTTTTGAGTCATTACCCAATAAGTTAGTTTGTGCTGCCCTGGAATTCTTGCACCAAAAATACCCCCATGTTTGCCATTTGTAGAGTCAAACCACAACATTTTGGGCATTGTATGTGAAAAAGTTGTTTCCAATCTGCATTTGATGAGTCATGATGAATGTATTCATGGCTTGGACCAGATACTTTTTGAGTCCTTACCCAATAAGTTAGTTTGTGCCCTTGAATTGCACCAAAAATACCCCCATGTTTGCCATTTGTAGAGTCAAACCTTAAGATTTTGGGCATTGTGTGTGACAAAGTAGTTCCCATTATGAATTTGATGAGTCATGATGAATGTATTCATGGCTTGGACCGGATACTTTTTGAGTCATTACCCAATAAGTTAGTTTGTGCCCTGGAATTGCACCAAAAATACCCCCATGTTTGCCATTTGTAGAGTCAAACCACAACATTTTGGGCATTCTATGTGACAAAGTAGTTCCCAATATGCATTTGATGAGTCATGATGAATGTATTCATTGCTTGGACCAGATACTTTTTGAGTCCTTACCCAATAAGTTAGTTTGTGCCCTGGAATTGCACCAAAAATACCCCCATGTTTGCCATTTGTAGAGTCAAACCACAACATTTTGGGCATTATATGTGACAAAGTTGTTTCCAATATGCATTTGATGAGTCATGATGAATGTATTCATGGCTTGGACCCGATATTTTTTGAGTCATTACCCAATAAGTTAGTTTGTGCCCTGGAATTGCACCAAAAATACCCCCATGATTGCCATTTGTAGAGTCAAACCTTAAGATTTTGGGCATTCTGTGTGACAATGTTGTTCCCAATCTGCATTTGATGAGTCATGATGAATGTATTCATGGCTGGGACCAGATACTTTTTGAGTCATTACCCAATAAGTTAGTTTGTGCTGCCCTGGAATTGCACCAAAAATACCCCCATGTTTGCCATTTGTAGAGTCAAACCACAACATTTTGGGCATTGTATGTGAAAAAGTTGTTTCCAATCTGCATTTGATGAGTCATGATGAATGTATTCATGGCTTGGACCAGATACTATTTTAGTCATTACCCAATCAGTTATTTTGTGCCCTGGAATTGCACCAAAAATACCCTCATGTTTGCCATTTGGAGAGTCAAACCACAACATTTTGGGCATTCTGTGTGGCAAAGTTGTTCCCATTATGAATTTGATGAGTCATCATGATGAATGTATTCATGGCTTGGACCCGATATTTTTTGAGTCATTACCCAATAAGTTAGTTTGTGCCCTGGAATTGCACCAAAAATACCCCCATGATTGCCATTTGTAGAGTCAAACCTTAAGATTTTGGGCATTGTATGTGACAAAGTAGTTCCCAATATGCATTTGATGAGTCATGATGAATGTATTCATTGCTTGGACCAGATACTTTTTGAGTCCTTACCCAATAAGTTAGTTTGTGCCCTGGAATTGCACCAAAAATACCCCCATGTTTGCCATTTGTAGAGTCAAACCACAACATTTTGGGCATTATATGTGACAAAGTTGTTTCCAATATGCATTTGATGAGTCATGATGAATGTATTCATGGCTTGGACCCGATATTTTTTGAGTCATTACCCAATAAGTTAGTTTGTGCCCTGGAATTGCACCAAAAATACCCCCATGATTGCCATTTGTAGAGTCAAACCTTAAGATTTTGGGCATTCTGTGTGACAATGTTGTTCCCAATCTGCATTTGATGAGTCATGATGAATGTATTCATGGCTGGGACCAGATACTTTTTGAGTCATTACCCAATAAGTTAGTTTGTGCTGCCCTGGAATTGCACCAAAAATACCCCCATGTTTGCCATTTGTAGAGTCAAACCTTAAGATTTTGTTAATTCTATGTGAAAAAGTTGTTTCCAATCTGCATTTGATGAGTCATGATGAATGTATTCATGGCTTGGACCAGATACTTTTTGAGTCCTTACCCAATAAGTTAGTTTGTGCCCTTGAATTGCACCAAAAATACCCCCATGTTTGCCATTTGTAGAGTCAAACCTTAAGATTTTGGGCATTGTGTGTGACAAAGTAGTTCCCATTATGAATTTGATGAGTCATGATGAATGTATTCATGGCTTGGACCGGATACTTTTTGAGTCATTACCCAATAAGTTAGTTTGTGCCCTGGAATTGCACCAAAAATACCCCCATGTTTGCCATTTGTAGAGTCAAACCACAACATTTTGGGCATTCTATGTGACAAAGTTGTTCCCAATATGCATTTGATGAGTCATGATGAATGTATTCATTGCTTGGACCGGATACTTTTTGAGTCATTACCCAATAAGTTAGTTTGCGCCCTGGAACTGCACCAAAAATACACATATGTTTGCCATTTGTAGAGTCAAACCTTAAGATTTTGTTAATTCTATGTGACAAAGTTGTTTCCAATATGAATTGGATGAGTCATGATCAATGTATTCATGGCTTGGACCCGATACTATTTTAGTCATTACCCAATCAGTTATTTTGTGCCCTGGAATTGCACCAAAAATACCCTCATGTTTGCCATTTGGAGAGTCAAACCACAACATTTTGGGCATTCTGTGTGGCAAAGTTTTTCCCAATATGGTTAGGGTTACATCCGGTTCGCAAATTCAGTAATTATTTGTTCTTATATGTGGACTTCGCGCAAGCTCTTTCCCCCTCTGTACCATGTTGATACACTACTAGTGTGTATTTTGTACAACAAGCTTGTATTAATCCTCTCGCGTCGAATCCTACACCCTAACCCTAACCCTAAAGCCTAACCCTCAACCCTAACCCAAACCCAAACCCTAACGAATTCAATATCCCAAAATATCTAGTACTTATAACACGTACAAACGTACACGTGTAGAAACCTACGTGGATTGAGTAATGAAAATTATGAAGTACTAAAAACGTGTAGAAATCTACTCGCGTAGAAACCTACACGGATTCAATACCAAAAATTATGTAGTAAGAAGTAAACATCTTTTCGTGTAGAAACCTACGCGGATTCAGTAGTGAGAATTTATCTAGTACTAAAAACGTGTAGGATTCATGTAGAATTCTACATGACGTACCGTACCGGTACGGTACGCGATCGATCGATCGATCGATCGATCGAAAATCTTACGCGACGCGAAAAAAAAAAAAAAAATCTCTCTCACACAAACACACAGTAATTTTCTTTTCTACCTCGCGACAAAAAAAATCACTTTTTTTACCTCGCGACAAAAAAAAACAATCACTTCATAATCTGCCTTCTTACATCCGACTTATTTGAGTAGAGTGTTGGTTCTTGCAATCAACACTCCATCCGAGAACGTGGGATCCGACCCTCTTCACCGAGCACAACGATCCGTTCTCAGATATTTTAGTCCGAAATAACAGCCTTGTACTGGAAAAGAAGTAGTTAGCATTTGACGAGAAGGGGATTTGCTGGATAGATATTGTTTGGACTGCAGCCTTACATATACGTCTTTAAATCAATGAACTGGCTTTGTCCCTTGCAATTATATCAACAGGAACAAGGTACTGTTTTTCGTGACATGGAGTAAGAAGTATTCTACGGCAGCAGCAAGAACAACGACAACTAATAACGAATTGGATCGGAACAACGGTAAAACAAATCAGAACGGTACGAATGAGAGAGATTGACAATGACTATACTGCCTCCCGCATAACTGATAATGTATTTCCTCTCTGTTTTTCTTCATATTTGCATAGGACCGGATCGGAACCAACGGATCAACGGATCGGAACCAACGGATCGGAACCAACGGATCGGAACCAACGGATCGGAACCAACGGATTGGAAGCAACGAATCGGAACAACGGATTGGACGGCGAATCTTTCCTGGTGTCACTGGAGGTGCGTCGTCTTGTTCCCTGTAGGTGGGGCGAATCATCCCTTGAAATCGTAAGCATCGAATTGATCGGACGAATTGAAGGCAACAACAAAAGGAGGCGGCGACGGCGGCGGCAGCGGCAGCATCGAATCGATTGGGCGCCAAAAGTCTTGGTTTGTGGCATGGAATCGATCGGCATGTAGATTATATTATTCTGTTTTTATTACTTACTCTATGTACTACATCAATAGATACTCACCCATTTTGTTCAATTATCATATCATCTATTTGAATAGAATCGGCGGCAACGAGAACGGCAACGACTCGTTGTTGCCGTTCAGCGAAACGCTACTCCTCCACAGGCAAGCGGCAACAAATCAGGGAAACGCTACTCCTCCACCGGCAAGCGGCAACGAATCAGGGAAACGCTACTCCTCCACCGGCAAGCGGCAAGCGACAATGAATCAGCGAAACGCTCCTCCGACAACGAATCAGGGAAACGCTACTCCTCCACCGGCAAGCGGCAAGCGACAACGAATCAGCGAAACGCTACTCCGACAACGAATCGAATCAGCGAAACGCTACTCCGACAACGAATCAGGGAAACGCTACTCCTCCACCAGCAAGCGGCAAGCGACAACGAATCAGCGAAACGCTACTCCGACAACGAATCAGGGAAACGCTACTCCTCCACCGGCGCTTAGGAGGCACCAACGGCAACGAATCGTCGGCATTGAATCGCTCCTCCACCGGCATTGGCATTGGCATTGGCAACAGCAATTGATTGGTCTTCCACGGCATTGGCATTGGCATCGGCAACGGCAATTGATTGGTCTTCCACGGCATCGGCAACTGCAATTGATTGGTCTTCCACTCCATCGGCATCGGCAACAGCAATTGATTGGTCTTCCACTCCACCGGCATCGGGATCGAACCAACCGCAAGCGGGAACGATCAAAGAAATTGCAACCGGGAACGAATCGTCGGCAACAGCAACACCAATCGATCTGCAACACCAATCGATCCAACACCAATTGATCCAACACCAATCGATCCGCAACACCAATTGATCGTCGGCAAAGCCACCGGGAACCATCGAATAGAAGCAACCGGGAACGCGAATCGGCGGCACGGCAACGAATCGGCGGCATCGAAACGCTCCTCCTCTTCCTCCACCGGCGCTCGGCAACAAATCGGCAGCATAGAAACGCTCCTCCTCCACCGGCAAGCGGCAACGAATCGTCGGCATCAAAAGCAATCGGTCTTCCACTCCATTGTCGGCAACAGCAACGGCAATTGGTCTTCCACTACATCATCGGCAACAGCAACGGCTATTGGTCTTCCACTCCAACGTTGAATTGTCTTGTCGTCGTCCTCCAATGACAATTCGTCCCGGCATTATCATATCATATATTCAAATAGGATCGTCAGCAATGACAACGGCAACGACTCATTGATTTGACAGCAAGCAACAGCAACAGCCACCGGGAAGGATGGAGCCGCAGAGCGAGAGCAACAAGAGCAACCGGGCGGGGGCTTGGAGGCCCATTTTTTAGCCACATTTTGCCCATCATCTTTCCCATCCATGTTGAGTCGTTTTTTTCTGATCTGCTGAATCAATCAATTTGAAACTTGGGCGACGTGTTCTTCTAGATGTAATGAAGAGGACCCTGCAATATCATTGCTGTTGGTGCCGTTGGTCCAGAGATATCTGCTGTGACTGTTATTTGGGTTGCTTCCTTGAAATATAGCCGAATTTTGCCCCTCTGCTTCACCGGTTCGATTCTTCTGATCTTCTGGATCAATCGATTCGAAACTTGGGCGGCGTGTTCTTCTAGATGTAATGAAGAGGACCCTGCAATATCATTGCTGTTGGTGCCGTTGGTCCAGAGATATCTGCTGTGACTGTTATTTGGGTTGCTTCCTTGAAATATAGCCGAATTTTGCCCCTCTGCTTTACCGGTTCGATTCTTCTGATCTTCTAGATCAATCGATTCGAAACTTGGGCGGCGTGTTCTTCTAGATGTAATGAAGAGGACCCTGCAATATCATTGCTGTTGGTGCCGTTGGTCCAGAGATATCTGCTGTGACTGTTATTTGGGTTGCTTCCTTGAAATATAGCCGAATTTTGCCCCTCTGCTTCACCGGTTCGATTCTTCTGATCTTCTGGATCAATCGATTCGAAACTTGGGCGGCGTGTTCTTCTAGATGTAATGAAGAGGACCCTGCAATATCATTGCTGTTGGTGCCGTTGGTCCAGAGATATCTGGTGTGACTGTTATTTGGGCTGTTTCTTTGAAATACAACCAAATTTTCCCAATCTGCTTCACCGGTTCGATTCTTCTGATCTTCTGGATCAATCGATTCGAAACTTGGGCGGCGTGTTCTTCTAGATGTAATAAAGAGAGCCCTGCAATATCGTTGGCAGCGGCGACCTCAGTATGGAGATATCTGCTGTCGCCGTTATTTGGGTTGCTTCCTTGAAATACAACCAAATTTGTCACTTTTCTATGTTGAGTCCGTTCCTTCTAATCCGCTCAATGAATCAATACGAAACTTGGCAGGCGTCTTCTCATAGATGTAATCAAGGGGACCCTGCAATATCGTTGCTGTTGGTGTCGTTGTTATAGAGATAGTTGCTGTCGCCGTTATTTGGGTTGCTTCCTTGAAATTCAACCAAATTTGTCACTTTTCTATGTTGAGTCCTTTCCTTCTGATCCGCTCAATGGATCAATACGAAACTTGGCAGGCGTCTCCTCGTAGATGTAATGAAGAAGTCCCTGCAATATCGTTGCTGTTGGTGTCGTTGTTATAGAGATAGTTGCTGTCGCCGTTATTTGGGTTGCTTCCTTGAAATACAACCAAATTTGTCACTCTGCTATGTTGAGTCCATTCCTTCTGATCCGCTGAATGGATCAATACGAAACTTGGCGGGCGTCTTCTCATATATGTAATCAAGGGGACCCTGCAATATCGGTGCTGTTGGTGTCGTTGTTATAGAGATAGTTGCTGTAGCCGTTATTTGGGTTGCTTCCTTGAAATACAACCAAATTTCTCCCTTCTGCTTCACCGGTTTGATTCTTCTAATGTGCTTGATCAATCGATTCGAAACTTGTAGACCTTGTCCTTCTTAGTATAATGAACGGATCCCTGCAATATCGTTGCCCGCGGTGACTTCAGTATGGAGATATTAATATTCACCATTTTTTTTTCCCTTGTTTACCTTCAAAATGGACCTTGTGTGTCCAATGCTTTGCCGGTTAGATACTTTCTGACACTTCCAATCCACTCAATCAATCGATTCGAAACTTGCAGGCCTTGTCCTACTTAGTATAATGAACGGATCCCTGCAATATCGTTGCCCGCGACGCCTTCAGTATGGAGATATCTGCTGTCCCTTGGGTTTGAAGGGGGTGTTTTCTGTGGAGGTGAAAATTCGGATTTGGAGTCCTCTGCTAGGCCCTCCTATTGCTTCTAATGCGTACGGCAGATCCCTTTGAGACTTGCAGGCCTTGTTAGTATTGTTGTCTAGAATCGTTTGCCTATCCTACCAAATTTTTGGAGTTCTTGGTTTATGAGATACAAGGGGGGGGGACAGGTCCCTATCCATTGTAATGAAAATGGGATTGTTTGGAGTTGGATTTGAGTTGGAGTTGGAGGATTTGGGACGGAGCCCGTTATATGGTGGCAACATGTTGAGAAAATGAAATAAGTCATTCGTGCACAAGTTGTACACAAAATAGTGCTTGTCACGAAAGGATATGATATCCTTAACCCTAAAATAGTTATTTTATTTGAGGAGTGACGAGATATTGTCTCAAAAGTAAAGGTGTGCGACGCGCGAGGTATTTTAGTAGACACGCGACCTAAAAAGATAGGAAATTTAAAAAATAGGGTCGAGAATTGTAAAAATACCGCGCGATAGCCCGCGGGGGGTAGAGAAACAGTTCTCGGACGTTGCTGGAAAGAAAGAGGCTATTATCCTGTGGAAGGAAACTTGGTTGATTTTTTGTGTTATCCATGATGATTTTGGGGGGGGCTAACTTGACTCTGACCTGTATTAGGAGGATTGTAGAACTGGTACAATAATCCATGGTTCTAAAAAGAAGAGTTGTGGTAAGAAGCAAGTTTTGTTGAAGTATATGCAACTAGAAGTCAGTAGTAGTAAATGTAGGAGAAATCAAAACAGGCTGTGGCCAGGTTTTTGCTAATTCAGGTCTGGACTGCAGGTAGCCCCAAAAATTCATCATGGATACCAGTGTTCCTCCATTTTTGCTTTCTTGGCTGAAAAAAACACGAGTCTAACTTTTTGTACCACACTGTATCATAAGTAGGGAAGCTTGCTTTGGAGTTTTTTTGTTTTTGCCTGTTGAGCCCTTGTTTACCTTGATCCTGAGAGTTGAATAGTAGCATGGCCATGGACTCTGCCTAAACAGACCCATTACTATGCTAATGGGCCTTCTTTGAGGTAGTGATGTAATCATCAAGTTTCACAGACTTACATTTTCCTTTTAACCCAGTTGATCAAAAATATAACATTGCAATACAGTAATTGTGTTGTCGGTTTCAAAATACGGTAACATTTCAAACATCATTATACCTATCCAGTCAATTTTTGGGTGTACAGCAAATTGGTAGGGTTTGTTTCTAGTTTTTAAAGAGAGTCAGGAACTTTGTCTAAAATGGCCGCCAATACTTTAACAATTTAGGGAACAACAGCAATAACAATGAAATGTTGATTGCTGGAAGATGGGGAGTCTGCATGACATTTCCTGTCTGTTTATCAAACATAAAAAATATAGGGAGTCATGGATCTGATATTGATATGGCAAAAAAATTTAAGGGGAAATATTAAGGCAGCAAATCCTCTCCAAGGGACAATTTGTATATTAGTCTGTTATACACCTCATCTTTCATAGTCTTGTTCTTGACCGATAATGGCAGACAGATCTTAGTTTCTTTATCTAGTATTTTAATTAATTGCATAGAGCCTTCTTTGAAGTTTTAATCTTTGCCCACAGCTCTCCCTCTATCAAGATATTGTTATCCTTCTGCACACATAAAGTAGCATATTGTCTTTTTTCTAACTTTACTAGGCAGCCTTGAACTAAATCCATTGTCCTGAATACTAGTAGAGTAAACACTTTTTTTTACTTATCGTGTAGTTTTTGACTGATGGATATGTCACCACCATCTGTATTCATATTTTCCCTTTTTACACATTTATTCACCAGTTGCTATTGTAGAACCCATCAGATCATGAAGTCCTAAGGGACCAAGTGCTTTCAAATATTAGGTGACTATTAAGATTACAAGCCTGGTAGTCAACAAATGGGATAAGGGAAAACCTGAGGTAAGCTTAGATGCTAGTGAAAGTGCAGCACTACTCACTGGTAGAGTGGACAAACAGATCGGTGAAAGTGACATCAGTGATGGTAAGGATTATCTCATTAGAAGCATTGATGCCAGTAATCAGGGTGCCGGTCATTATAACAGGAAAAGCAGCTACCATTATCCTGTTAGAAAAATCAATGCTAGTGAATATATCACCAGTAACTATGATAGTGAAAATATCATTGGTGAACATGGTAGTAAAAATATCACTGGAAGTTGGTATAGGAAGGCCGAGAAACATTGTCCCATCATGAAACAACAGTACGGGTATGGGTAAACATGATGCCAGTAATTATCAGGAAAGTCTGCATGGATTATCCTGTTGGTGAAGTTGTGTATCCCCCTATGATAAATAGCTGGTTTACACAAGCCAAGCCCCGATGCGGATGAAAACACCATCGATTAGTAAGAAAGTAAGATTGAACCTAGCAAATCAGCAAACTAGCAAATCAGAATCGGACAAAATGATGAGATTAACACAGTAAAAAACACACAAAGGGCTACATGAGAAATAACATGAGTGGAGAGTATAAACATGTTTCCTAGAAAAGATGGCCAACAAGGAGCCTTGTGCTCATACTTGTAAATAACTCTACTTTAACTTTGAATTGAAACAAGCAAAAGAAACTAGCTGGGATTTTAAAAAAAATAGTGATCAGACCAGTTCTAATAATCAATGTCTAGTGGTGTGGTGTCCAAGAACTGTTTCTCTACCCCCTGTGGGGTATAGCGCGGTGCTTTCAAAACTCCCTACCTTATTTTCAAAATTCCCTGCCTCCTGAGCTCGCATGCTCACTAAAAACCTTGTGTGTCGCATGCTTCTCCTTTCCAAACAATATCTTGTCACTCCTCCAAAAAAAATTCAGGGTTAATAATATCATACTCCGTATGAGTTTCATGACAAGCAACATTTTGTGTCAAACTTATGTACGAATGACTTTTTATCATCTTCACAACATGCTGTTAACTGTACTGTACAGTACTAAACATATTGTACAAGGAATGTTGCAATCATCACTTAGTAAGGAATTTACTGTACAGACCATTGTTGCAATCAAAGTATGGTAGTAAGGAATTTACCATACAAGAGAAAACATCACAAAAAATAATGCAATTCATTTTTTTCTTTTGTTGATCCATCCTTTTGTCCTCCGTCCTTTTGACCACTGCTACTGACATCTTCCTTCAAATAACTCAGCAACATCATGCCTGCTGTTATCAAAACCCCTCTTACATTATACTGCCATGGTTGCTGGGAGAAAGGCAAAAATCCAAGTTTTTAGGATATAAATCCACATCGAACAAGGACGGTACTTTGAAATACGTCTCCGGCAGCATAAGAAAATACCTTTGGTATAAAGATCACTGCCACAACATTTACAAAAGTCAGGGTCTGATTAAAGGAAAAATCTATAAGTTCTCCACATATATCAAAGTTCATCTTACTTTGCTGTCTGTTCAACATTCTCCATCAGATTTTGGGATGACTATGACAGCAAAAGGTCCATTTGTTCCCCCTTCCCGTCTCTCCCACCACACCATCACAAGTCAATCAGTCATGGGCCTTTATTCTGTTCTAAACAGACAGATTGTACATGATGTCTTGCCTTTTTACCGTCAATGGATAGGAACGCCATTGAATCTTACATGGCTGTTCCTGCTGCTCAAGATGAAGATGTATTCCTGCTGAATAATAGTGGCAAAGAAGACAACGGCAATGGCGATGACAATGACGTAAAAAAAAGAAACAAAAACAATTATACCAAGAACAAAGATTGTGCAGACAACAAAGAAGATCACAGAAATGGTCCTGATGTTAACTTCCATACCCAACAAGCCCCTCCACCACCATCTTTGCATGAAACCATCAATCCAAATGAAAGAGAGGAGGCATTTCAAAGCCACACAAAACTACTGCCGCGACCCTTGCTTCTTGCTGAATTGGAACTCATGAATTTAATGGCCAAACATAAATTGCCACTGAACACATTCAAATCAATTTTCCAGTGGGCAAAGAAAAGTCAAAGCAGAATGGGTTTTGATTTTTGTGATGCCAAATTTGATCTCGCAAAGCAATTTTTGACAATCTCCAATCAAATCTGGGTATCTCCGATATGAAATTTCATCCTCATATACTGAATTGGCTACCTGACAATAAACCCACTCAGGTGTATGTCCCTTCTTTTAAGGATGTCATCTATTCTCTACTCTGTCAAACCAGCAGCTAATGAGAGAAGAACATCTCTCTTTTCCGAGCTATACCACACCTCTCTCTCCTGACAATAATCCTGAGTTGAATGCTCATTCAGTAATCTCAGAATTGCATCATGGGTCTTGGTGGAAATCGTCTTAGAAAGCAATTTGTGATGCCCTGGAAATACTTGTTCCTATTATTTTTTACATGGATGGCATTTCTTTGGATGCCCATGGAAGACTAACTCTTATGCCGTTAAACATGGCACGTGGTATCTTTAATGTGGAGACCCGCGCTCAACCTGAAGCATGAACAACTATTTACTTCCATCCCGAACCAGAATGGGAGTCAACAAGACACTCTCATCATGCCAGTTCAAAGAAAAAAATACAGAATCTCCATGATGTTTGGAAGTTGTGCTCTGTTCCTTTAGAGATGCATGTAACAAAGAGGGTGGTATCAAATGGAATTATCTTCTGTACGCAAACAAACAGTGGAAGGTAAAAATGAAATTTGCAATAGCCTATGTTATTGGGAACACAGAACTTCATGATAAATTATGTGGAAAATATGGCTTCTTTAAGAAGGGTGTGAAGAGAATGTGTTGTCACTGCAACTGTTATTCTCGGAACATTAACATTCTTTCTGTTCGACCTGCAACAAAGAAGTAGTTACCAGTGGATCTTCATTGTTTTCCTGGCACTGATCTAAACAATATCAATAAGAACTTCAAAAATAACTCTCATCACAACATCTGGAATCTATTTCATGATCCATGCTTTAGTACCAATCAGAATAACATTGTTTATTTTGCAACTCCTGAGGAATGTTTGCATATGCACCAGCTTGGCACTGCCAAACATGCTGTTGAGTCAATTGAATTGTTTGTTCCGCGGAAGCATCCCATGTGTTTATGCCCCAAATTTGAAGCACAGTGTAGCTGTTGCTAACACTAGTGGCCATTTAGCACAACAGTACGGTGCTTTGTTATCGCGTCAGTCTGATAGAGATTTTCTTTGCACCAAATTTGGGACGCACCTTCTATCAACCACCAAGAAAGAAGGGCGTGATTTTTCTGGAATGCTTATTTCTATTCTCATCGCTATGGTTTCCAAATATGGATCTGATATTATTGGAGACCATTGTTCCATAAAGAAACAGATAGAGGTAATTCAGCTGATTATTTTGATGGAAGAATTTCTGAAACACGGTCAGATGAAATATTCTTCCTTCAAAAATCTCCCCAAAACAATCGTGCACTTTATCAATTGTATAAACTCAACATGTCACAGAAAAGGGATGGGAATGAAACTAATCAAGAATCACCTGTATTTTCACCTCACAGATTATATTTCTTTATGGGGAGCCCCGCTGGCTGGGATAGTCCAAATGAATCTCACAATGAAACTGAGATCAAATCACCTTCAACAAACACGCAAGGGAATGCTGCATCACTCATCAATCAAACAGCCCAGCGAAAGTCTGAGAAAATGATGCTCAGCCATGCAACTTATTACTACAAATTGAATCCGCCTGACCCTCCTCCAATTGAATGTCCCAATGCTGGTGGTTCTCACTTTGAAATAATGAATTTTAACAATTGTGAATCAACCATGAAGTGGCTTTGTTCCTCCCCCAACAAAACCAAACCATTCTTTTCTTCTGTCATACTTGACTTTGTTTGTGATTATGTGATACTTCTATTGGATGATCCTTTGCACAGAATTTCTGGATTTACAGAGCACAATCGACATGATATTGCTTGTGGTTCTTATTTCTGTTGCACTGCCATCCTTCATATAGATCTGACAGCTCCCTGCTCAACGCCGTATGGATCGATTGGTGTTTGACGAAATTGGACTACAACTTGAATAACAATCCAAAGCTCATTCCATACCAACTGCTATGCTTCTTAACTATACAGAAGTTGAAGCAGCCATACAGTACTATTGGAAGATATCCAATTAATACAAACGGCATCTATACCGTTTCTCGTCATTTTCAAGATGAGCCAAAGATAACAGCCTCTGAATTTTTCAAACGCGGCAGCCTCATCAATTCTCTTTACCTACTTCATGTTGACACTATCCATTCTGAGCTGGCAGTTGTCCAAGAGCTAGGAAAAGATGGATGCATAACAAATTGTGAGTGGCTAGTGATATCCAATCCATGTCTCTTGGCTTGGTTTCTTTGAAAGAAAAAATGCTACCACCCCACCGTCTTACGATTCTTTGTACAATGCATGTACCCTAAAGGATGAAATTCAGTTGGAACTGTTTGAGATAGAATTGAATGACAATGAATCTAGTGACTACATATCCAGCTCAGACAGCAATAGTGATGACAGTTCTGATTGAGTAGCGTGGGGGGAGGAAAACAACAGAAGGGAATGGAACAGCAAACTTTGAATTATTGTTTAATATTGTTATAGAGGATGACTTCTTAACACAGTTTTGCGGGATACATAGGCGGGCATTATATGACAACCGTCAAATTTGGGATTTGAACAGCTATGATATAAGTAAGGAGGGGTTCAACAGTAATGTGTCTCCTTATTTCAATTGTATTTTCATTTGGTACATGGGGAAAACAAAATAATAGATAACCTTGTCAGCATATACATCTGTCAGAGCCATAACCATTAAAAGTGTGTAATACATGTCGTGATCAATATGGCATCGCGAATGATAATTGCAACCGATAGAAAATGCTGTTGCATGCTGCCCAATGGTATTTAGTGTTGTCCTTTCAACAACCTCTTTCATTACGGTCATTTTGCCGTCAATAAATCTTGTCATATGAATTAAACTTTGCTGCATATGTTTCTCAATGTGAAGGGTTGTCTGTTTTTCAAGTTTTAATTTCCTGTGTGGTTTCACATCTTGTTTGAACGCATAGTACACATCATTTTCTGAAGACAATTGATTGGGGTGAATACCAATAATGGCATATCCATTGTTGATACTATCACACTTCTTTCCTCTGATAACTTCTGGTTTAACTCCAACAATTTCTTGAGCAAATTCCCTTATACGTTTGATATTATTGATTGTAGTCAAGTTGCATTTTGCAATTTTTCTGGAAACTTTTGCAAAAGTGCGCAATTATGGCTAAGATTCATCAAACGCTATAAAATGCTTATCTCCTGTACTGCCTGTTGTCTCAAAACTCTCAATAGACAAAGCCTCTGCCAATTGATATTTCTTCTCTTCAACTATACTTCCATCCCAATTTCTTTCCATGAATTTACCTTCAATCACATTTTTTTGTATTTCTTTACTGTTTTCAATGCTATTTTTTCTACACGTTTACGATTTACAATTGGACGTCTCTGCCTTTCTTCTTTGGTTTTATCTAAGACAAGTTGTTGTAAGTCGCATGGCTCTTAGACACCAGTTTTTCGTTTTTGACTAAATTTGAAGATTTTTTTTGTTTAATGCTACATTGCTGTTTCCTCTTTGCTTGTTGCTTCGTAGCTCTTGTTGAAAGTTGTTTTGCTGTTGCTTTGAATCCCATTGCTGTTGCTTCCGCTATATTTGGTGTTGCCGTCAATTTGTTGCCGTTGATTCGGTGGTGCCGACGATTTGTTGTTGTTGCCGACAAATTGTTGTTGTTGCTGAGGATTTGTTGCAGTGCCAGCAGTGGTGCCAACAATTTGGTGGTGCCAACGATTTGATGTTGTTACCAAGGATTAGGTGCTGTGCCAAAAATTTGGTGGTGCCGACGATTAGGTATTGTTGCCGAGGATTAATTGTCGTGCCGGCGATTTGGTGGTGCCGACCATTCAGTGGTGCCGTTGTTGCTCTCAGTGTCGTCGTATCCTATAACAATGTATAATAATTGAAAAAAACAAGGTGAGTATCTATTGATGTAGAGTAAATGATAACAAAAGAATAATAGAACTTACATGCAAACTTACATGAACAATGCTACTCGTTGTTGCCGCCAATTTGTGTTCCGACAATTTGTTGCCTTTGTTCCCATTCATTGTTTCGATGATCGTTGTTCTGATGATTGTTGTTCCATTGTTTCATAATACAAATAAAAGAAAGATAGATCAAAAACCAATAGAATCTCAAACAAGTTGCCATCCATCATTGTCACTCACTTGTTGTGTTCCTTCGTCGTTCCTTGTTTCCGTGAAGTCGTTTCTGTTCTGTTAATCTGATGATGTTGCTGCTGTTGTTGCTCTTCTTGCTCTCGCTTTTGCCGCTTGCTGTTGCTATTCCAATTGCCGCTCGTTCCTGTTGCCGCTCGCTGCTCTCGCTCTTGCTCGGTTGTCGTCAATTTGTTGTATGGTACATACCTGAACATGATTCACCAATTCCTGCTGTTCAAAAGGAAATTAACAAAAATGCGTGTCTCGCGCACAAAGAAGAATATTCCAATCCTGCATACAAGATACATAACCTAATACAGTACATACGCGTACAGTACGTACAAAAAATTGTCTAATTAAATTTGCTACTTAATTAATAAAATCATAGTGATGTTGAAGAATTCTTCAGTGTTCTTTTTCCAGACACTAATTTCTTCGTGATAGTGCCATATTTGAATTTAACAGTTTTCTTAAGGCCATTAGATTCATCTAATTAGAATTGCTACTTAATTAATAAAATCAAATTGAGGTTGAAGAGTTCTTCAGTGTTCTTTTTCCAGGCATTAATTTCTTCCTAATAGTGCCAGATATTTGAATTTAACAGTGTTTTTTAGGACATTAGATCCTTCTAATTAGATTCGCTACTTGATTAATAAAATCATATTGAGTTGAAGAGTTCTTCAGTGTGCTTTTCCCAGACATTAATTACTTCCTGGTAGTGCTGGATACTCAAATTCAGAAGCTATATTCATAAATAATTAAGCAGTCACTTCAGAACTTTAATTAAAACATACTTAAGCTGTAATCTTTCTACTGTATTTTCGTCCCAAATTTACATAGGTGTGTTTCTACTGTATTTTAGTACTAGATTTTTTGTCCTCAATTTTCATACCAAATGTACATGCGTGCGTTTCTACTGAATTTTAGTACTAGAGTTTTTGTACTGAATGTTTGTACCAAATGTACATAGGTGGGCTTCTACTGAATTTTGGGACTAAATTTTTCGTACCAAATTTTTGTACTGAATGTAAATACATGTTCTTGTACTGAATTTTCATACTACTCACAGTACTGCTAGTATCCAGGGTCCAAAATGAATCCAAAATTCATAATGCCTAAAGTATCAGCTTCTTTCTTGTCGTTTTTCTTCCACAGTCTACTCCATCCATAGTATGAGCATCCACAGTCTACTCCATCCATAGTATGAGCAATATTGTAATAGTAATAATATACATGTAGAAAATGTTGTGGTTTGTCTCGCCAAATGGCACACAAGAGATTTTTTTGGTGCAAATCCAGTGCCCCAAACTAACTGATTGGGTAATGACTCCAAAAGTGTCAATCCAAGACCATGAATACTTTTTTCCTGATTCATCTGATGCATATTGGGAACAATATTTACACTTGCAAAACAAAAAATGTTGTGGTTTGTCTCTCCACATGGCACACAAAAGAGTATGTTTGGTGCAGTCTACGAGAATACACAGATGATGAGGGGCTTTAAATACATAACCTTACTATTGTTATCATAACTTCCCCTTTGAAAAATTATGGCACAGGAGGGGTGGCTTGCACAGGTATGTGTTCTACTTGTAGTAAAAATTAAGGCCGTGCACAAGCCAGACAGCAGACGGAAGAATTTAGGGTGCACAGCATAGTACAGAACACACAAAACAACGTACACACACACATAACAACAAAAAAAAAACGCACACAACAACGTACACACACACAAACATCAAACACACACAACATCATACACACACACGGAACACCGTACACACACAAAACACCGCACACGCACACAAAACATGAAAAACTGTACACACACAAAAAGATACAAAAAGAAACAAATGCTTCTTGGTCGGCACAAAAATTTACAAAAATAAAAAATAAAATATGAATGTTCTCGGAAAGACACAATGAAGCAACAAGAAACCAAAGGGGAAAACCCTTCGAAACAACAAAACCATCTGTCCCACCAGTGATCATCCCGGTAAGAAAAGAAAAAACAAACATGGCAATTGCAAACAGAATGTGTGGCAGTGATACCACAACTACCACCACAGCCAAGGGCAACAGTAAAAAAAGATACCGGCAACACTACTACCACTCATAACATGGAAGAGAACACCCCCATCAACCAGAGTAATGAAGCAGCACTGAGCATTACCAAAACACCCACCACTTCAGTAATGAGCCAACAGAAAGAAGGGACAACAACCAATGTGGTAGAGAAAACATCCAACAGAGAGTGTGCAATATTGAGGATGTTATGAGCCGTGTCATGAAACAAATCCCATATGACATATTGGCACAGGGAGTGGCCAAACAGTTACAACAGCAGCAGAGGGAACAGCATATGAGTGTGGGAGAGGTAGTATTGGTACATCAACATACGAAGGCAACCATGCAGGGAGATGGGAATTGGAATGCTGATGACACACCAGAAAAAGTGAGTACAATTACCGGCAAAGATCTGCATCTAACAAGTAAAGATCTTAAGGTTTTGAGTGATGCGGCTAAAACAGTGGACAGGCAGCTAAGGGACTACATTAAAAAAGATTGGTACCATACCATGAAGTTCCCAATATGACAAGACCACGGCGCATGTAACAGAAATGGCAGTTGCAACACAAGAGGTTATGGTGCCACAAAATATCCCTAAAGCGGCATTCTGTTGCTTTTATAGGAAGAGAGTAGTGACAGTGCTGACTGCATTGAGGCACAGCTCACAAACCTTGGCAAGAAAAAACTGGATAGGTAAATACATGATGGTGGATTTGTTGTTGAAATTAGGCATTTTGGAATCTATTTTGGGTCCGGCACCACTAACATGCCACCTGTTGATACTGATGATACTTTTGTACAGCCAATAACAGCAAAGGTAGAGTCCCTGTCACCTTCCCTGGTACTGTTGGAGTTATTGCAGACACAGAAAACGAGAATACAGGTATTTTAAATCCTCAATACAGGAAATACAACGACGTTGAAAATGAAGATTTTTATTATTTTGTTACAAGAATCATGCCAGCAATCAATCCAACAAACTCCAATTTCAAAGAACGGAAGGAAAGGAACTTGCTGAGTGAGATATTTTCTGTAGCGGATGAAGCATTTGTATTGATAGTGGTCTACAATGAGCATCATGTATGGGTGAACCAGCAGCAGCAAAAGAGCAATGCCACCATTCCATGAGAAGGGGAAAAATAATGCAATTTAGACAGTGGAAGCAGAAATGGGTTGATGGAGGAAGGGCAAGAGTTGTTCAATGATTTGTGCAGCGAAGTTGTCAAGCTGTGCAATCAGTCAGATATTGGGAGGGAATTGGAGGAAATGATGAGGGAGAGATTTAGGAACAAAAGTTGGACACGATACACCAATAAGTGTGGTGATGCAGATAATACTAGTAGTAGTAGCTCCAGTGGTTGTAGTGGACCCAGAAAGAAAAAGAAAAGGACTGTCTATATTGATCCGGCAATAACAGCATCGATGAATGCCAATTTATCACTTGAATTAATGTAGGAAATAACAGTACATACATAATATAAAAACTACTAGTAATTGAGACCTAAAAATTGAGAATATTAGAAATATTGGAGGAATAATAGTTCGTTGCAATATGATTAAATCAAACATAATAGAATTTAAATTTTAAAAAAGGAATATTGTAGTCCACAAAAAGACTTCACAATTACTTGTAGGAGAGCAGAATCTAATTGTTATTCTGTAGCATAATAATTTGGAATTAATACTGAGTCAACAATTCTTTTTTATTCGTGAATAGAATTAACTGTTGTGGGTACAGAATAATGATTGGGTTCTGCTAGGGACTGAAGTGTATTATTTTTAATCATGATTAGAGTAATGTGCATCACACGCACAGAAATAGTGCTGAGTTTATGTATACCCTGACACAAAGGTCATGATGGACTCGCGAATTTCAGGGTGTTGAGAAATTTTGCTGTGTTAAGATCACGCACAAAGTTTGTGCGCAATAAGTTGATACGGACCCCGCAAAATAGTTCTCAGATGTGTTTGGTTTTGCATAATGAAAAAAGAGAATGCAAATTGATTCCTCTCATATTTTCATTTGTCATTTCTGCCAATTGTGAACCTTTGAGATGCAGTTCCAACCAGAGTGCAACAAATGTTGGTCAAAGATTTCAATAGAAGGAGTAAAAAGCCAGTTTTATCAATGGTACTACCTGGTGAAAGTGGTGTAACAAATGACGCATATGAATTGATTCTAACAACAATTTTTCAACTAGACCCATAACTAGCATGCTTGTCATAGGTGTGTTTTGCTTGTGACCCAGCATGTTCAGTACAAAATGACAAAATGTAATAACACATTTTAAGAGTTTAAGACTTCTTTAACATTATTCAATATCAACGAAAAAATCCGAATTCAAAAGCCTTCTGTTTTTCAATTTTTTTGTTGGATTCTCCACAACATTTGTTGGATTCTCCACAACAAACGCTGACAAAAAACCTATTCACCTCTAATTTTAAAAAGACTATTATTTTTGCTTCCAGTGAATTGGAGTAATTCAAATGAAGAAAAACATTTTATTTTTGTTAAATGGATCTTCAAATACCAACGGGACGAGGACTTCTTGATGGTCTGTTTCAAGATCATGTTAATATTAACAGAAATCGTGCATTTTTGAAGACACCTGTTTCAAGATCATGTTAATATTAACAGAAATTGTGTATTTTTGAAGACACCTAATCTGGTAGGAGTACTAGTCCGAACAGAGCAACTCAGATTATTTCTGTCCTTAGGACTATTTTTTTAACCCTCCTGGTTTGACAGGTTCCAAGTATCGAATTACTAAGTGCCACATGAAAAGAATGAACAAAACATGTTCTGACGCAAGGATTGGCATCCAAAGCAAGGATTCTGAATAACATCACCTGAAACTTCTGGAAAATCCCTATTTCCATTATTTAATTCAAATTTGTGTATAAGTTCTCACAGGACACAGACAAATGCATGGTACTCGATACCTAGTAGCTGAATGGTATGTAGTAGCAAAGTAATAACACAAAAAATATGTACCCAAGAATCTATTGTGTTACCAAAGCCACCACAATGCAAAGCATTTCTGCAGCCTCTAATTGATGTGGAAGTTGTAGAAAACTTGTCGTCACACAAACGAGATTCAGGGTTATTTCAGAATCACGCGCATATTTGGGTCGAACTCCACTGGTCCCCCTTTGTAATTTCACCCTATTTATTAAAATTAATGTCGAACTCATAATATTTTTATGCACATTTCATTTTCCTACCCCACTGGCATCTGTTTCCGAATTAGTGGCATGTTACTGAATTTTATGCCTGAAACAAACAGTGCATGGTCGCAATTTTTCAATCTCAATCGTTTCCCCATTTTTATTGTTATTACCGGCTAGTGTACGACTTCAGTAGTAACAATGGTCCGCACTCCCAAATATCAGGTATATTGTGTGCGTTGCTACCGGGACTCTCCTTTGATCACTATAGGTAGGGGAAAGAAAAAGGTTATCAAGAAGAAGAGGCCCCCCTTGTTTACAGCGCGACTAAGAAAGAAAACAGGAGTAATTGTTTCTCCCGGTCTTCTGTCCCATATTGCACATAATCCGGGTACATGTTATTCTTATTACAACCGGTGTTTGGGGGTAGATGATTTTGCATCTTCGTTATTTATTAGAAAATCGAAGAAGAAGCTTGAGGATGTTAGTCAACAATTAGGTCTAACGAACACCTGTAACGGTCCGCAGAGTAGTGATGTCGCATTACCAGAGGTTCTCGACAATCAAGTTATGTATGACCCTTCTGTCGAACCGATTGGGCGTGCCTTGATCGGTCAGGAATTAACCAACATAGAGGATGACAATGAATCTGTCTCCGATGACAATTTTTTCTTTCCTAACGATGACGATGAGGAAGAAGGTAGTGAGAGCATAGAGGCCCCCCACTCTTCGATTGTCAATGATGAAGAAGGCATCAACATTGATGTTGACGATTCCCATCGTGCTTCAAACACGCTATTAATTACGACACCCAATGTAGGGAGGAACATATCTGACGAATTGAAGGTCAAGATCAAGTTAATGAAAATCATGCGGAATCATAGCATACCATTAGTTGCCGAGAAGGAATTGTATGAATGGGCTATTGAATCCGAGCGGCTTAATTTATTTTCATGGACTAAAGGCAATCTCATAAAGACCAGGGCAAGTGTCATGAAGGAGATTTCTGCAACTGTGCCTGAAATAAAAGGCGATGGGTTTGAACCTCATCTTATTGACTGGTGTTCTAAGAAATCACAGAATGCTGATGTTTCCAGTCGCAAACAAATCTACGTCCGGTCGTTCCAAAAAGCACTTCATTCCCTATTAACAAATGTGACTTTGGTGAAGGAAGATAATCTGTCATTCCCCCATGCTGAAGACCCCACCTTACCAGTCCGTTATCCAGAACTTCAAGGGAATATTGATATTGACGAACTGCATCACGGTGAATGGTGGATCAACACTTGGGAGAAGAGATGCAAATCTGGATCGAATGAAATTCTGGTTCCTATTATTCTCTACATGGATGGAATTGCAATTGACAATAGTGGTCAAACCACTCTTACCCCACTGAACATGACTCTTGGCATATTCAACACCCTAACTCGAAACTCCCGGCCGGATGCGTGGGAGGCTATATACTATCACCCAACATGTCCCGGTGATAAAGGTGCCGAATCAATTGACAATGTGAACAATCTTCACTCTGGCCTTCGTTTGGCTCTTTCATCTTTGAAAGATGCCTGCAACCTAACGGATGGTATTGAATGGTCTAATTTGCCGTGGAACAAGAAGAAATGGTCGGTTCGAATGAAATTTGCGGTTGCTTATTTCATAGGTGATACTCCCCAGCACGACCAACTTTGTGGTCATTATCAAACGTCGAATTCAAAGATGATCTGTAGGCATTGCAATTGTCCCAGAGCACTTGGTATTAACGCTCGTGTGAATGTTTTGAAGGTTCCTGTTTCAGTTCAATCTGGTAACATGCAAGTGTCTAAGCACCAAAATGGGGAAGAGTACCAATCCATTCGGCTCTGGAATATATCCGATTTTACTGCTCCAATGGTTGGCGAAGGAGTGAATGTTGAACAGTATTTCAAAAACATTTCTCACCATGGTGTACATAACGGCAACGCTTTTTATGATCTTGATTTTGGGGAAAACCCACATAATATTCATCTAGCGTCTCCCGGAGAGAGACTGCATATGCACCAACTTGGTTGCGCAAAGCGTGCAGCAGAGACGTTCCGCGAGGACTTTTTAGGCAATAACCAGCGGCTTCTTGGTGAGATGGAAAGGTTAGCCAGTTACTACGGTGGTGCTGTCCAGAGGCAATCCGATCGTGACTTCCCACGAACCAATTTTTCAGAATCAATACATACAGCGAAGAAGGAGGGTAACCAGTACATTGGAATGCTTTATATTCAGATGCTGTCACTTCTGTCTGCTGGAGGTCGTCAATTGTTGTTGTCTCGAAAGACTCCTTCCAATCTCGAGAACAAGAGCAGAAAGTGTGAAGAGGAAATTGACCGACGTATTTACGCCATTGAGTTGTTGTTGGGTATGGAAGAGTTCCTAAAGTATGCTGGAACGTTCGACGAGGTTTTCAAACAAGACAAGAAAGGTGTTTTGAATGTGGACAAAATGGTTGTTCTTTTCATTAACTGTATAAATAACAATCTTCAACGAAGTAAGGGAGAGGGTAACAATCTTGTGAAGAATCACATGTATTTTCATTTATCACAGTACATGAGATTATTTGGTCCTCCAACTGGGTGGGACTCTGCCGCGAGTGAGAGCAATCATAAAACTGAAGTGAAGGCTCCTGCTAAGAGAACTCAACGAAACAAGTCCACACTTATCAAGCAAACTTGCAACCGAGTGATGGAGTATCGAACTATTGATCGACTTGACCGTGAATTTGATTTGTTCGAACATAGACCCGTAACCGGACCAAATCATCCTAAGGAGGGTGGTTGGTCAGGTGGGTCTTCGTTTTGGATTGGTGTGATGAATGGTCTCCCTTACATGAAGTGGGATGAAAAAAAAAACTCAAGTTTACCCTGGTTTCCATCTGATGTTCTCAAATTTTGTTGTGACGTGGTCCTACCGGCTGTGGGCAGCAGCAAGGTTTTTGGAACCACGGAGCACAAGAGGTATGACCAATCTCGCGAGATGAAATTATTGTTTCGTGCCCACCCATCGTTTAAGTCTGATTCTGGACAATTGTCCAATGTATGGTACGATTGGGCTAATTTTCAACTCGACCTCCTTGATGGACGTGGACTGAAAGTTTATCCATGTCAGATTCTGTGCCTGCTTTACCTCGAAGGTCCGTTCCCCGTGGGTAGCTCCGTTAGTGGTTTCGAATTAGTGCACGATGGTTATTATGCCGTCGCTCGTTGCTTTGTTTCTGCAGACCCCATACCGAGCAAGAGGGACAAAGGAAAAAAAACACCATCATGCGTTGGTAAAGCTAGGTGAGCTTCGGAACAAATTGTATTTGTTCGACTGCAACGCCATTGAGTCCGAAGCTGCCGTTGTTAGAAACCATGGTAGTCCTGACCAATATTTTGTGCTGGGTAATCGTGAACAATGGTTGTTTAATTTCCGCGAGACAATGGCTTCACTGGAAAAGAAGGATTTACAATCAATAGTACGAGATGGTGAAAACAGCACATGACTTCAATGAACAAGTTTATTATCTTTTCCCGTGTTTTGGATTGTATACTAGTATGGTACAATCATACCCCCCTTCTCAGATGTATTTTGCGTTTTTTTATTTTCTGTAACGGCGTTGCACCAAATGCCCTTTTCCCGTGTTTTGGATGGTATACTAGTATAATACAATCATACCCCCTTATCATGTGTATTTTGCGTTTTTCTATTATCTGCAACTGCGTTGCACCAAATGCCCTTTTCCCGTGTTTTGGATGGTATACTAGTACGGTACAGTCGTACCACCCTTTTCCTGTATATTTTGTCTTTTTCTATTTTCTGCAACGGCGTTGCACAAAATGCCGTTTTCCCGTATTTTGGATGGTATACTAGTACAGTACAATCATACCCACCTTTTCATGTGTAATTTGCGTTTATCTATTTTCTGCAACGGCGTTGCACCAAATGCCCTTTTCCCGTTTTTTGGATTGTATACTAGTATGGTACAATCATACCCCCCTTCTCATGTTTATTTACCGTTTTTCTATATTCTGCAACGGCGTTGCACCAAATGCCCTTTTCCCGTTTTTTGGATTGTATACTAGTATGGTACAATCATACCCCCCTTCTCATGTTTATTTAGCGTTTTTCTATATTCTGCAACGGCGTTGCACCAAATGCCCTTTTCCTGTATTTTCGACGGTATAGTACTAGTACGGTACAGTCATAAATTTTTTGTCATGAGTATCAAGTTATTATTATAATGGATTACTTCTTAGTATAGTTTTGCGCGATACATAGGCGCTCATAATATAACACCCTTCGTATTTGGGATTCGAACAGCTATGAAACACTAACGGATTAAAGAGCAGAGTATCCCCAGAACGCAACGGCACTTTGATGCGGTACGTTGGGAAGACAAAATAATAAATCACTTCGTCAGCATGCACTCCCGACGGAGCTATGACTGTTAAACGAGTATAATACATGTCATCATCAACATGGCATCGAGAATGGTAATTTCGACCAATCGAAAAAGCTAATGCCTGTTTCCCAATGGCATTGAGCTGCGTACGAGTCAGAATCTGAGACAACACATCCATTTCATCCTCAACAAATGGTTCGATGTGTGTTAAACTATGATGCATATGCTTCACAATTCTCACTGTCGTGTGTTCCAGCTCCAGTTTCATGTTTGGTTTCACATGACTTTTGAACACGTACTCACCATTGTTGGAAGACAATCTTTCTGGTCTAACTCCAATGATAGCATAATCATCGTTGATACTGCCGCGCTTCTGACCTCTGGCAACTGTCGGTTTGGATCCAACAATTTCCGGAGCAAACTTTCTTAACAGTTTGATATTATTCTTCGTAGCAAGGTGTCGCTTGGCAAATTTTCTGGAAACTTTTGCGAAAATGCGCAACGACGGATTATTCTCGTCAAACGCAACAATATGCTCGTCGTTCCTACTATCCAATCTATCGAATTTATCTATCAACAAAGCCTGTTCCGGTTGATACTTTTTCTTTCCTCCTATTTTGCCACCCCAGTTTGTCTCCATGTATTTTCCTTTCACCACAGTTGTTCTGTCTTTGTTTTTCAACGCTATTGTACTGACACAATCTTTGCAAGTACTACGCCTATTTGTCCTTTCGTTCTTCATTGGTTTTATGTCGGACAACTTTGTATAAGTTTTATGGCTCGTTGACACCGGTGCTGCAATCCTAAGAAAGTTCGATGACATTCTCTGCTTTCTTCTTTTCTCATGTTTCCTATCTCTTTTTTGCTTCATAGCCCGGTCCGAGAACTGATTTCTTGTCATGGTTGGAGTACGTGTAGCAATTCGAAGCCAATGATTCGTTGCTGTTGCTCTCGCTGCCGCTTGCTGCTGTTGCTTTCGCTGCCTTTTTGCTGCTGTTGCTCTTGCTGCCGCTTGCCGCTTGCCGCTGTTTGTCTTGCTGCCGCTTGCCGCTTGCCGCCTGCCGCTGTTTGTCTCGCTGCCGATTGCCGCTGCCGCTGTTGCTCTTGCTGCCGCTACCGCTGTTGCTCTCGCTGCCGCTTGCCGCTGTGGCTCTCACTGCCGCTTGCCGATGTTGCTGTCGCTTCCGCTTGCCGCTGTGGCTCTCACTGCCAATTGCCGCTGCCGCTGTGGCTCTGGCTGCCGATTGCCGCCTGTGGAGGAGGACTCGCTGCCGCTTGCTGCTTGCCACTTGCCGCTTTCCACTTGCCGCTTTTCGCTTGACACTTTTCGCTTGCCGCTGTTGCTTTCGCTGCCTTTTTGCCGCTGTTGCTCTTGCTGCCGCTTGCCGCTGTCGCTGCGTGCCGTTGTTTCTCTCGCTGCCGATTGCCGCTGTTGCTCTCGCTGCCGATTGCCGCTGTGGCTAGCGCTGCCAATTGCCGCTGTTGCTCTTGCTGCCGATTGCCGATTGCCGCTGTTGCCGCTGTTGCTCTCTGCGGTTCGACGAGTCGTTGCCGTTATCGAAGATCCTATTCGAATATTTGATATGATAATTGAACAAAATGGGTGAGTATCTAGTATTGATGTACTACCTAGTAGAGTAAATAATAACAACACAATAATATAGTAATGTACATGCCGATCGATTCGTAGTAATTATCACCAACCGGGACAATTGGCCACACCTACAGGGGAAGATGACGGTGCACGTCAAGGAAAGATTTGCCACACGAGGAAAGATTGGTTCTTCGGATCCGTTGTTTCCAATCCCTTGTTTCAAATCCGTTGCTCCGATACGGTCCTATGAAAATGAGAAGAAAAAGAGAATGAAGAAAATACATTATAAGGAATGCCAGAAGAAGTAAGATCATTGTCTTTCTCCTCTCTCATTCTTACCGTTGCGATTGCCAATGCACCTCCAGCGACACCAGGAAAGATTCGCCGAGCCTCTATTGTTCCGATTTGTTATTCCGATCCGTCCCTATGAAAATAAGAAGAAAAAATTGAAGTGAGGGAAAAGAACATCATCATCAATGCAACAGGCAGGCAGCAATGTCTATCTATCTCACGCTGTTGCCTTCCACTTGGTGCTGCCTTCGATTCCAATCGTTGTTGCCAATATGTTGTTCCGACAATCGTTGTTGGTGCTGCCGTTGATTTGCAGACTTCTAACTCCTATGTCACGAAAAACAGGGACTTGTTCCTGTTGATATATAGGCAATTGATGCAGATTTTGTGCTTTCAAGATGTTTATGTAAGGCGGCCGTCCAAACAAGAATATCTTTCCAGCAACTAATCCCTAATCGAATGCTTTCTACTTCTTTTGCAGTACAAGGCTGTTATATCGGACTGAAATATCTGAGAACGGATCGTTGTGCTCGTGATATCGTCGCCCTAAGGCATGTGACGAAGAGGGTCGGATCCCACGTTCTCGGACGGAGTGTTGTTGGAAAGAAACAACACTCTACTCAGATAAGTTGGAAATTTATGTTTGTCGGAAAGTGAAAAAAAGTGACCGAAGTTAGTGAACATACTTTCATTGTAAGCTAACTACTCCGTACAAAGTACTTATATCAAACTTCGAACGTAAGGACGACATCGGTTCGTGTCCGATAGATCAAGTATCAACATTCGAACGTAAGAATGACACCACCAGTTCCATACATTTTCTGCTAAGTAAACAACTTCGAACGTAAGAATGATATTGGTCCGTTAAGTATTATGTTCTTTTTTTTTTTTGCAACGGCGTTGCAACAAATGGTATTTTTGGTATTTAGCGTGATAAGAATGATACCACCAGTTCCATACATTTTCTGCTAAGTAAACAACTTCGAACGTAAGAATGATATTGGTCATTTAAGTATTATGTTTTTTTTTTTTTTGCAACGGCGTTGCAACAAATGGTATTTTTGGTATTTAGCGTGATAAAAATGATACCACCAGTTCCATACATTTTCTGCTAAGTAAACAACTTCGAACGTAAGAATGATATTGGTTCGTTAAGTATTATGTTCTTTTTTTTTTTTTGCAACGGCGTTGCAACAAATGGTCTTTTTGGTATTTAGCGTGATATGGATCATACGTAGTTAGCATCATGGTTCATACGATAGTACTGGTCATACCAAAGTACCTTTGTACCCCACAAAATGCACCAAATCATCGATCGGACCATTTTTTTTTTTTGACAACGGCGTTGCAACAAAAGCCCTTTTTAGTATTTAGCGTGAAAAGTTTCATACGACTGTACGTTTCTACACAAATTGCACCAATTCAGCGATCGGATCATTTGTTTTTTGGCAACGGAGTTACACCAACCAATGCCCTTTTCCCTATTTAGCGCTACTAGGTGTTCATACGACTGTACTTTTGTACACACAATGGAACAATTCAGCGATGGGGCCATTTTCCAAATTTGAAAATGTTCCTTTTTATCTTTTCTTCTTCTCACCTTTCATTCCACCCAAAAAACCCTTTTTTCCGTTTTTCGGGAACGGCGGTTCCAGTTACAAAAAATGGTTTTTTGATCCCAACGGATTCACAGACAAATCCCCGCCCTTGCATTCGTCGTTGCAGGTTTTATTTGTCAAATTATTGTGACGATATTGTTTAACTCTTTCTCAGGTTAGTGGTAGAACGTCTTTACGAGAACAAGGACACGTTTACGGGCACCTTCTACGTTTTCGATTTTTTGAGAAATGGTTTTTGAGACATGATTACCACTATCGCGTCGCTACGTGAGTGGTGATATCTGGTGAAAGAAGTTTCAAGTTGTACTACTATCCTTCTTTCATTCAATGTTTGCTCGTAACTCGGGTAAACTAGATTCACACAACAGTGATTCTCATTGTTTTCAAACAATAAAAAGATTGTCTCAAATACTGATAACATTTTACATTGCCAATGACACCTACAACTAATAGTGCTCGCAATCGCGGTGCCAACCCAAATTCAAATGAGAAAACGCCTACGACTAATAGTGCTCGGAAGCGCGGTGCCAACCCAAATTCAAATGAGAAAACGACAAGTTGTAAGAAGGGTAGATTGAAAGACCCACCAACCAATAGTCTTGACAAACATGATACCGATCAAAGAGATCATCGACAGGCAGTAATTAATAACCTTACAAAGGCTTTGAAGGGTGAGTCATATGGAACAGAGGAGTTTGTGAGGAACCTCAGTCTTGAGGTTACAACATGTTTCACTGCATTGTTGACGAGGGTTTACCTTGTATCAAAAATTATTGAATCCGAACCTACACCAGATTTCCGGAAGTCAATGTCTACTACTAACTCTGCGGAAAAGAAGAAGGGGAAGGGAAAGAAGAAAAAACCCGATACAACCTTAAGTGACTTAGGGCCTATTCCCCATCAAATAAACGTCATGGTGGATTTATTTTTGTTTGAAATTGACAACGGTATGACTGGAGTGTTGAAATTTTTGAGCAGGAAGCAATTAACCGATCGATTCAATGACTACGACATGGCGAACAAGTGGGATAGGTTCGAGTCACTGTTGAAGAATGTTAACGACACATCAGGCGTGGATGCTATTTATGGGCGCAACGTCGTCAACTACGTTACAATGAAGAAGTACATGATAATGTACCGTGAGATATTGGTTTGGTACATGAAGAATGTGAAGTATCCACCTGGGTCGGATATTTCGTCTGAGGATTTGTGTTTCCATACCAAAGGCGACAATTGTTCTCCCAGTCAGTTGAAAGGATACGTCAGATCAATGAGGAACTTCTTGGACTGCCTTATGGCAAAGACCTCTCTACGTGTTTCAATGACTCATAGCTGCAATCAGGTGGACTTAGACAAACATTTCAAGAAGCAGCGTATTGAATGCTTAAAATACTTACGAACGGAAAACATCGAGTTTAAAGAACTTATTGTGTCAAACAATAAGTTGATGAAGATTACGGAACGAGAAACTGCTTTTCAGGAGCTCATTCGTGAACATTGGTTACGCTTTCAAGGGAAGGCGAAAACCATTTGTACCATCATCGACATGAGACACGTCGACATCAAAGTATGGTGACACACGAAGGTTTTTATCAGTATTACTTACCCGAATTAATTAACAATTCATTCGTCTTGGGCACCACGGTACTTTTCTGGGGGCAGAGAGTGGGTTCCCAGTAGGATTTTCATCGACAAGGGGACCACGAAAATTCCGGAAACGGGTAAAGTGTTATTACCACTCAATACTCAATTGGTTTTCCCACTACGTCATCCTCCCCACTACCAGCACACACGGTCACAAAATATTACAACATACATTTCGATCATGATGAGGACCTTGTCACCTGTCGCCATGCAAAACATGGAACCGGAAAATAGATCTGGCATATTTCAAGGTGCCGAAAGGAATCCTATATTTGGTGCATCAATGGTTTTTTTTCTTATAACAAAATTTGTCCAACATGGGAACAAGATTGGGGGTAAACGTGGTCGATTCGTTGGAAACAGCATGTAATTTGATCATTTCTTCAAGTACTATGTGCATCAATGATTCGAGTCGACGGCGTTGGTTCGTCCTTTGATTGTTCAATTGACAATGTTGTGAGAAAATGATACCAAAAGTCTTCAAAACCAATAACAATCATTTGTCAGTTACGATCATGTGATGGAAAACCATTGAAGATTGGGGCGGAATATTGACCGAGAGGAATTTTCTAAAAGGAGCAATGGTCACCGAATCGACGGAGGGAAGTGTTCCGTATTTCAAAGGAATGATCGATTGTACATTTTCCCCTCCCAACGGCATGTGTTTCTGAGTAAGACAAAATTTGCCCATGTCAATTTTGACGATAAACCAGAAGAACTTGTAAGAGGTATTTTGGAACTGTCCGGATTGGAAGAACAACATAAGAATCAAACTTGTGTTACAAGATTCCTTCAATACGATGTTAACTCACAACAAGAGGTGCACCAACGAGTTTTTATGGATCACATTCCATACGTGTTCCGTGAGATATTCGTAATTGATCCGGAAGTTCTCCAACGTCATACTTGGGTGGAAACATTCATTCAGTATAGCTACCTCCCAGAAATGGGTACCATATTTACCGTTGACAGAAAAACTAGCAATATATTTGTTGGAAAAGTCGGATGATCTATCATCGGCTAACCTTGTAGTTCAATTTTTGGACGATAAGGTTGTGAACAATTATGGAAAGGGAAAGGGAGAATTGAATCTGGCATTCGAACACCTCCAGGGTCGTGACTTTGTTTTTACGAAACCATCGACTTTCTAACTTGGGATTGCTTCAAAAGATCCAAGGTTCAAATCAAGGAGTTCAATAAATCAAATAACACATACCGGGTAGGATGGGTTACTTTCAATCTCAATACGACAAATGATTCCAAGCGTGGATTCATACCACCCTGGGATAATAACGTTGGACGGTGACAATGTTGGCAAGACGAACAATATCAACGATGGGAGAAAGAACATCAGTGGATCGAAAGTAACCAGTAAGGGGTCGAAAAATAAGCCAAACGAAATCTAAAGAATCGGGAATTGACACAAGTAAGGGTAATTCCAAGGATACTGGTTTGACTGACACAACGACTAAAAAACCGGTTTGAAAAAAGGGTTCAATGAAAGCGAAGAAATGATTATAGATGTTGCAAAAAAAATCATCTTAACGCCACTGTAACACTGCAAGTTTATCCTATCAAGATCAACGAGAAGGAAACAAAACAAGAATTACAATGTTCGTGCTGTTGAAAGATCAGATCCAGAGATATTGTTTCCTATTTACGAAGTAAACGAACAAGTTCGTTATACTCCCAGAAAAAAACGGACCAGTTGAAATTGGAGAAGTTATAATAGGTACGTTTTCGGAGACTACGACCAATATGAACGAGTGGCGGGTTATATATGTACTTTCCACAAACGTAAGGTGGGGGAGAAACGACAATTTTGCCCATACTTTCAGATTTCCGGCCTGAAAGAAACCAACCCTCGACGCATTAAAAAAGTATCGGATTAGTAAAATGTTTCAGCAAGGATGTTGGGATCGGACCTCTTGGATGTTGGGATTCGTTGACCCGACGGATGGAAGTGAGGAGGTATCCGATTCCATCTTCTGACACAACCTCAACCGTGTCAGAGTACAGCACCAGTTCCACCAAATCATCCAAGAGCAAGGATGTTGGGATTCGTGACCCGACTGGATGGAAGTGAGGAGGTATCCGATTCATCTTCTGACACAACCTCAACCGTGTCAGAGTACAGCACCAGTTCCACCAAATCATCCAAGATTGGATGAGTGAGGCATACTATGTTACACCAAATGCAAGCATCCGTTTGTAACTTATCCATTATACTTCATAGTTTCTTTATTCAATCAATATTATGCGAAATATTGATCATGAAATTGGCAGCCTAATTCGCACAAATCATAAACATACAAAACTAATATTACTAGGACTAATAAATTTTAAAACTGACTCAAGTATAAGTAGAAGAAGATTTCTGGTCGATATTATGTTTCATGCAGCCAATGCCACACATTTGCACTCGAAAAACTGCCTAGGAATCACTATTTGGGTACAATGCAGCAATGCCACACCAGAAGGGACTAAAATTGTTCTAAATCTCATACTGACTAAAGTAACAACCTGTTTCTTGTCCAGTTGTGTTTCATAGTCTAACCCCATCCATTGTAGGAGCAATATTCATCCTGAAATTGCAGCAATGCCACTCATTTGCACTCAAAACTGACTAGGACTCAGTATTTTGGTACATGCATGTCGGGAACAGGGACAAACATTATTCTAAAAAAAAAATTCACACTGACTAAAGTATCAACATGTTTCTTGTCCAGTTTGTTTCATAGTCTACCCCATCCATTGTAGGAGCAATATTCATCCTGAAATTGCAGTCAATGCCACTCATTTCACTCTAAAACTGACTAGGACTCAGTATTTTGGTACATGCATGTCCAGGGACAAACATATTCTAAAATTCATACAGACTAAAGTATCAGCTGTTTCTTGTCCGGTTTTGTTTCATAGTCTCCCCA